>JAOTAY010000008.1:25469370-25486921 GCA_025629805.1 Erythroxylum baracoense | reverse complement strand
AATTAGTGGTTGATATTAACAATTAAATAAAATTTTGTTTTTATTAAAAAATAGAACTTAAAAACAATAAAAAGAAAACTAGCATAAAACATATATGAATACTATGTAAAGGGTAAAATTGACTTTTAATAGGTTTAATTTTGACTGATTCAAGAAAACTCTCCTATACAGGAGCGTTTTCATCTTTCGCTGATCATTACCAATCAGTCATTAAAAAAGTCACTCTCCAAACAGCTTTCACATCTATAGACAACCAACCAGCTAAAAAAATAGCTGATTGGTTGTCTACCAAACAAGGCCAAAAGTTCACAATTATATCTCTTTTATGTTTTGAGTTTTCTCTAATTACGCCTTTAATCTGTCTTTCTTAGTTTCAATCTAAATCTTCCTTAATTAATCTCATTAATCTTCATTAATGTTAGATTGTGCTTTTTATTAAAGTGGGAACTGAAAACTAAGCCATGGTACATGAGATGAGGACTTAAAAAGTCAAAAAGAGAATAGTAAGCGTAGTTAATGATTCAAAGTAACGGTGAATTAGATTCTAATAATAGAGTAATAATAAGTTTTTTTAATAAATCGACAATCTATATTGTATAAATTTAGAATTTTTCATTTGAATATCATTAGAATCATTATTCTAATAAGTAAATTATAGAGTATAGGTAATAATTTATATATTATGTGTTTTAAATAAATTATTTGACGAATAAATAATTTAATATCAAGAGGATGCTTGCAGACCTCTTAGAGTGAGCACTTTTTCTCACTCAAAACACTTTTGCTAACCATATGTTCACATTTACAATCAACTTTAAAAGAACTGATATAAGCGAAATTAATTAAATTAGTACTTTATTAGGAATTCGTTACAGAAATAATGACGTAGGTCCAAGAAATTCATATCTTCTCGTAACAACAGTAATTAATATTAATCTATCGGATATCTTTGTTTTCTTATGCACTAACTACGAAGTCCATGATTCATGACAATATGCCAACGACAGAGGCCGTCCTCGGCAAGAGCCGACTGGATGAAAAGAATTTGAAAGCTTGAGAGACCTGCCTGCAATAATGACTCAATTTAAACTGAAACATGAAACAAATTCACTGTCCAAGCTAATATTGTCTCAATTATAGTGTTCTGCAGTTTGATACTTTTTCAAGAACAGAAAGCTCAGGATTTGGAAACCGGCTTTGTGTTGGCATTCCCTGCTTGATCATGCTTTTGGCTCAAATCTTCTGCAGGATTCAGCTTCGAAGCCTTATCAAGCGCTTCCGCTGCCTTGGCCAAGTAAGTTTCAAATAGCTTCAGAAGCCCTTCCTTCGGTGTATTTTTGGTGATGATATTTGAATCTCTGAGCCTAAGTTCACTTGCATATAAATTCAACGATCTATCCTGCATTATAGGTTCTGCTTCCACATTGCCTCCCAATGCTACTGTAGCTTTGCAGTCTTTCCTCCACCTTCTTAATATTTAGTGATGCGGTATATAGAAGACCTTTTTCCAATTGAGTACCCTGAGAGCAAGACCGCATAAAATGCCTATGGATTGAGACTTTCCACAGGTACATTCAACTGTGGATTCTAAAAGTAACTATATATCTCCTTTTCCACATTCGATTAGCTTAAAAGTTACAATTATCCCATCATTTGACCTTTCTTCTATTGCCACCGAGAAAGATCTGCATAACTCCTCCCAAAATGTTCGAAACATGGTGAGTGTGTGCACTCCTACTGCTTGTTTCTCTATCTCACTTCTCGGAATGCTTTCAACACATTGACAATATTCATACAGTTCTTGATTGCGCATTTTCTCGGCTAATTTCTCATACTGTTGAGCTATATTCTGAAGAGACATTGACTCGCCTGTTATGTTTTGGGAAATGTTTACGATACTCTCGGCAAATTGGGTAGACTGTATTCCAACAGAGAATGTCTTCTCAAGATATAAATGAGACCATCTATTCCGCAGACTGTAAAGAGTTGAAAGCTAGTGATTATTCCCGAGTTCGTATTTATTAACCATTGACTCCCAATGTAATTCAAATTCCCCCCAGCCTGGCGACCAAATACACATTTATTGAATATGCTTGCAAATCTAGGTTGCCTATAGCTGTCATAAAGATGCTTTGCTGCATTTTGGTAAATACACCATGTACCAATACAATGTTGTGTCTCTGGCAATACCAATTTTATTGCAATGGCTACTATTAGACTATCATCAGTAAATTGTTCTAGGTTGTTGTCGTCCCATCACCTTCAAAAAGGATTCAATAGACCAAACAAAAGACTCTACACTTTGATCAATCAAGAAAGCACAACCAAACAAGATGTGTTGTTATTGTTGATGATGATTGAGTCCTAAAAATGGCATTCATATCATGTCATATTCTTTTATCCTAAATGATGTACCCAAAACCAGGACATCTCCAAAGCAATCAAGTCTATCATCGACCTTCATCCCGCCAGAAAAAGTTCACAATTCGATTTGCTCCATCAATTTGCACCGTATAGAAACATGTAGGGTCTCTTATTTGCAAGTGACTAAGATAGTTGAGTAGGCTCTGGCAATCATTAAGTTCTATACTAGTCAATTTCCTGTCTCCCAAATAGTTGCAGTCGTTTTTGCCACTTGCGCCATCCTATCTTGCAACCTCAAACCTATTAGATGAATGCTGCAAATGAGAATTGCAGGTCATCAAAAGCAATCAGAAAATTTCATGTTTAAGAAAGTATCAGAAATTACTGCAATTGAATTGCCTTTCACGTTACCACCTCTTCCACATAAACAACAGAATTTTAAAAAAAAGATCCTGGGAGACGAAACCAAGTTTAATGCATATGAGAGGAAGACAGAACTCTCTGAATATTACAGGCTTAACTAAATTCTGGGAATAACACTCATATGCAACATCAAAACTTGAGTCTTGAGAGTAACGGTTGTAAACAATAGAGCTACTTAATCTGCACTTTACTTTCTATACAATTTGATGACAACTATATAATAATTCAAAATTTAAATTGAATTTATTTTCTTGTATAGATGACAGTATTTTTTAAAATAATAGGAAAATTATTTTCTTTCTTGCAAGAACCTTCTTAATAAACTTTCCTTATTAACATTCGGGAGGATCTTACCTTTTCGAACAATTAGCTCCGAAAATTTTTGTTCCAGCAGAGATGATATTGAAAATCCAAAGTCAACTCAGAATTAAGATAAAGCAACAACTAGTTGAAAAAATTAACTATTTAAAGAAGAGTAACAACACTTGTGAAGTAATGAGCATACACAAATTTTCGAAACATTTGAGCTGCATCTATATTCTTGAGAGTCATATCATTCTTATTGTGCCATACAAAGTGAAATCACTCTATCAAGAGAGAATTTGTTAGTTAAGAACTTACTTTTGATTTTACATTTTATTTTTCTGTGAGTCTTTAGAATCATATTTTACACTTCGAAAGTGGAAAGTTGGAGAACCTTAAAAAATATGTACTTGTGAGCTTAGAGAGACTCATCAAATTTAATACTTGGATTCTTATAGTGAAATACTCAAGTTGGATACTTGAGGACTGGACGTAAGCTTGGTTTTTAACCGAACCAGTATAAATCTACTGTGTCATTCTTCCTCTCTTCTAACTTTTAAATTTTCACGTAATAAGTTCGTGTTTTCAAAAGGCTCTTTCAATTTTTCAATAAGCTCCTTTTGTTTTTATAAAGCAAGAGGTTCTTTTCGCTTTAAGCGTCAACAGGCTCTTATTAATTAACAGACTTATTTCTATTTGAGCTCTAGCAGGCTCCTATCGTTTGATAGGCCCCTTTCTTTTTGAGTGCGAATAGGATCCTTTCGATTAATAGACTTCTTTCGTATTTTAAATAACTAATGGGATCCTTTCTTTTCAAACGTTAACATGTTCCTTTCGAAGTTTAATAGGACCTTTCTATTTATCAACCCATTTTTTTTAAGAAGGATTTTAAAGATTTAAAATACCTTGCAAATTTTTTACACACAATTCACACCCTCTTGCGTGTGTTTGCTTTATCATTTGGTGTCAGAGAGTGGTTTCAAATTTATTGTGTTTTACATCACGTGATAGATCATGGAAAACAACTCAAGAAGCCTTGAAGGACAATCCCTCTCAAAGCCTCCTTACTTTAATAGAAACAACTACTATTGGAAAGAGAGAATGACTATCTATCTTTAATTGGTGGATATCGAAAACTAGCAAGCTATCAAAGCTAGAGCTACACCTCTTGCTACTGACAACATAGAAGTGTAAACTAATGCCGATAGAAGAAATGCATAGCTGAATGCCAAAGCAAGACATCATCTAATCTGTGCACTATCTCTAGAAGAGGATGAAAATATATCCTACTGTTCTATAGTAAAAGAAATGTAGGACAAGCTTCAAGTTACTTTTAAGGGAATGAATTAGGTAAAGAAACATAGAATAAGTCTTTTAGTGCATTAATATGACACTATTTGTATGAAACAGGGAGAAATAATAGACGAATTCTTCAGACGTTTCAACAACGCCATTAATGTCTTGAAAATCTTGGGCAAGATATATCCAAATGAAGAGCTAGTAGCAAAAATTCTAAGTATCATTACCAAAGGAATGGAGACTTAAAGTGGTAGCTTTGTAAACTATAAAAGATCTCAATACAATTTCACTTGACTGGTTAAAAGGAAACTTAATGATTCATGAAGCCGAGCTTAGGCGAGATGAAAGATCCTCATACAGAAGAGGAATGGCACTAAAAACAGTTGAACAATCAAAATCAAATGATGATGAAAGTGATACTAAGTTGCAAATAGATGGAGATGACGAATTCAACTTCATGGTCAAAAATTATGTCCGCTTCTACAAAAAGAAGCTCGTGAAGAAAAGAGAAGAAAACAAGAAAACTGGAAACAACAAGTTCCTATCAAAAGCCAGCAACGACAATACCAATACACAAAATAATTAAATCATATGCTATCACTGTAAGAAGCCTGGACACAAGACCAGAATCTCCTCTACTTCAAAAGGACAAGACAAAAAACAGAAAATAGAAAACCCAAAAAGCATGCCATGACTGTAGCTTGATCAGATGAGGACTTTGATAACTTTAAAGAAGAAAAGCCTGAGGAAGTCAGCAACGTTTGCTTTATAGTTGAATTAGGAGATAATGAGGTATATTATTCTGACTCTGATATTGAAATTGATGAATTGAGATATGCATATCACGACTTATATAACTGGTACAAAAAAATTAACAGTGTAGTATTTAAAAAAGGATGAGAAGTCATAAAATAATGATGAATCTTTAACAAATAAGATTAAATTATTAGAATTGGAAAACAAAAACTTGTTGTCTAAAGTCACTTCTCTTAAAAATGATAATAAACAAACAGTTTCTAAAAAAGAATGCCTAGAACAAAAAATAATTCAATTAGAAAACTCATTACTTGAAAATGACTATGCTAAGATAAAACAATTAAAAGAGAAAGTTATTGCTGTAAAACTTGAAAAAGAAAAATGTGCTAAGAAAATTGTTTCTCTTAAAAAAGATCTTGCTAATTTTGTTAATGAAAGAAACAATCTTGATGCATTACTTGGGAAGTGGTAAATGTGTTTTTAATAAGGTCAGAATAAGATATAATGAAAATAACAATATTAGGTCATACAAAAACTCCTTTGTTAAATCCAGCAGTAGTTATAGCCAAAATAACATGAACCTGGTAAGTGGCAAAATTCATAACAACTATCCTTCATCAGTTTTGTACGATTATTGTGGTAGGTATGGTCATATTAGTAGCTCTTGTTACTGTCAAAAAATGAAAAAAACCATCTCCAATGTATGTTTGGCGACCGAAAGGTCAAGCTACTAACGTGAAAGGACCCAGAAAGATTTGGGTACCTAAAATGAGAAAATAGACTCTGTAGATATGCTTTAAAACGGAGCAAAGAAAAATCAATGGATAGTTGATAGCGGTTGTTTGAGACACAGGACAGGTGAAAATTGCATGTCAACTATATTGAAAGGAAAGACGGAGGTAACGTTGTCTTTGTTGATAAAAACAAGGCAAAGGTCATCGAAATTGGCAAAATCGATGATTCTAACTCTGCTTCTATTAATCATGTTCTTTTTGTTGATGAATTGAAACATAACTTACCTAGCGTAAGTCAATTATCTGATAAAGGTTACAGAGTTACTTATATACATCACATTGTGAAATAATTGACAATCTTAATAATAATATTGTATTCATTGGTCCTAGAAATCAGAACATATACTGTGCTCAATTGGAAGATATATCTTCTCAAACTGATAAGTCTTTTGTCTGAATAGAAAAGGATTCACTTATCTGGCACAGAAGATTTGGACATGCTAGCATTTTATCAAAATTGTCCAAAAATGAGTTAGTAAGAGGATTGTCGAATTTGAAATTTGAGAGAAATCAGGTTTGTGAAGCTTGTTTAAATGAAAAACATATTAGAAGCAACTTCCCTCCTAAAAATCTTGTGACTATTAACCAACCACTTGAACTCATGCACACGGATTTTTTTGGTCCTACAAGGACTCAAAATTTTGGTGGCAAACATTACGGTTTTGTTATAATAGATTATTTTCCCATAGGTTTATTTTCTATCAAATAAAGATGATGCTTTTGAAGTCTTTGAAAAGTTTTGCAGGAAAGTTCAGACTGAAAAAGGGTAATGCATTACATCGATTCGAAGAGATCATAGGGGAGAATCTGATAACAGAATATTTGAAGACTTCTACAATGAAAATGGTATAACTCACAACTTCTCATGCCCAAGGACTACTCAGCATAATAGAGTTATTGAGAGAAAGAACAGGACTCTTGTAGATATGGTCAGAACAATGCTATGCAAAAGTAGCCTACCTCATGGTTACTAGGAAGAAGTCATGTCAACTGTTTGTTATATACTCAACAGGTGTCTCATAATACTTATTCTAAAAAAGACCCATATAAGTTATGGAAAAGAAAAAAACCAAATGTTGTTTACTTTCGAGCATTTAGTTGCAAGTGTTTCGTTCTAAACAATGGAAAAGACAACCTTGGAAAGTTAGATGTGAGATCAAACGAAGCTATTTTTTTTAGGCTATAATACCGCTAGTAAAGGATTCAGAGTATATAATAAAAGAACAAAGAAGATAAAAGAATCAATACATATGGTATTTGATGAAGCACTACCTTTGGCGACAACAACTAACTCGGATGATGAATAGCATCCATTGGTACTAAAAATACATCAAAGAATCAAACTACGCCTATAATATCTTCATAATTACAAAATCAGGAAGGCTCCTCTGAAGCTAGAACAGAGTAGGCTCCTTCCTCTCAATAAGAACCTATGCAATGAAAAATACCAAGAGAATGGAAAGGTCTTGATATACATCAATATATTCTAGGAAATTCCTTTGAAAGTCTAAGAACAATATCATCTTTCAAGAACAAATTTATTGCTCTCATCTCACAAATATAACCAAAGATTGTTGAAGAGGCCCTTACCAACGAAAACTGTAGCCATGAAAGAAGAACTGAATTAATTTAACAAAAACAAAGTCTAGAATCTAGTACCTCGTCCTTAAAACAAGTCAATCATTAGAACTCAGTGGGTATTTTAAAACAAACTTGACGAAAATGGTAAGATGGTAAGAAACAAAGCTAGACTTATAGCTCAAGTTTACAATCAACAGGAAGGTATTGATTTTGATGAAACTTATACACCTGTTGCTAGATTGGAATCGATTAAAATTTTACTTGCCTTTGCATGCTATAGAAACTTCAAGTTGTTCCAAATGGATGTTAAAATTGCATTCTTAAATGATTACATTAATGAAGAAATATTTATTAAGCAACCCTCAGGTTTTGAAGATGAAAACCATCTGAATTACGTGATGAAGTTAACCAAACTCTGTATGGTTTAAAGCAGGCTCCTCGAGCATGGTATGAGAGGTTAAGTAACTTTCTGCTTAAGAATAATCTTGAAAGAGGAAAGGTCAATAAAACTTTATTTATTAAGAGAAAGGAGAATTATTTACTTATAGTGCAAATATATGTTGATGACATAATATTTGGTGCTACTAATCCATCCTTCTGTGAAAAATTATCAGCATTAATGTAGGGGGAGTTTGAAATGAGCATGATGGGAGAATTATCATTCTTTCTCAAGATTAGAAATCAGACAAACAAAAAAAGAAATCTTCATTAGCTAAGACAAATACACAAAGGAACTCATCAAGAAATATCATTTTGAGAATGCCAAACCGATAGGTACTCCTATGTACGTTGGAACTAAACTTGATAAAGACAAAGAAGGCAAAACTACGAATGAGACAAAACATAGAGGAATGATTGGATCACTACTATATCTTACAAGCTCAAGACCAGACATTATGATTAGTGTGTGTCTTTGCACACACTTTCAATCAAATCCAAAAGAAAGCCACCTTGAAGTAGTCAAAAGAATCTTTTGATATCTCTACGAAACTATGGATTTTGGATTATGGTATCAAAACCTGTTTCATTTGACAAAGTAAGCTATTGTGATGCAGATTATACAGGTGATAAAATCGATCGAAAAAGCACAAGTAGTCACTATCTATTATTTGAAGGATGTATAGTATCTTGCACAATTCTTTCACAACTGAAGCAAAGTACATAGCAGCTACCAGTTATTGTGCTCAAATCTTATAGATGAAGCATCAACTATAGGATTTTTCTCTAAACTTTTCTCATATTCCTATATTATGTGATAATACTAGTGTTGAAAATCTTTTTAAAAACCCTGTGCATCATTCTAGGATTAAGCAAATAGAAATCAAATATCATTTTCTTAGAGATCATGTTTTAGAAGGAACCATTGATCTTTTGCATGTTAATACTGAGAATCAAGTAGCTGACATTTTCGCTAAGCCACTATTTGAAGATAGATTTGCATGTTAAGAAAAGAGCTTGGTATGTGCAAACTCTTTGATATTATTTCTACATGAATATTCTATACTATTTGTCTTTGCATTTCGTTTAGTAGGCTCATTTTATTATGATTCCCTAGAAACTCTCTCTTAATTTAATAGGCTCTTTAAAGTTTAGAAGGCCCCTCTTAATTTAAAAGCCTTCTCTTAGGTTAGTAGGTTTCTTCTAGATTAGAAGGCTCCTCTTCTTTTTAGAAGGCTTCTCTCGGGTTGACATTCTAAGTGACATGTGTCCTAAAAATAATGAGTCATTAATGGAGTCATTCCAGCCTTTTCAAAAATGGGCGTGCAGTCTAACAACTCTACGTATGCGTTTGTCAGAAGATATGTAACCAATTACGCTTCCTCTTCTAGCCTATATGTCCACTCATCCTCTCACGAGATCAAGGCTCAGGAATCACTTAGTATACTCTAAACAAACTTCTCTTGTATTCTCATCTACGTCGCTTATTCTCTCTGCACCCTAACTCTCTGCATTCTTATTGCCTCTTGTTTGCTCTCTCAAACTTCACCATGCTCATCTACAATGGCAAGAACAAAAATAAATGGACAAAAGAAAACCCCAACTTCTTCTGTTAACCATGATGAAGCTCGTACTACTGAACCTTTCTCCTCTAAACCTCAAGAGAAGAAAGTGCCTAAAGTGTATTAGATTTCAAATGAATATGATTCAGATGAAGAATCTACTCGGTTGATTAGATGACCACATACTAGAGGAAGTCTTGTAAAACAAGCCGAGAAAAGTTTTGAACAAAAAGAAACCATGGATGCTGAAAAGAAAGATGAAGAAAAAGCCAGAAAAAGAAAAAGGGAAGAAATAAAGAAAGGAAAAGAGCTTGTAACTAAAGATACTATTAAGGACCTAATTGATAGAAAAGAGATGTCTCAAGAAGAGATATTTCCCAAAAAAAAGGACAAAGAAAATAAAGATAGCTGCACACAAGCAAGGAAAGACATCAATGCTACCAAAAATGTTTGAATCAATGTAAGCTGAAGTACGATATAAAACACAATACAGGAAAAGAAAGGTGGTTACTGGGCGGATTGTGCCTTCTATGATGTTTGATGACATAGGTATACCCATCTCTCCTTACTTTGTTTCCATTGGTTGAGAAAATTTTCTGAAATTAGATGAGATAGTATGCGATGAGTTAGTCAGGATATTCTACACACATATGAAAAAGGAAGAAATTAATGGAAAGCAAGTCATTGTCTCATAGGTGCATGAATGTGAAATTTTAATTTCTAAAGAAATCTTAGGAGATATACTAGAAGTAGCTTCTATAAGGAGAACTAATTTTCCTTGTCATAAGTGAGATGTTGATGATCTGGAGTTAGTTGACGTTGTCAAATCCATCTGCCTTCATGTTAAGAACACCCAAGATGGGAGACCCTAGACAGGCAATTAGATTTAATACTATGATGCTTTGCATCACTTTTAGCTACTTCAATTTTTTCCAAGAGTAGCTCAGTTGAAAGATGCAGCCTGATGGACACTTATATGGTGTATAATTTGCTAAAAGGGAACAGAATGAATCTTCTAGCTCTGATCTTGATATTCATGGTGGATAAAGGGAATCATAAGAATATCACCAGTTGCCTTCCTTATGGGATGTTGCTTACCAAGATTTTCATCCATTATGGAGTTCTTTTTACAAATCTAAATTGGTATGCACCAGCCAAGTTTCACCCTTCCATTTCCTAACAATTTGGATGCAAATTGCAAAACAATGTCTGGGTAGGCAAAAGATCTGAAAGAGTAACAAAAAACTTAGATCTTGCTTCAGACCAACAAGCTCCTGTTCCTCCTCAAGATGAAAATAGTACAAAACTCCATCAACAACTACAGAACATTCAAGCTAATCAAGAATAAATATGAGAACAAATAGATAGCATGCAAAATCAGCTTCTTGACATGCAAATTTTGCTGAAAAAATCTTTGAATTCTTTCATTAACTATATTGCTAGTCTTTTCTGCCTAGCTTATTCGAACTTGTGATAATTCCTTCCTCCCTATACTCTATTATTCTTTATAATGACAAAGGGGGAGAGTTTATGTTGATATATGTTTTGCATATTTCTACATATATGATGATATATTTCTCAACTCTATCTCAATTATATATGTGATTGATTCTACAGTTGAACTTGTGTAAATCTGTGATATATAAACGATAGGTTCCTTTCTTAAGAGATAGGTTCCTTTTAATTATGTCTGAACATATAAAAGTCACAGGTAGCTTTCGAAATCATCTATTATCCCTTTGAATTTCAAAGAATATATCTATTATTGCTTGTCGTTATAAAAAAAGGGGAGATTGTTCGGTCAAGGTTTATATTTAACGATTTTGATGATAACTATATAATATTTCAAAATTCAAATTGGATTTATTTCCTTGTGTAGATAACAATATTTTTTAAAGGAAATAAAATCATAGAAAATTGCTTCCTTTCTTGCAGGAACCTTCTTAGTAAACTTCCCTTATTAACATCCGGGAGGATCTTACCTTTTCAAACAATTAGCTCCAGAAATTTTTATTCCTATAGAGATGATATTGAGAATCCAAAGTCAACTCAGAATTAAGATGAAGCAATGACTAGTTGAAGAAATTGACTATTTAAAGAAAAGCAACAGCACTTGTGAAGTAGCGAACATGTACAAACTTTCGAAACATTTGAGCAGCATCTATAGTCTTGAGAGTCATATCATTCTTATTATGCCTTAGAAAGTGAAATCACTCTATCAAGAGATAAATTGTTATTTAAAACTGACTTTTGATTTTACATTTTATTTTACTGAGCTTTTAGAAGCTTGTTATATACTTCGAGTGCGGAAGGTTGGAGAATCTTAAAAAATATGTACCTGTGAGCTTAAAGAGGCTCGTCAAATTTAATACTCAGATTCTTATAGCGAAATACCCAAGTTGGATGCCTGGGGACTAGAAATAGGCTTGGTTGTTAGCCAAACTAGTATAAATCTACTATGTCATTCTTTCTCTTTTCCTAACTTTTAAATTTCCGCACTATAAGTTTGTGTTTTCAAGAGGTTTTTTCAGTTTTTCAATAAGCTCCTTCTGTTTCTATAAAGCAAGAGATTCTTGTCACTTTAAGTATCAACAGACTCCTATCAATTAATAGGCTTATTTCTATTTAAGCTCTAGTAGGCTCCTATCATTTGATAGCCCCTTTCTTTTTTAATCGTGAATAGGATCCTTTCGATTAATAGACTTCTTTTGTATTTTAAATAACTAACAGGATCATTTCTTTTTAAACATTAACAGGTTCCTTTCGAAGTTTAATATGACCTTTCCATTTATCAACCCATTTTGTTTAAGAAGGATTTTAAAGATTTAAAATACCTTGCAAATTTTTTACATACAATTTACCCCTCTCTTGCGTGTGTTTGCTTTATCACAGTGGAGGCCATAAACAATAACCATGATCATGATCAACGAGCTGGTGAAACCAATTCGAGGTTTAGAGCTAAGGATGTCAATGGGCCGAGGGCAGCGGGCAGGGATGGGCCAGCCCGCGGCATGGCCCAATGGGCCATGGGCAGGCTGGGCCAAACATTGCCCGTCGGTATTTTTTAATTAAAAACATATAAAACAGCGTCGTTTTGGACAAAACGTCAACGCCGTTTTGTCCGACCCGTAGCCTGCCTATGGCCCGCCAAACTCGGGCCAAAAACGGGTCGAACCGGAATTGCCATCCCTATCTAGAGCTTCGAGGAGACAATTTAAGTCTAATATAACGCGTACAAATATCCATTCCAACAGGAACGACACACCGGTATGGCATTGAGGTCTTCTTGGTCAGCGGCAAGTTTTCTTTCCCTAAAATAGTCAAAATTATACATAAAGAGTTACACATTAATGAGAAATTCATTACTTGAACATGATTTATAGATCCCTAACTAAATGTATAAAGTAATATGTTTAGATTGTTGCTTCAGACAATATGCAGTGCTTATGGAATAGGTATAGAAAGCAAGAAAAGAGAAGGTTGGAGAAAACAATGAATGAAGAGAATAATGGAGCAATGGCTAAATGACATACGGCTTGCTCTAAATGAATCCAAACCAACTTTTTTATTTCCTTTCTAATATGGTATGATGTTCTTAAGACTTTGAGTTTTTTTTTGGTTTGCCTTAAGTTGTCAAGTAAAGATAGGGCTTATTTAGATATTTATATACGTATTGCTTTCATTGGTAGCAATGGACTAGATTGAGTGCAGCCCAGTTCAAAATCCGATCGATTTGAGGATCCCAACTCGAATCTGTGTTCAATTGGGCTTGAATAGTTTAAAGTTTGATCGGATTCCGATTAAATATATATTTATAAATATATATTTTTATTTTAAAAAATTAAAAACTATAAATATATATTTAATCAAACTCAATTTAAATATAAATTTTTTTAAAAAAGAGTACATGCCTGACCCGAATTGCTGTCAACTCAAGTTGGACTAAACTAAACGGGGCAAACCTTACTAACTCTAGTTTCTTTTATTGAAATATTTTGTATTCCAATAAATATTTTTAAGGTCAAATGCTTCACAAAATTTTAATTGTATAATAGTTTCCTCATTAAAAAATTATAGACACTTATAGACAATATATATTTTAGCATAATAAACATCATAGTTTTCTTGTTATCCTACCACAGTTTAAAACTTAGAAACTAGCTTTAATTGAAATAGAATTTTGAAACTACAACAAAAAATTGCTATTATTACCACAAGGAAAATACGTTTCGTCAAAGATATTAGTAATTATTAACTATTAAACTAACAAAAACACGAAATTTCAATCAACTATGAGGCATGGGAACTCTAGAGCTTCTACATCTCTATTTTTCGAAAGCAATTTATGCCAACATTTCCTTTTTATACCTCAAAATATACTCTTAATTTTTGTAATTCTTTATATTTTAATTTGATTATTTAGTTCCTTTTTTATATTTAAATTTCTTATTTTCCATATTTGATATTATGAACATTCAAAATAGTTTCACATCATTACATCTAAAATTATAAAGTAGATTAGAACTTAAACCATATACATAAATCTCATATGTTTAATTTATCTTTTTCTATATCATTATTGTTTCTTATTTATTTACTCTTTATTTAGAATTACGATTTTACATTTTTTGGTTTTTTATTTTAAAACTTTTCTACAATTTAGATCATAAAAATTAGTATTTTACTTACAATTTTATATATGGCTTTAAAAATCTAAAAAACGAAAATAAATCAAATTTTGAGAGAGTTTACAATAACTTAGAATTGTTTAACATAGAAAACAAGAGTTTTCCAGAATTTCTATATTCCATAATATTTGATAAAATTTTGCTATTTTCATATTATTAAAAAAAAGGAGTGATTTTTATAAGATATTAAGTTACTATTTTTTTAACATAAATCACTCTAATATTTTAATTATTTAGAATGACAAATTTATATTTTGAACAATTTAAAATGGGGAAAAAATAAACAGAAGAGAATGTAAATAAATGAACTGATGTCTATCTTCAGGAGCACCTAATACAAGACAAGTCTCATTGGGCCCTTTATCTTCACACTAATTTGGGCTCTTTGACAAAAAAGTGATTGGCTGAATATTCATAAAGCCTAATCAAGGATCAAATCTAGTGAGTCTAGTCTTCTTAGCAGCACGATAAGAATGACCCAAACTGATCAGATCCGTTTCGACATGGTTCAATTTGAAATTAATGGCTTAATTTGAGTTGATTGAGATTTGATCGGAATTCAAACGTGGAGAGTAGGTCCAACTATTGAGCTAAATGATAATTGTTTTGACCCCAATCAATCGAAATTGGGTTGTCTAGCTTGGATTTTTCATATTCAGACTAGTTTGATTAGATTTCGGATTTTATGAAAATTTTTAGTCCTGACATGATTAAGCTTACTGTCAACCCTACTTTGTACAAACCTTCCCACTTGATGATAAGTTAAAAATTGAGCAATAGTGACTGACCTTGCAACTTATCTCAACTTTGAAGATTATGATTAGGTAGGAGTTGAGGATCTTAAGACTTACAAGCGTCTTGTAGGGATACTAATGGGTCAAGTTAGGATTGAACTTGTCCAAGCCCAAACTAGGCCCGACAGCTTTTGTTAGGATGGCTTGAGGCCAAATCTGATTCGAGATGACAAGGCCTGAGCCCGACGTCATTTTTCACAATAGTTGTTGGCCCTCGGGTTCACTTGAATCAAACTCATCGGCTATTTTTAATTTATTGTTTTATTAAGTAATTTACTAAGAATATGTAGTTTGTAAATTATTGCATGCCCTGTACAGTTTTTCAATACATTTTTAAAAAATAACAACAGCAAGTTTTATTATTACGAAAAATGTTGCATTAAAAAGTGCAAATGTATATAATGCGTGTCAAAATTCAGTACATATAAACTTAGGAATACAAACTTGTTTGATGAAAATGTACTCTAAAAATGTGCCAGATTTGACCTATATTAGCTTATATCTTAAGGTGAATCAAGATCTAAACAAGTCTTTGGACAACTTGGACTTAACTACCTAAAAATCCGAAGTATGAAGTTGGCAGGTTGAGAGTTAACAAAAAGGGGTACTTTGGGTTGTATGAGCTAATACAATTTAATGATTGAAACTTCTAAAAAGATGTCTTTAAATGATTTTTGTCACATTTGTGGCTGATTGGTTTCCAGGAAAATATAGGAAGTGCATGGGGAATTTTCCCTACACAGAAAGAATTCAAGATTCTGTCGAAACAAAATCCTGAAACCAAACTTCATGATTCTTTAGAAACAAAAGATAAAAAGAACAACAACAATGAATCCTGATGACCACACAAATAGTTTCACTGACAAAAGCAGAAGACTTGAACGGATAAGAGTGATAACACTAAAAGCAAAGCTCTTATCTAACCTTTCGGCATCTTGCTCTCAAACATGGCTACTGCTTCACTGACACAGCTCTCTGCAACTTTATCAGCCTACACATCATCAAAAGCTCAGCCTGAAACATCAGGAACAACCACAACAACAACAGCGTTGAACAACCAAAAAAGGAACAAGCTGGTTCTCAGAAGACAACTCTTAAGAGGGTTTGCATTGTCTCCAATCATTTTGATTAAAGAGCCTCCTAGTTCAGTAGCTAGGGAAGTTGAAGTTGGCTCTTACCTGCCTCCTGCTCCTGTGGACCCTTCTTTTGTGCTCTTCAAAGCCACTCCCACGGACACCCCTGCTCTTCGTGCAGGTAACAATATTCACATACACCATTTTGTCCTTTTGACTCTTAGATGTTTGTTGCGAACAAGAGAGAAAGATTAGATTTTTATGATCCTAACAGCATTGAGAGGGGAATGGGATTGCAATTTAAGATGCTAAAGGTTTGAAATTAATGAGATTAAACAAAAATTCGAGGTTAGAATCATCAGTGACTGTGGCTAATTGCGTTGGTTAGGGTTTGTTCATCCGGTCAAAAGTTGAAGATTTTGCCTATTCATGAATGGATAGCAAGTTGGAGTTTCTGGACTCATGTTCAAATCTTTGTAGCTTTATGCTAAATATTGTATACAAGAAACGTATTCAAGTTGTATCTAATCCTTACTGGGTTTTAAACTGCGGACTGCGGGTTATATTCTGGATGCAATTCCGGTTGCGGATACCTGGGTTACTGGAGATGTTTTGATGCTCTGTCTAAAATTCTAATGATATTTGAAATTTAGTTTCTTGCAGGAAATGTGCAGCCATACCAGTTCATCCTCCCGCCTACATGGAAACAAACACGAGTGGCAAATATATTATCAGGCAATTACTGCCAGCCAAAGTGTGCAGAACCCTGGGTTGAGGTAAAGTTTGAGGATGAGAAGCAAGGAAAAGTTCAGGTGGTCGCTTCTCCTTTGATAAGATTAACCAACAAGCCTAATGCAACAATTGAAGAGATTGGAAGTCCTGAGAAGGTGATTGCCTCACTTGGCCCTTTTGTCACTGGAAATTCATATGATCCAGATGAGCTCTTAAATACTTCAGTCGAAAAGCAGGGTGATCAGACGGTATTCTCCCGTTATCCCAATTTCTTTGCTGCTCTTTCCCTCCTAATGATCCTTTGTTTTTTCATTAAAGAAAAAGAAAGAAACTTCTATTAGTTTGCAGAGCTTGGGAAACATTTACCTTCTTAGACACAACACAGGAAAAAGGAAAACATACTGTTTAGTTAAGCTTTCTAGTACACCATAGAACAGGTAAGAGAGGAAAAGTTAAGAGCTGCAAACTAGAATTAAGTTTAGTATGTTTGAACTTCTATTTCTTTTTCCCAATTCACTTGCTTCTTTCTTGGGTTTCTGGTTAGCTTTCCTCTTGATCTTTAAAGTTATGTCATTTCTGTTGTACTTACTTTTGAATCTGGAAATAATGAAATCTCTCCTGAAACAAATTGCTAACATACAATAGAAAAAGAAAACGGCAAAATGTTATTGCTGGTATTCATGACTAAGAATGAATTTGCTTTTTGCAGTACTACAAATATGTGCTTGAGACACCATATGCTCT
>JAOTAY010000008.1:25396595-25432546 GCA_025629805.1 Erythroxylum baracoense | reverse complement strand
AAGAATCACCTCATTTGGATAGCTAGAGAAAAAGTTATGGCTAAAACACCAAAGCATACTCAGTGAATATGTTCCAAGTACATTTTACAGCTTACCACTTCCAACATTTCACATATAATAATAGTTCTAACTTCCAAGAAAAGTTTTGGGGTTCAACAATGCCTATATTATCAAACTACCTCTAAGGCGAGAAATATGTCTCCAACCTTCAATATTGCTAATCTCTCACCTTACGTTTATGATGCAGAGCTTAGATGTGCTGACAATAACTTAGGTCGAGTTCTTTGACAAATGGGAGTGAGTGATGATGCATTTGAATTCTTAAACAGACTAAGATGTTCATTAGTGGCTTTATCCAACATCGTCCTCTGCGAAAATTTTGAATACTTTTTTATTTTATATTGTTCGTTTCTTATTTCAAAATTTACTCAATCTCTTTGATTCTTTTCTATTTTATCCAAAACTTTTCTTAAGTTGAATTAGAGTTTTTTATTTTATCTACAACTTTTCTTAGGTTAAATTAGAATTTCCTATTGTGTTTAGAACTCTTTCTAAAATTAATTAGAATGTATATAAACCTATTTAAATACTTTTAAGAGAGATTAACATAACTTTTATCAATAAAATTTAGTTTTTCTTTGAGAATTTTTGTCGGGACTCAAAGTGTGGTTGACTTTTCCTAAAAATTGAATAATAATTAATAAGTCAATCGAGAACCGAATGGTGTTATTACTTGTCGGCGGAAACTTTTGATGCGGCCATTATAAAGTTAGTGCAAGGGATCTTCACGAGGTGGCTTTATTTTGCTATTCCCTTTGACATGTGTCTTCGCTACTAATTCTTTCTTTCTCTGCCTCTTTCGTATAACTTATTCATACACAGTTTCATTTTCTTTTTTGGAGATTTATTCAATATGAGATTTACATTTTTTATTTGGAATTCACTTAAGAATTCATAGACCTAAACCTTTTAGTGTTTGTAATTTGATTAGGGATTCATTTAATAGAAGAGCTTAATTGCACTTTTTATTACTAAATCAATGGTTTTAAATTAGGATAAAAACTATTATTTATCCTAATTTTAAAACCATTGATTATACCTTTAACTATAAATGATGTATGGTTTAGTTTTTTATACTTTAATTATCATTTATATATATGTGTGTAATATTATTTAGTTATCACTTAATTCTCTCCTCTATGTTATGATGTTTCACTAGTATTATATTATTTTAATTAATCAACATAATAAAAGGTTGTGCAATAAATTTAAAAATATGAAAATTAAAATGATTATTATTATCCATGTAATGGAGCTAATTTATAGTAATTTATTTAACGACAAATATATCAAAAAGAAAAAAGATAAATGATGTTAAATTACTGACCAATGATGTCATGATCCTGCAATGGCTCTGGCATTGTGCCGGATCTTTAAACAACTGCCACTTGTACAACGCTATCCAGATTCAGCTGCTGACACACCCACCAGATTCCTAGTCAACCTTCGACACTTCACCGTCCCAAGATCTTGGCGGAAGCTAACGGAAAGTTGCGGACTTTTCCACCGTAAGCTTAAAGTCACTTTGATCAGATTTTGAACCCTTCAGTAGTCTTACGAGATTAGGGACCCAGTTGGTCTAATCATGTCCTGGTTTAGAAACCTGATTCAAATCCCAACAGTTACATCGTCAATTAGAGGGAGGTCTCTATTGAAAAATTCAAGCTTTTTGTTCACTTCGCTCTCTCATTTCACCAATGACGCGAACCAGCTAAAGAATCCGCCGCCGCCGACTCAGTATGCCGGACTTGGGCCGACGACCTCGACCCAGAAGCCGAGGATGGTGGTCTTGGGTTGCGGGTGGGCTGGGAGTAGATTGATGAAGGAAATAGATACCAAGTTATATGATGTCGTTTGCGTATCTCCGAGGAATCATATGGTGTTTACCCCTCTTTTAGCGTCCACCTGTGTTGGGACTCTTGAGTTCAGGTCAGTTGCAGAGCCTATAGGGCGGATCCAACCCGCCATTTCTACCGAACCCGGGTCCTACTTTTTTCTGGCCAACTGTACTGATGTCGACACCGATAAACATGTGGTAATATGACAGTAACTGGGATTTTCTCTTCATTATAATGTGAGATGAAATTATTAATTGGGAACTTGAATACTCGGTGGTTACGTTCAACAATCAAAAAAGGTTCTTGTTTATTATCAAATCCTGCGTTCCCTTTTGGCTTTAGAATAGGGGTTTTGGTTAATTTATAAACGAAAGATGCAGTTTTCAAGCCATAGGCAGTATTTTTCAGTGCTTCAAAGTTGAATCTGGTTTATTAACCCAAGTAGAATCTTGGTTTATGCCTGAAGGTGCATTGCGAGACCGTTACTGATGGTGTAGACACTATGGACCCGTGGAAGTTCAAAATCTCCTATGACAAATTGGTAATTGCATTGGGAGCGGAGGCCTCAACATTTGGAATCCAGGGTGTCAAGGAACACGCAATTTTCCTCCGAGAAGTACAACATGCTCAGGAAATCCGCAGGAAGCTACTGTTAAACTTGATGCTGTCTGATATGCCTGGTTGGTACTTCTTTTTCTGTTTATATCCTCCTTTTTTTTTTAAAGGATAGTCAATTTAATTGGTATTTATTTTACCTATTTATGTGTTAAATCAGGTATTCCAGAAGAAGAGAAGAGCAGACTGTTGCACTGTGTTGTTGTAGGAGGTGGTCCTACTGGAGTTGAATTCAGTGGTGAACTAAGTGATTTTATCATGAAGGATGTTCATCAAAGATATGCCCACGTTGAAAATTATATCAACGTTACTTTGATTGAGGTCTGCTAAGAACTTTTGGACTAAGAGTTGCATTTGCGCTAAATAGGCTTAAATTTTTCCTTGGCTAGACTTAATGCCCGCCAGTAGTAGGACATACTTCTAACTGATATACCTTCACACTGGCCACTGATATATTGCTGAATTAACCCATTTGTTTAATTTGCCACAGGCAAACGAAATTTTATCTTCCTTTGATGATCGTCTTCGTCAGTATGCTACTAAACAATTGATAAAGGTTAGAAATTCTTGATTGACGCAGAAGAAGCATTTCTTTTGAAGATTTAACCGAATAGAGTGGATTTTCCATGCTATTACTGCTCTTACCATTAATTGAGGAAAATTAAATCCTGTTTCTTATAATGTTGTATGGATATTCTTTACAATGAATCAACGGGTTTCCAAACAATTGACTTTTGTAACTTTGTTAATGTTTCATTATGGAAGTTTTTAATATAACCTTTTTTTTTCAGTCAGGGGTTCGTCTTGTCCGTGGAGTTGTCAAGGATGTTAAACCTCAGAAACTAATTCTTAACGATGGTACAGAAGTCCCTTATGGTCTACTGGTGTGGTCCACTGGTGTTGGCCCTGCTCCGCTTGTGAAATCTCTGGAACTTCCTAAATCTCCTGGTGGAAGGTAAATCTCTGGTTTTTTTTTTTTTTGTAAAGGTGAATTTCTAGTTCTTTTTCTGCATTGCAACAATTTTTTATTGCTTTTACATTTGACTATGGTAAGTAACAGCTGATTGAAAATTAGATTCAAAGTTAGAAACCTCTTACAGGATCTACATACTTGTGCACTTATTTGTAAACTTCTTAGGTGCCACATAATGTGTAGGCAAAAAGAAAACATTGTACGACTTGGAGGAAATTTCCTTTGGGATAGATTAAATTGTGGTTTCTGAGGAATTGCATGCCAAAAAACCTGAAAAGAGTTCATTTTTCAAGGTTTTGGCTATGGCTTGCATGCTAGTCTATAGTTGGTTTAAAATAAGCCTGTTACAAGTTTCTAATGCTGTTCCACAGAACATTTCTTTCGTGCCTCTGGACTTGTCTTTTTGACCATGATATCCTGTGTCTTATGGCTGCTATGAATTTACAGAATTGGTATTGATGAATGGCTACGAGTACCTTCTGAGCAAGATCTGTTTGCAATTGGTGACTGTAGTGGTTTTCTTGAAGGTACTGGTAGGCCTGTCCTACCAGCTTTGGCCCAGGTAAGCTCTTAACACCTAAAGGCTTTCGCACTTTACTTTAACTTCACTTGGTTTTTGTAGTTTGAAAGGTTAACTAGCTCGATATGAGGTCTAAATTTATAGCTAAACCAAAAAAGACAGAAAAGAAAGATGGATAGTTAATATAGCTTTTTCACTTCATCATATACACTCAAATACAGTAGGCAGTTGAATCTTCTTTCTTTTTCAACTCTTACGTGCTGTCCCTAGGTTTACTGCGTCAGATCTTGGAACCCAATGCTGGTTCTCTGATATTTGTCTTATTAAATGTATAGGTTGCAGAGCGGCAGGGTAAATATCTCGCTAGACTATTGAACAAGATTGTTGAAGCTGGTGGAGGGCGTGCAAACAGTGCTGGTGGCATTGACCTGGGGCAACCATTTGTTTATAGACACCTGGGACAAATGGCAACCGTTGGCAGCTATAAGGCCCTTGTGGATCTTCGACAAGGCAAAGTGAGTATTACCTTTTTGTTATACCAATAAAGATAGTTTGTGTAATTTGCTTGGGGGGATATGCTACAGGAGGCCAAAGGGTTATCCTTGGCTGGATTTCTGAGCTGGTTTATATGGCGCTCTGCTTATCTAACGCGTGTCATAAGCTGGAGAAACAGATTCTATGTGGCCATTAACTGGCTTACCACTTTTGTCTTTGGTCGTGATATAAGCAGAATATAGATCAGAAGAGGTAACTAATAAAGTTTAGTGATCCTGTTCCTTCACAAGTGTGTAATGTGGTCAAACAGACACTGACTTTTTGGAGGCTGAATTCAGGTTACGGGCATGTTATTCAAGCGCAGCTGCTCAAACAAATTTTTTTTTTTTTGCATTTCTACCACTTTGAGCTGGAAGACACTGAATAAATTAAGATCATCATGGTCTGGCGTCGTCCAAGCACTAAGCATTGAACAGGTTATGTATAACTTTTTATTGTACTCGTGCAATTTCTTATTCATGCAAGTTTCATTTTCTCCTATCTGGCCTGTAACTGTTGCTGTTGTCTTGTAAATTCGTGATATAAAAGTGTCAATGTTGCAGAGCTTTTGAGTATGATGATGTCTCATTCAATAGCAGATGATTGTTATCTAATTTAAGTGGCCATTATCACTAGTGGTTCTGCATGCAGTTTGTGGGAATCGTCTTAGATTGATATATATACATATAAGCATGATAAGGAAGCAGGGAACATACCATAATTCACCAACGGCAACAGGAATTCACTATCCTTCCTTAACCTTTTCAGGAGTTCTAGAGTTCCCGAATCAATGAGATCGTAAATCCAAAAATGACCATCCGAAGTTGAAACTTGCAGGCATATATTTCATATCCTACAAAGCACCAAAAACATAATTGCTTTTGCTCAAGAAAAGGCCGAATTTTGCAGTCTGGAAGCCAAGTACGCAAAGCCTTAGTCCACATGACAAGTCTTAATCTGCTATGAACATTTTCTACTAGTAGCCCCATTTTCCTTGAATACGATAAGCATCCTTAATTTACGTCTAATCCTTCTGCTTAAATTTTTGAGGCTAGCTTTTGAGCAATTGGTAAGGTTACTCTTTGTAATTAAAAATAGCTGCATATAATTGATGTCCCTCTCTTCACCCTCTGAAAGCAAAACAGAGCTTAAATTTTGATTATTTTAATTCTTATATATATATATATATAATAATTATAATTATAATTTTGTTTGTCATAGGTAATAACAATCCAAAATTATAATGTATACTTCAATATTGAATTGAAATTTTTAGTATAGATCTCCAAAAGGGACTAATATAAAATGTAGAAACAGCTTGATGATTTGTTTGAGACTCTGAACTAACTTTTGACTAAAATATCTTCGCAATTAAAATTCTGAGAAGTAATGTTGTACTCAATATTATTATTTGAGCCACACAAAAATTTAATACTATATAAATATTTTTTAATGCATTGATTTGAGAGGGAATGTCAAAGAACAACTCGGTGTAGTCCAGACTGTAATTGTTGTCTTCGGAAGGAGGAACTTTCATGTCAGGTTATTACATATCATTCTTTGATTAGATTTCCGTCGAAACATTTTTGCTCTCACAAATTTAAAAGAGATGCCAGCGATTTATGTAATGAGAGCACGGGGAGGGTTGTTCAAGTGAGTATCCTTATTTACAGTTGTGCAACTGGTTTTTCTCGTATGGTTGTTATAAAGTTGATATGCCAAATTGTTGGTTCGTGAAATAAGTAAAAGTTGTGCAAGTAAAACACTCCAACGTTTTGTGCCCGACAATTGTAGTACTAATGTCCAACCAGCATGCCGACTCGAACTGCTGGCTTATGTGGTTTCTTTTCCTTACCGAAAGAGAGAGGAAACAGGCAAAGGTGTCTTACACCTTTTGATGCTATGCCGACTGGCATAAGGAACGCGCTAATAGAAGACATCTTTTCCTGATAAATAGAAGACATGGACACTAGTGGTTTCTTTTCTTTGCACCATCAGAACATTCTTGATGTTGTCGGCAAAATGTTCTATTCTTGGCAAACGAGGTTTTCTTGGTGAATCAATAGTGGTCGGTGATGTTGTCGAAAAAGGCATAGACACAGATGAAGGAATATCCCACTTTGCGAAACCTGAAGCGCATGTTAACGAAGGTAGGGAAAGAATCAATCTCCAGTTCCACCCACTAGCTTTCGTATGTGCAAAAAGCTAAAAGGAAAACTTTACAATTGACCTCTACCTCTGTTCTTTTCTTCCATCGACAATATCCTCAAGGGACGGAATTCTGCTCCTCCTCTGTCAAGGATTTAATTCCTCAGCTGGTCCACATTGTTCAATACCTTATAGGCTTTCGTTTTCTGCTTTGGCACATACCTTTTATGTTTTCTTAAATAAACAATCAAAATCTCTTCACCATTCTTTATACCAAATTATTGAATCATTTCAATGTTGTAACTCGACACAATCAACAAAGCTGCAGGAAACTTGTCCTCCAGTTATCTTTAATGTTGATTCCTTTTGGCATTTAATGAGGAGGTATCTCCATAAATAAATTCACTTTGAACTGTTCACATTAGCTGTTAGGCACCAAATCGTCACATATGTTATAGCAAAAATTTCGCATGGCAACTAACTTCTGCATACTCAACTTAACGTTATCAAATTTTATATATCTAAAAAATTACACACATGAAGACTAAAGTAATAGAGCATACAATATATATATAACTGTCAACCTTTATTAATTTTGACAATAATTAAAAAGGAACAATAGGCCCACCTCTATCATAATTAAAAACCTTACTCAACTGAATTATTTAGTCTTTTAGTACAAGTTTGGAAAGTGTACTAAATCCGCTAATTTAATAGGTGATTGACACTCCAATTCACATAGACCAGTATTTAAAGGGCACTACTTATACAAATAAGATATGATAGAAAGGAGGATTGCCATACGTAACTACATTTTTTATGTTCTTATTCATGTTTTAGTCATAGGCGTGCATTATCGAGCCATTCTTACGAATTTGATGCCCTTATTTTAATAGATTGAAGGCAGTCATTGATTTGATTATCAAATTGTCACAAAGTTGTATCTTTGTCTTAGGTAGTTTTGAAAATAAGTTTGTTCTTTCATCAAACTAAAAATTTATTTATTTGATTCTTCTTACTTTGCTTTATTATCCAACGGTCGATGATTTTTTTTTACTTGCTTTCCAAACTATTTTCTTATAACCAATGGAATTCCCTTCACTTTTCTTATTATCGGATATGTTGGATCCTCATAAAATGGTTTAAGGCAACTAACATAAAAACTTGGGAATACCTTTAGTCTTTTAGGCAACTATAATTTATAAGCTAAATTTATAATCTTGTTGATTATTTTGAATTGCATATCATACTTCGACATTAGCCTTTAATGACCTTTCTTGTTACTAATTTTCTTCCATAATTTTGAAATAAATCTAAGCATAAAATTTTCCCTAGCATTAAGTTCTAAAGACCTTCTCTTTTAGTCAATATACTTCCTCATTTTCTTCGAGGCCTTTGAAAACCATCCTTCATTTCATCAAGCAATTCTTGTTTCTCTATCACAAATTGATAGGTATCAAGACACTTTGCACTTAAATTTTATTGCGAAATCTCTAGCGGATTGAGAGGTTTTCACCCTAACACAATTTCAAAGAGAGATTTTTTCGTAGTTGAATATCCTTGCAAGTTGTAGAAATTTATGAAAATGAGTAAAGAAAGCCAAATTTTTTATTTGCACTTATCTATTGGTATATTTGATATAATGCATTTCTTGAATAAAAATTATTGTACTTTTGATATAATATATCATATATTAAAGATGAGTGAAATAGAGAATGAGAAGAGTTTTTTTGATATGACAACCTCACGTAGTGGAGCAAAGGCCATTAAGACAGAGGTGGCACTTGATGTGAGAATAAAGTTTGAAACTTGGAAAATAATTTTGATTTTTATTAAAAATATGCAAAATGTCGCAAGCTTATTGTTGCTATAAGATGTCGAAAGAAAGATGGGAATGGAGACTTACAAACTAAGAGGGTTGAATAGATAAAACTAATAAGTAGTGAAAAAATTGGTTGCAATGATCAAGTATGTTGCCAATTAAAAGAAAGTGTTTGAAGCATAATCATGTTTGAAGATGTGCACAATCATAAATTGATTCGAAGTAATGTGAGGTTTATGAGACAACATTAGGTTATGGACAATCAAGCTAGACTTAGATTAGAAAGTAAATAACAACTATGGAATTAGGTTGTGCATAAATGTACAATCTATTATTGTATCTGTAAGTGAGTATGAAGACATAACATTTACATAAGGATTTTATTAATCATACAGATAGGTTAAGAAGAGTATGGTTAGAAGAAGGAGATATGAAAGTGATGTATAAGATATTTATGTTTTTTGGAAGCTCTGTTTTTAATTACTAGGAGCTTTAGGTATTGCTTTATATGGTTCTAATGGACCAACATTCCGTTTTACAATATTAACCAATCAATCATATCTTATATCTTTAGATATATTATTATATATTGGATTTTTTATTGCTTTTGCTGTCAAATCCCGATTATAACTTTACATACATGGTTTCTAGATACCTATGGGGAAGCATATTACAGAAATTGTATTATATAGATAAAATATAAACATATAAACTCTATAAAGAGAGAGAGAGAGAGGAAGATGAGAATGTATTGTGTACTTATCAAATCTATTATTGATTTGTTCGATCAACATGTCTATACACTAAACTACCTTACTGTTTAGGCATCTAAAATGCAATGGTTTGAGAGAGTTAAGAGAGATTTTGGTTTTTTTTTGTATTCTATTAGTATAAGAAATGAAAGAATAAGATGACAAAAACTACGATTTGATGGATGATAAGAGTTATCTGTAGCTTCTTAAAGAAGCATTTTACAAAGAAAATTACTTTATTACCTTAAACTTGTATTCAAATATAATGAATATGGTTGACCTTGTGGGCATGTAGTTAGCTTTATCTAAAAAATCTCTATACATAATGAACACAGTCTAGTACACACACACACACACATATATATATATACACTAATCCATATCCTTCAAAGTGTCCATGTACCAAAAAAGTTCATTTATTTTTATCGTAAACACACTTCATAATATAAGCTTATACCAAATCATATCCAATACTGTATGTCTTTAGATCAATGAAGGTGTTACTTATCTATAATGATTGATGTTATTTTTTGAAAGTACATATGGTATGGGATATTTATAGTCCTAGTTTCTTGTGCATTTAGACATGGTGTTTTTTATACTCAGTCATGGTATTCTCATATTAAAGTGAAGGTATTAAACATTTTTAATGTGTCCAGATATTTGTGTTCATAGGTGTGGTATTGAATCTATTGAGTCTTGGTTTACTGTATACTGAGGCGTGCTATTCTTCCTCCTAAGTCATAGTATTTCCAATTAAAAATGTAGGTGTTACTTATTTTTAATAAGTGAAGATGCTTTTTGAACATAAACGTTATTTTAAATACATAGAATCGTGGTATAGTGTACATTTAGGCATGGTATTCTTTGTAATCAGTCATGTTATTTAAATATTGTTACTTATTTTTAATGCATGATGATATTTTTAATATATAGATGTGTTCTTAAATATGTTGAGTCTTGGTTTAGTGTCTATTGGAGCACAATATCTTCCTAAATAGTTATGGTATTCCCAATTAAAAGTGTAGGTCTTACTTATTTTTAATGAGTGAGGATATTTTTTATACATAGGTGTAGTATTGAATATATGGAGTCTTGGTATACTGTGTATTAATTCATGAATTCTTTATGCTCAATCATGGTATTCATCTATTAAAATCAATATGTTTATTATATGTAATAAATGATGATATTTTTTAATACATAAGTGTGATATGAGATTTCGAAAATAGCTTCTTTATTAATTAAGAGTAAAGTTGCGTATAATTGGACCTCTTCAAACCTTGTGTATCAATGAGATTTTTACTGGATTGTTATTGTTATTGTTGTTATATGTATGATATGAGATGTATTTAGTCCTCATAAAATTTTATTAAGGCGTGATATTTGTTATCTCAGTTATGATATTTCTATGAATAAAGTGAAGGTGATGGTATATTTTTTGTTCATATGCATAGCGTTGAATGTATGGACTGGTATTTTTTGTTCATATGCATAGCGTTGAATGTATGGACTCATAATATATTTTGTATTCAAGCATGGTACTGCTTATGCTAATTTTTGGTATTCATATATTAAAGTTTTAGGGTCACTTACATGTTAGGAGTCAAGCGATGTCAATTTGCTGTGCTTTCTTCAGTTATTCTTCTGCTATTTCTCCCGCAAAACAACATTATAATTAAGTGATGGTCCTATATATCAAACCCGTGTCATGCTGTCTGATCAGAGCCACTCTCTCAATATTATGTTAGCATTTTGAAGCTCACCATTGACGTTTCCAGAATAATTTGTTTGAAGATAATCATGCACAATACGTACATGCTTTGTTGGTCCTGGCCCACTTACCCTTTATTAACATTTCTTAATTGTTTTAACTCCTGAAACTCTTAGGCTATTATTGGAACCAATTTAATATGAAGAAAAACAATTAATGTAACTAATATGACATACCCAAAAAGAACTTTTTTTGGTCATTAGATGACAGTACCTGTTCATGACTGAAATTCAACGTTTTCAGTTCTAAATTACAAGAAATATCGCTTAGTTACGTAAAAACTCTAAGTATGTAAATCTTATTCATACAAGAACTTCCCTTAAAAATTCTTATTTATGTATACATTAGATTCGCTCCCTTTATACTGGGGGTATTGGTTTCTATTTAATTTGCAATCAATTATTTTTACTGTGCATTTGTGATAATTATTCGATTAAATTTTTTGTTTTATCTATATTTTGTTTAATAAATTAACTCATAAGACTAGATATATATCAAAAAAATAAAATAATCTTTTCTTTCTCATGTTAGAAACATCCATTCTTTTAAATTAAAATATAAAGATACTTAAACAAATATGTGAATTAACTCGTTATAAGAATTTCACATAAAAAGTTACACGTGTGTCTAAAAAATACTTATTTTGATGATCGTATAAATAAATCTTTAATTTGAGATATCTAATGTATCTTATATAAGGATTGACATATTTTGATACTACTTAAGATTTTCTAATCAAGGATAGATCAATTCACAGTAATTAAGAAAAGTAAGAAATATACGAAAATAAATTTTCTAATCAAGGATAGATCAATTCACAGTAATTAAGAAAAGTAAGAAATATACGAAAATAATTGAGCTATCAATATATGATTCATCATTGTAAAGTAATACTTTTTAAAATGATTTTCAAATATCATAACAAGGATCGATTATTAATATGAAAAATTAATAAATTTTAGCTTAAATAGAATAGACACTAAATTCATAATCTATGTCTAATAGGAATATTATATGATGAATGAAATTGAATTATTTAGAAAAAAAATCATATATATAAAAGTTAGTCAAAATTACTTCAAAGTTTATAATATTTATATGGTTATAATGCAATGTTAGGTGAATCTTGATTTGTAGATATGAATTATTTAGTTAGAAAATGAAAGATAAATAAAATTTTTAATTTATTTGGTCATAAATATAATTTAGAATAATTATTTGCATCCATTGTCAATATATTTTAAAAACCCTAATAGGTCAAACACAAAAAATAATTGAAAAGAAAAAGTTAATTTATTGAAGTTGAAATTGATTACAAAGTTTTAAAAACTTTAAAGTTAATAAAGATAAACATTAAATATTAAATTTTATTGAGAATTAATTAAAATTTTAATCAAAATTAAATGTTAACTCCGATTAAATTATTCAAAACTTCTTTATAAAAAAAGTGTAGGCATTATAGATTTAACATTCTTAACATGCTCTTTTCTACACAACTAATAGAATCATTTGAATTTGTACATGTGAATATTATTAGAAATCACAAACTTGTACAATTATAAGAGTTTTTAACAACATATTTGTAAATCTATTTTAAGATGAGCTGTAAGAAAGTATAATCAGATCTCTTAACAAAATATGTATTTATACTTATACTTTGCTATAGTTGTTTTTAGTCATATATACTATATAAATTTAGGGGGCATTTAGTTTGAGGGTTTAGAAATGAAGGAATGGAATAATTGTAAAAAACAATGTTTGCTTTGGAGTTTTCAATTTTAGGGGAATAAATTTATTTCATTAAATTTGAGAATCTACTAAATTCACCAAAGGAGGTGGATATCGAGTTTTCATTCCAATCTAAGTTTTTATCATGTTTATTTTTTACTCTTTTATCTCCAGCCTTTACTCTACCATCCTCTTTACTTCCTTATCGCCTCTCAATTCTTTACGATTTTCCATCTTGCCTTATCGCGTCTCATCAACGAAGGAAACTTAAGTTACAAATCAAACATTATTTTTTTATTTTTCATACCCATCTTCATCCTTTTTTACTGTTATACTCATATTCATAACCAACCCCATACTCAAATCAATCGCCTAGTTAGTTTCAAGATATGATGACAATTTTTCCTTTTATATAATGTGATCATGATTGTCCTTACCAACTCCAAATAATTAAAGTAAAACCATTTTACTTAGTTTAAATAGGTAGCACTTTATTCTAGCTAGGTGTAGATAGGCATATGAGACTATATCATCACGCCAATGGAATACAATTACGCCAATGGCTTGGAGTCTGGAGCTCATTACGTGTTGGGACACATTTGTTTTGTTGCTTCACCTTTCATAATAATGATAGAGAGAAGGTTGATGTGTCATGTCCTTATTAGTTCTCCAACTCATGGGTGCTTCTATTTTCCTTCATTTGCCACAAGTTATTAGACAAGTTGCTAAACACCTCAAATTCTTCAATGTTTGGTTTTTATAATCAGGGTTGGACAATTTTAGTTGAATTTGATTATAATTGGCCTAAAATTTAAAATTTTAATATCAAAATAATATTATATTAAGAAATTATACCAAAAACAATATTATTTTAAGATAATTTAAATAAGTTTGAAATGGGTATCTTCACTCAAGCAGCCTACTAAAGAAGTTCAGTCACTCTTAACTTGGCTTATTTGCATCCTTACTTGTAGCTTAAGGTAAGAGTGCAATCAGTAAATATTTAGCCTAATGACAGCAGCATTTCTAACGATTTATAGGTCTTAAGTCAAGTAAAAAAAGATCATAATAAATCGACAATATATAAATATATAAATTTTGAAAACATATTTTTATTATTAAAGAAGCTACTTTAAGCTTTTCATCGTGAGAGTAACTAAAAAAATTAAATAAAAAAATATGTAAAGAAAAAAAGAAAATTAAGAACCCTCGTCTCATTTTGCTTTTTGTGAGTGCCAATAATGAGTTGGGTGCTATTTTACTTCATTTCACTCTTTATAAAAATTAAGAACAAATTTTATTTTGTTTCGTTTTATTTGTTATAAGAGATAAAAATAATCCTATTTTGTTCTTCATTAAAAATAAACCCTCAATATATACCTTTCGAACCCTTACCCTTATTCAAGGTCTGGCGTGCATTACGGATTCATTTAAAACCGACAACAGCCGTACAGCACCGCCACAATAGTTTATAGGTAGCTTACAAAAGATTCTATAGCCATTAAAATTCACAAACCCTATTACATATATGCAGGCTATTTCTATCGTTTTATTGACCCAAGACTAAATGAAAAAAGGGCTCTAATAAATTGACAATATATAAATATATAAACTTAAAATTTATATATTTATATGAAACATAGATGACTCAATTTATAAGTTTACATATTCAACTAAATATTAAATGATCATAACATTAACTAATAATATCGTACAAATATCATTAACAATAAAATTATTAAAACTAATCACAGTATTTTTATAATAAAGGAAACGATTTATATAGTCTATGAATTGAGTAACTTAAATTGTTTGATTTAGTCATATTATCACTAAATTTATGTAAACTCTACAAGAACACAAATTTAACAATTATTACATTACTTGTAGCAAAGTATGATAAAAATTATAATTACAAAAATTAAATTATTTATTAATGTTTAATTATTTTTATAAATATTAAGTAATCTAAAAACAAGAAAAAGAGAAACACAAATAAATATAATATTATTTAATATTAATGTTATGATTTAAAATGGGACAATTTCCTTTATTATGTATCCACCGACGATTGTTGCAATTTGCTCCCTCACTCACCAACGTCTCTACATTAAATGCTACCTAAAGCAGGTTTGAAAATGTGTTTTTTTGGAGGGCCTCAATACTCTGAATAATATCCCCAATTATGGCAAGATTAGATTTTCTGTACTCATTATCTTGTATCAATTCTGTTATACGCAATCTCAGTCGTATAAATATGTGAAATTCATGTAGGATCAATGAGCAAGATCATATAGAATAAAGTAGGTATAGAATATTAGGTGGAGAATATCTCAATTGAAGATATCCCATGTATTAATGGTGTGTCCGTGAAATATTGTTGGAAGGAGAATATTCATGGCTCTTTATTTTGGTGGGCCTTGGGCTGTTGGGCAGGTGCCTTGCCGGCACTGCATATATGAGATTATTTTGTACTTTCATTTTTTATCTACCGCATGAAATATAAGGAGATGATACGCGTGCCCATTGGTTTGGCTTTGTCACTAAAAGCACATTAAGAAAAGGCCAAATGGCCGCACGCTTGCTGAAACATGCATAGATTTTACTTTAACTAAGGTTCTTGCGCGAGCAGTTAAGCTGCAGAGTTCACACTAGAGATGTTAAACACAAAAGATGTCGCGTTGGGCATCTTTTGTTCAGCTTTTGCAGGGCATCTTCTTCATTGTACAGTAATATGCTGATCTTTAAGCGGCACTTTGGGGATCCTACAGAGCATTTGCACACTCCAAATATTCTAGCCGTCCTCTATGTGTTCGCAACATTACTTGCCCTCTTATGGCCATGATAACCCAAACATTATTCCATTCTAATTAACCTTTCTTGATTCGAAACTTATTAAGTTATACTCTCTCATAACTTCGATTTATTGTTTCGTCTTCAGTCTTTATTTAAGTTATCAATTCAAACAAGTTAATGAATAGATAACTTAAATAATCGATTATAAGAGGTAAATGATTTATTTACATTCAATATAATATATTAAATTATTATTAATGGCCAAAACATAATTAATTTATATCTAATGTATAGTTCCAAAAAATCAATTATGAAAATCAATTATGAAATATAATTTTAAATACAAACATAGCTATTGCGTTAGAAATGAACTAGGTTTGGGAATAAAGAATATGATAAAATTCGTTGGGAACTTTGTTGCGATCAGGTCATTCCGATTTCATTTAGTTACTTTTTTTGGCATAATAATTAATAAGTAGGAAAATAAACTTTTAAATTAGCCTCAAACTACCCGAAAAGAAAGATGCTTCTCAATTCCAAACAAGACTTTCTTTTATGTAGTTTAAGAGTGAAAGAAAATGAGTAATGTCAGCACACCATATAAAGGATCGAACCCATGGCCAATTACATTCACGTACTTGGAAGTTCTTTGATTTAGTTTTTTTGAGGGAGTTCTGTACTTATAAAATCCACTTTCGTATCTTGGTCACAAGCCACATATCCAATGAAAGAATTGGGTCTTGAAGGAATTAGAAAGGACGATGGCATCGACGGTGGCCACGTGATTGATGGTGCAGGTTTTTTTGATCCAAGTGCACCTCCTCCGTTTAAGATTGGCGATATCAGAGCTGCCATTCCCAAGCATTGCTGGGTTAAGGATCCATGGAGGTCACTCAGCTATGTATTCAGGGATGTTCTTGTCATATTTGCCTTGGGGACAGCTGCAGTTTACTTTAATCATTGGGTTTGTTGGATACTCTATTGGGTTCTTCAGGGAACCATGTTCTGGGCAATCTTTGTTCTTGGCCATGATTGGTAATTATATATGTTCACTTGGTCTCTTCATGGATTTTCACATTTTGCCTCTCATTGAAATCAAGAAGTTCATTTGTAATTTGTATTCTGCAGTGGACATGGAAGCTTTTCTGACAATCCCCTGCTTAATAATGTGGTAGGCCATATCCTGCATTCCTCAATTCTTGTACCTTATCATGGATGGTGAGCATTTTTAGCTTCATTATGATTTCCTCTTTGCTAATTCTCCTTGAAAACCTCATTCATTCTAAATAGTTTTTAACTTGAAATGTGAATAACTTATAGGAGAATCAGCCACAGGACTCACCATCAACATCATGGAAATGTTGAGAATGACGAATCTTGGGTTCCTGTAAGACTTCTATTCTCCAATCTTATTCCAAATGAACATTCTATTCTCAAATACTGGAAGCTATGCTATGTTTTTATAAGATACCCTTCATAGTTCTCTCAGCATAAATGTTCACTTCCCTTTCTGTGCTCCTTTCAGTTGCCTGAGAAGATCTACAAGAGCTTAGATTTAAGTACTCGGATTATGAGATTTACAGTACCTTTTCCGATGTTCGCATACCCAGTATATTTGGTAAGATTTGGAAAGATTAAATAATTATGTAGAGGTTCATATTTGAATAAAGTCTCCATAGGGACCGACTAATTTCGTGAAAATGTTTCTTTGGAATTGTCTAACCTTCGGCTTGACTGGGATGGAATACAGTGGATGAGAAGTCCAGGCAAAAAAGGTTCGCACTTCAGTCCTTACAGCGACCTGTTTGCTCCAAATGAGAGAAAATCCGTGTTAATTTCAACTGCATTTTGGATTATAACCCTTCTTCTACTGGTCTACTCGTCATTTGTTTTTGGTCCTGTACAAGTGCTCAGGCTATATGGAATTCCATACTTGGTGAGTTCCTTGTGTCATTAGATCTCCTTTATCTCAAGTTATTGGACTTTTTTCTGGCTAATTAGAGCACGCAAACTAGAGTTCATAGTCGCGTGAAAAATAGAAATGGGCAACCGAGTCGTTATAGGGTTCTTGATTAACGACCATGGCAGGCTTTTGTGATGTGGATAGACATAGTAACATACTTGCACCACCATGGCCACGAACAGAAACTTCCATGGTACCGTGGCAAGGTACTACCACTAATTAGCAGCACATATGTGTACGCCTCTCTAGATGTTTGGACTCCTAACTCAACACAATTATGCATATGGCAGGAGTGGAGTTACCTGAGAGGAGGATTAACAACGGTAGATAGAGATTATGGATGGATTAACAACATCCACCACGACATTGGCACGCATGTTATACATCACCTCTTCCCCCAAATCCCACACTACCATTTAGTAGAAGCTGTAAGATCTCTTGCCACTAAAATAACCATTCCAGGTTATCATTAACTTATTGACTAATAACCTATATTCCTGTTTCTTTTTGTTATTTGCTTCACAGACGAAGGCAGCTAAGCCAGTCCTCGGAAAGTATTATCGCGAGCCTAACAAATCAGGGCCTTTCCCTTTTCACTTGCTCGGGAATCTACTGAGAAGCATTAGAGAAGACCATTATGTGAGCGACACTGGAGATGTTGTCTACTATCAGACTGACGCTCAACAGTACGAATTTTTCAAAAGCAAGTCCTACTGATTCTCTCTCAGAATGTGGATGGGAACAGATATTGATTATTAAAAAATCTTTCCATCATTTTCCAATTGAGAAATATAGCTTGCTCCAAAATAAATGGTCTATATATTTACCAACAGCAAGGAGATGAGATTACCGTAGAGTAGCATAATAGTCACAGTACCAAAATCGCATTGATTTGGCAGCAAGTATCCGCACGTTAGTTGAATATGTGTATATTTAATTCAGTTTTATCGAACCCTTATATTTAAACTGCTTCATACAAGATTAAAGAAACAATATGTTTGCAAAGAACAATACGCAGCAAAAAAGAAAATATGCATTAAAGATACAATAAAATATTAAACTTTATAAAAATTCTCACAATAGTTAAAAGGAAACAATTAACTTCAGTTTCTCATGATTCAAAGTCTTCTTCAAATGAACTATTTACATGCAATATAAGATTTAGTGGCTAAGCTTATAATTTAATAAGTCTACTGCTAATTTAATATATGGTTGATAACCCCAATTACTTAGGTCATTACGTACATGAATAAAATATGCTAAAATGGGGATTGACATATCTACCTATTGTTTCATATTCTTACCGACGCTTTGCTTACCTTTTTCATTGTTTAATATCACTAACTTATCATGTCATTAAATTTTTTTCTATAGTTGATGGTGAGCAAAGTCTAAATCAACTTGTACATAGCCTAATTATAGATGATCATGGTCTAGTCCGTCAACCTATGATTTTACTTTTAAGTATCCTTAAGGTTTGGTCTATCTAAACATGCCTATAAATAATACCATATGTTTATAGTCAAACTAATTAACACACCAATGGTCTAATATAATTAACTCACTTGATGGGTTGTTGTGTTTCATTGGCATACTTCCCTTGTGTCATTATCTTACTAGTTCTTGATTGAAGGTCACCAATTTCTAGTACATAAGGCTCCTTTGCATCAAGAGATTAACAAATTAACCACTCTCATTAGATGAAGCTAATACCCTAACTAGAAAATAATACAGGTGGCCATTAATTAGATCTTTGAAATTTAACAAAGTTGTATCTTTCTCCTAAGTCGTTTGATAATAAGTATGTTTTTTCATTAGATTAGGAGTTCAATCTTATGATATTCTTACTTTGCTCCATTTTTCGATGATCAAGGACCATTTTTACTTGCTTATCAAACTACTTCTTATAATAAATGAACCTCTCTTCACTTTACTTCTTGTTAGGAATGATTTAAGAAAACTAATATGAAAAGTTAAGGTGTTTTTTAACCTTTCAAAAAATTTTGAACTATAAGTTGCACTGTTACCTTACTCATTATTTTAAATGGATCATCATACTTTGGCATCATTCCTTTATGCATTTAGCGACTATTAAATTTTTTCCAAACTTGTAGGGTGAGTTTTAATAGAAAATTTTCCCAAACACTGAATTTCAAAGGCTTTTTCTTTTGGGTAGCATACTTCTTCATTCTCTTTGGGACTTGTCAAAGACTATTCATCACTTCATTAAGTAATTCTTACTTTTTCTTTGTAAATTGATGGGCAACATGATACTTGTGATCTAACTTCTATTACACAATCTCAAGAGGACTGAGAAATTTCTATCCAAACACAATTTTGAAAAGACTTTTCTGAGTTACTAAATATTCTTAAAATTTTGGGGCAACATTAAGTAAGCTAATATTTTTTACTTACGTAATGCTGCAAGTATCCTTATAAAAAGATATTAATTACTATTGTAATACATTTCAAATTGTACCCTATTATATTAGAAAGAGAGATTCATAATTGCCAATGAAGCAAACATCTCTATTATTTACTATATTAGCTAATACATTGAAATTCGTTATGACATAGTTATATAACAATTCAATAACTAGATCAAAGGTATATGAAATTGAAATAGACTTGAAGATGACATATTTAGAAAATCTATCAACAACTACCATTATCAAATCCACAGTATGAGTTTTTTAAATTAAAAATAAAATTCGTTGAGACCAGCATCCATAATCTTTCAAGAATGGCAGCAACTAAAAGATCCTATTTCCTTGCTCCTTTCTAGTTGATCTGGTGAATAGACAAGAAATTTTTTGGTATATATCTCAAATTTGTCCTCTATTTTTGGCTACTAATAAGATTTTAAAAAAGGATGGTTGCATTTATTGAACTCTAATATCTCCTGTCTTTGGGCTTTATCTATATCTTTTGACAAATATTTTTGCAAGGCACAAATATCTAGTTTCTTTTCATCATAACAAACTCTTGATCATTAAGCCAAAATCTTTATACAACATCATCTTTTAACTTATTTCACCAACTTGTTATAGATGCTATCAAGGGTTAATGATACTTTGATTTGCTCCAACAAATGTGATCAGCTTGAGTGATGACATATAAGGTTGTAAAGGCTTCTTTTCTACTCAATGAATCAATTATATGGCTTTACTTCTTAATTTATATTCCCACATAAAGTCATATTTGATAAGAAAATCTTGCTACTAAGTTCACTTTTGAAATAATTTATTTTGGGTCTTGAAAAAGCTATTAGCAACAATTTTAGTTTGAGCCACAAACTCAGTTCCCAATAAGTAAACTTGCTAAGTACCAAGGCATTTGCACCATTGTCAATATCTCCTTCTTTTTTTTTCAAGCATCATTGTTCATTATTATTCAACTTTAAATCTTGAAGGTTGTGAGATTGCCTTCTTACACTATCACACCCCAAATAGTTTTTTAGAAAGCAATAATATCTGCTTCAAAAAGTTGGTTCAACTCATGAAAACTTAAGATAGGTTTAATTGCAATGGTAGCTTTTTAATTTTCAAATGCTTTTTAAGCATGAATCTATTAGCACCACAATTTCTTCTTCTTTAATGAATCAATCAATAATGCTTCCTTATTTGAAGATCCAACAATGAACCGTTAATAATAGTCCTATAAGTCAAGAAAGCTGTGAAGTTTTATTACTATCATATCAACCTACCACTTGATAATTACTTGAACATTTCTCATATCCATCCATGTATAACCCTTGCTTGATAAATATCTTAGATATTTGACCTCAATTTGGGCAAACTCACAGTTTCTACCTTCTTAAAGAGCTTATACTATCATATCCAATTTAAACTTAACCTCAAGTTTAATATGTGCTCTGTTGTGTTAGTACTATGCATAATATATCATATAAATACAAAATCATAATTTATATAAGAAGAAATACAATATATCATTCATAAGATTATAAAAAATAGTAGGAGCATTAGTCAAACTAATGGTATAAGGGGACACTCAAATGATCCATACTAGTGTTACATATATTATATTTTTTATCACCCTTAATAATATATACTTATAAATGTCTACTTTATTAGTCCAACTTAGTAAATGATATAGTGTTCCCACTTTTGTTTATTGAAAACTTGATATTTAACACATATGAGCATCCTTTTATGTTGCTTCTTTTGAAACAAACCTAAAGCATTATAGTTATAAACCTAACTTTTAGTAATTTACTAAGTTGCTTTCATAATTCTATAAATTGGAAATGAGACATATGATAAATAGTAGAAACATGAGGGATAACACTTAAAATGAGATTGATTTTGTAATAACTATCTTAATAAGGAGGAAAAGTCTTTAACAACTCTTTTAACATCATTTCCTTGAACTCCTTCCATACCTTTATAACCAAACCCCATACTTCATCCACATGATTTTCATTAATCTCCTATATGGTCATTCCACCCTATAAGCTAGAAAAACTAATAAAACATGAGTTTTGCTCTTACATTATCATCATACTTCCTAGTGTTATATAGTTATCATCACCTTTTTTCTTTAAGGAAATCAATCAAAAGAATCTAATTGAAATCATCTAAGAGTTTCACCGTCATTTCAAACTTCCCGTACCAATTTCTCACTCCTAACAAGGACATTGTAGACATAACCTACTATTGGCTATAGTTTTTTAAGTAGGAGTTTTCATCTTTATTAAAAATTTTCTTAACTTTAGCCCCAACTTGTTTATAATTTATTCAAACACTAAAGAATAAATGGCACCAAACTCTAACATGCCATAAATTTCTTTTTTTCTATTAGTAATCCCTCACACATTAATTGATCAAAGGAACTAGTTTTCTTATTTACCTCATTCAAGGAGGCAACTAGGCAAAGACCAACTTTCAAAGAGTTATTCTCTCCTTATTTCTTTACTATCAAATCATTTAGCTTCTACTTTTAGAAAAGTATACAATAAATGCATTTATTTCACACAAAATACCTTCTTTTTCTTGTTTCCCTCTCCTTTATCTTAGTATTTATATATCTTTTATTTTCAAATTGATAAGTAAGAAGCTTTAATTTCTTTAAGCATTTGAAAATCAGTAAAAGCATTAATAAACGTAGTAATACTGGTAACATTCTTTATGATTTTCCATCACGACTTTATTAAACCCACCGTTATAGGTTAAAATGGAAATTGAAGAGTTTTTTCTTTCTCATTAAACATATTTCATTCTCAATCATAATTGAATTAAATGACTTGAAATATCTCCTTTTTGATCCATTTTGTTTCAACTACTTAAAGGAACCTCTAGCAAGTTATGAAATGTTGATTAATGGGAATTGATCTATCTACTCCTTTTCTATTTTCCTATGTATAATTATGGGAGACAAAGATTCTTATTCTTTTCTAAAATTTAGTTTCATCATTCAAGTATATTGTGATGATAGTCATTTTTTCTTTTAAAAAATCTTTGTAGTAGTGAAGTAATTGTTTACATTCCACAAACGTTTTAAAACTCCTTAGTATTCTGAATTCCAAAAAAAAACTTTTATTTAATGCACTTTTAATATGGTGCTTTTAACTTTCCCACCTTCATGATTTGCACCTGCTAGCTTGAGGACCATGAGCTCAAAGCTAACATCCTATAATATCAAGCTTTTCTATTGATCCTTTAATGCTTTAATTTATCTTTAATAACTCAAATCAGGATGGATAGGAGGTAACTTCATCCTTATCCAAGAAAGACGGACCAATGAGTACTTTCACTTAATAAACACATTTAAATTGCTACCTCATGCCATTTGCAATAAGATTGACTTAAATGAGCTATTTATAAGCAGTGAAAGACTTGGTGGCTAAATTTATAATTTAAGAGTAAAAAAGTACTAAGTCTACTAATGTAGTGCATAGTTGATAATCCCAAGCACTTAAGCTATTACATACATATATAAAATCCATATGAAAATAAGGATTACTACATCTTCCCATTTTTTGTGTTCTTATTTATATTTTACTAACCATGGTTATCCTCTAATTCCATTACTATGCCATATCTTTATCTAAAGGTATTGTGAGTAAATTCTTTAGTCAACTTTTCTATAATCAAATGCAGGACTATAATCTAATTTATTTGTTAGTGGTAAGCAACTTAGTGTTTGGTCTATCCAAACATACCTATGGATAATCTAATTTACTCATGAAAAGTTCATCAACACACCAATGGTCCAGTATAACTAAATTAAACTTCAACCCACTTAATCTCATTCAATTTTGCTGCCTAATTTTGTTCACATGCCTCTCTTATTCTATTAAAATGCTAGATGTTCAGCCAAAGAATTACTAATGCATGTAATTCCTCCTTGTTAAAGGGCTAATATTAAATGTATTGGAGATATGTCAACATTAATACTTAAAGTGAAAGTTTTAAAATAAAATGCTTAAATAAAACTGCAATAAAAAAATATATTTGACTCTATATAATTTCATGCTTAATTTTTTTTGAAATACTTATAATCAAAAAGTATTTTTAACATTAATTATTCCTAGCCAATGTTACTAAGCTTCATACATTTTAGTGAAAATAATGTTATTATAATGTAATAACCACGTAAGTAACGTAACAATCATGTAAAAGACATTATCATATGATGTTGTGAAGTCAATTTTTAAAATTACAATACACATACATATCCTTTAAGATTTTACGATTTTTATGTTTAAGTACATTTAATATAAAAAAGAAATATAAAATTTTTTGTAAATTAACTCATAACTAGGATAAAATAGTTTTCAAATTCTTTCATTTATCTTTAGGTTTATTTCTTCATCAATTATTTTTATATAATTTATAGTATATTTAAATATTGTTTATTAGGCTACCTTAAATAAGGGCATGTCCTTTTAAAATTTAATAATTCTTGTATAAAATATATTGAACTAAGGTAGGTTCCAATTGATGTTTTGATTAGAACCAAATATAAATATTACTAATAAGTTTATTATTTCGATGAAAAGGAATATAAGAATAAAACGTGGTCATAAACTCAAGAAGATGGTTCATAAAGTTAATAAAAGAAAATTTAAAATTTAAAATTTACAAATAAAAGACCAAGTTAAGAAAAAAGAAGAACAAGGAACATAAAGGTCAATATTTACTTTGTAATGTTAATTGTAATCTCATTTAGTCATTTGATGTTCTAAAAGGCACACTATGAATAAATATTTTATATCACTTTATTGCGTGAGTTTTTTCATTCATCAAAACACATTGAAGCTTTTGGTTTTAATAGAAAGGCCTCTTGATCTTTCAAAAACTCTTTTGGGAACATTATGGGATGTGTTTAAATCATAATTGCATTAAATAAATTAAGTTTGATTGTTTAAAGTTGTTAAAATTATGTTTTGTGGGGAATGGTTGGCTTATATAGGATTATGGTTGAACAATATAGGTTAAAGTGGTTAAATATGATATGTCAAGAGTTTAAAGTAACATTAAATGATGTATTGGTTAACCAATGTATTATATTGGTCAAAATCTTATAAATTTATGTTTTTATCATTAGTTCATGAATCAAGAAGCATTTAGGTTTCTTTTACACACTTTTTAAGTGTTTTCACTCATTTAAGCATCATCATCATATCATATTTGTATGAGTAAGCTTTTTTGGAATTATCAAGGGATAAAGTGAGGTACTTTTAATTGTAAAACTTGGTTGGAGCATTGTATTATTATACTTGGATTGTTCCAAATGGTATTGAGGTTCCTTTTTAATATGAAGGAATATTATAATATGCCTAATAATTCATAACTTTAAGTTTATATTTACTGAATTTTGCTTTTTAATTTGAGTGCCTTTATTACTTTCGGTACTTGAGTTGTTCATATTTTGTTTCCATGTCATAATTCACTTATTTAGAGCAAACAGAATGATTTTGAACACGTTTAAAGTGATTTGGAGTTATTTTGATCAAGTTATGAAGTTGTAGGTCAATAATATAACCTATTATGTAACAGCCCAAACTACCTGCCCACAGATATTGTCCGCTTTGGGTGTTGACCTAACCAAGCTCTCACAGTTTTGCTTTTCCTATCCCCGAGAAAACACGTCTATGAGGGAGAGGAATTCGTACCCTTATAAGGCGTACTTCGTTCCTCTCTTCAACTGATATGGGAATCTCACAATCTACCCCCTTTACCTTGCGTATGGTTGCTGTCTCCTGTATGCAGAGACGGAACGGAACAGAAATTTGGAGACGGAACAGAACAAAAATTGGAGACAGTGAGGTGTTTGGTTGTGATGGACAAAACAGATAAAAAAAAGTATAAAATTTATAATAATAATAATCAAAATAAAATTTATAATAATAATAACCACAACAACAATAATAATAATAATAATCAATACAAAATTTCCAATAATAATAATAATAATAATAATAATAAATTAATAATAATAGTAATCAATACAAAAGTTATAATAAATAATAAAAATAATAATAATAACAACAACAAATTAATAATAATAATAATAATCAATAAAATATATAATAATAATTAATTAATTAATAATAATAATAATGATCGATACAAAATTTATAATAATAATAATAATAATCAAAACAAAATTTATAATAAATAATAATAATAATAATAAATGATCAATACAAAATTTATAATAATGATAATAATAATAATAATAATAATAATAATAATAATAATAATCAATACAAAATTTATAATAATAATAATATTAATATTAATAACATAAGGTTGTGTCCAGTGCTCTTTACACAAATTGCGAAGGAATAACTTTTATCCAGTGCAATGTGCTCACAACACATTTGGAGACAGGGACAAAAATTTTTGTCCTTCCTTTTTCAGAGGAACAAAATTTTTTGTCCCTGTCATCCGGAGACGGAGGACAAAAGTTCAGGGACAGTAACCAAACATGAGGGAAGGATAGGATTTTTTTGTTTTGTCTTCTGTCCCCACTAATGGGGACAGCAACCATACACGGGGTTAGGGCTTAGTGTCCTCACTGACATAGCAGTCTGATACTGGCTCTGATATCATTTGTAACATCCCAGACCACCCGTTCATAGATATTGTCCACTTTTAGGCCTTAGCCCAGCTAAGTCCTCACGATTTTGCTCTTCTCATCCCCGAAAAAATGCGTCTATAAGGGAGAGGTATTCATACCCTTATAAGGCGTACTTCGTTCCCTTCTCTAACTGATATGGGAATCTCACAATCTACTCCCTTTAGGGCTCAACATCCTCGCTAATATACCAGTTTAGGTATTGGCTCTGATACCATTTGTGAGATTCCCATGTCCGTTAGAGAGGGGAACAAAGTACGCCTTATAAGGGTATGAATACCTCTCCCTCATAGAGGTGTTTTTCTAGGGGTGGGAAGAGCAAAACCATGAGAGCTTGGCTGGGCCAAGGCCCAAAAGCAGACAATATCTGTGAGCGAGTGGTCTGGGTTGTTACAAATGGTATCAGAGTCAGTACCCGAATCGGTATGTCAGCGCAGACACTAAGCCCTAAAGGGGGTGAATTGTGAGATTCCTATATCAGTTAGAGAGGGGAACGAATTACGCTTGATAAGGCTATGGATACCTCTCCCTCATATATGCATTTTCTCGGTGGTGGGAAGAGCAAAACCGTGAGGGCTTGATAGGACCAAGGCCCAAAGCGGACAATATCTATGGGCGGGGTGGTCTGGACTGTTACATATTATATACTTATGTATTTACGTATGTTCTCTATTATTTCTTAATTTCAAGATTATGCGGTCGTTTTTGAAGAGTCTGTGGCATGTTTATTGATTTAGTGTGTTATATGCCCATGTCTAAGAGATACATTCTCGTGTTGTATACCAATAAACTCATATTCACATTTCAGACCCATATTTATGCACATGTTTATTCTAGAGTCTAGGATCTCATTTTTTTAAGTACATGATTGTGTTTTACCCAGAATCTAAGTTTCAAACTATAAAAGGCAAAAATGAAGGGCAAAGAGAGAGGAGGTTTGGAAGGTTTGATCAAATGATCTTGAGCATCAGAGAGAATGAAGAACAAGCTAGAAAATAAACTTGGAGAGGATTTCCATCAATTTAATATAGATTTCGTAAAGATTAAAAGGGATTTCGTCATGTTTCTTTTAGTCCTCTATTTTTTTCCTTTAATTCGGATGTTATGTCTTCCATAATTACAAACAAGACCTTTATGTTACCTGGACATGATGAACCTTAGGATAAATCTTGTAGTTTGATTTTATTTTAATTGAAATTATTCTTCAGTTTTACTGAGATTTAATTATTTTACTATTCTTAAATCAATTTATGATGGTATGTTGATTCATGTTTGATTTCATGTATTTGAGATTAAGTAATCCTTTATATGAATTGATTCAGTATAATCAAAAAGAGATGTATATAATTCTAGAGATAGATTGACGTAAATCTTTTAGATTAGGGTCAAATAGAGAAATTCATAAATTAATTAATGCACTTTTAGGGGTTATAATTAAAAAGAGATTTAGATTAATAACCTAGGATTAGTTATTAATAATCTAGAGAAAGATATTAACATAACTGAGGGATTTCCACTGTCTTATAAACTTCAAGTTAACTTATTGTGAGAAATCTTTTTTACGTGAGAAGTCCTAGGGAGATTCACTATCTGACTATTATTGTCTTTATTAGTTGTTTCTTGGTTTAATATTTGTTCTAGTTAATTAATTATTTTATCTTGTTTTGTTTTATTTCTTTAGATTTGAATTTTATCATTCACCATCATCATAATTTTTGGTTAAATAAATGAAAAATGTTAATACTAGTAGTCGTAGTTTCTATAGAATCGACACTTAGTACTCTATAACCTATACTATAGAAGTGATAGGTGTACTTTCCTAGAAAGATCTAAAGGGTAGGAGATCAAATAGCACACTAAAAAACTATACCAAGGTTATTCTTCTCCTTGCAAGAGGAATTATAGTAGAATTCAAAAAGAGTTTTATGAGAAAATGTAGCAAGGGTTGTTTCCCAAATCACTATAAATTATTTTGCATTCTCTCTTCCATATCCTCATTGAATTATTATTCAATTATCTGATTGTTTTATGTTAAGTAGTCTATTTATTCTTATATATATTGATTGTTGGTAAATTGAGTTGATTGATTAGAAATTTTATTAAATTTTGTAAACGTCTAATTCATCCCTTTTCTTGGGTGCTATTAGGGACTAATAAGTGGAATCATAATGGGCCTATTAGCTAGAATTTCTAATGAAATCATATAGAAAAGATAAATGGCATATTTGGGAGCATCATCATCTCATTCAACCAAGAGACATAAAGTATTACTAGAGCACCTTTCTTTGATAAGAATGATTACCTCTATTAAAAAACTAAGATGATGTTTTTCTTAATTGTTTTAAATGGTCCCTTTATTCCTACAAAAATTATAGATAATAAAAAGGTGCCCAAATTAAAGAAAGAATGAGAATCTCAAGATAATATATTAATTTCCTTAAATAGTAACGTCATACACATTTTTTTGTGCATTAGAAAAAATGAATTCAACAAGGTTTTTTATGTGTAAAAAGGCTCATGTAATTTGGCACATTTTGTAAGTTACACATGAGGGAAAAACATTAAAAATTAAGTAAAAGAGAGCAAAGTTAACATATTGACAAATTAATATGAATTGTTTCAAATAAAGCATAACGAAAGCATATATAACATGTACAATAGATTTATTGATATTAATAATGCTCTCAAGGATCTTGAAAAGACCTATACTAATGTTGAAATGGTAAAAAAGTTGCTTAAGCCACTTTCAAAGACATGGGAAGCTAAATTGATGGCTATGTAAGAAGCTATAAATCTAATAACACCACTATTAAAGGACTTTATTGGACCTTTTCTTACATACAAAATAAGTCCCTAAAAGAGATAAGAAGAGATGAAACTTCTAAAGAAAAAGAATTTAACATTCAAAGCCTCAAAGGAATAATTGAGTGAAGAGAAAGAGACATCAACTAGTCAAAGTGATGAAGAAGAAATTTTCTTAATTACTAGAAAATTCAAATTCTTAAATAAAATTCTCCAAAAGAAAGGACTTCAAGGAAGGTAAAGGTTTTTGTTTTGGCATAAATCAAGGAAGGTAAAGGTTTTTGTTTTGGCATAAATCTTCTAATATTATTTGCTTTGAATATAGAAAACTTGGCCATATGAAGTCATTATGTCCTCTAGTCAAAGATAATGAGAAGTATGAAAGAAAGTATAAGAAGGAGAAGAAGGACAAGAAGAAAGCACTTAAAGCCTCAATATGGAATGACACAAGTGAATTCGAAAGTGAGCATTCAGAAGAAGAAATAGCTTATATATGCTTTACTGTTATGAATGATCATAAGGTATCATCCAACTCTCAGTTATATGATGGTGATAGTGATTTGACGTATGACGAACTAGTCAAAATTTTAAAAATTATGAGTAAGAAAAGGAAATATTTTATCTTCTAAATTTAAGGAAGTTTGAAAATAGTTAGATGCATGCATGAATAAGAATAAAAAAGATAAAAAGTAAATTCCATAGCATTAAAGCATCCAAAATGTGATCATTAATGACAATCATACATTAGACATAATAAAACATGAAAATGAGACATTAAAAAAGGAAATTAATGTTTATAATAATTCATTCTAAAAATTCACTAAAAGTGAAAAACTAGAAAATGTACTAAAAGCTCAAAAAATTCCAATAATAAGCATAGAATATGATACAGTCATAGAAGTGAACCTAATTCTAAAACCATGTTTATAAGAGAAAATATTTGCATAGTGAAGAATAATTTTCAAATGTGAAAAACGAGTGTGAAGTATCCAAATATAAGTATATGCATGAAAATGCTACATCCATTGAACTAATTACAAAAGAAATCATCATCCTTTCGTATATGGCTCACAATCTAAGCATATGGGTCAACACTCTTAAAAAGGAAATATAGGCAAGAGTTCTATGATAATATGCAAATCCACCTATAGACTTTTAGGCCACAAAAAAGCATACATCAAGTTCCTCATTAAGCATAAACACATAAAATACCAAGTAATACACTTCTATATAATTATTAGTCATATAATTTGGTATGCCATTTTTATGGTAAGTATAGACATGTTGATAACTTTTGCTCTATTAAACAAAATATGGTAATAAAACCCTTGAAAATGTGGATTGAAAAGAAGAAAGAGCCTAATAGTCAAGGAACTAGGCTTGTTTAGGTACCTTAAACACGTTTATTGACTTATTTTGTAATGTTCTTAAAGAGCAAATAGTATAAACTACAGATGGTAGTATCATTCTTGAAGAGTCTTTTTTTTCGTTAATATAACCTTCTTTTCTCTAAGAAAGTCTTAAAATTGTTGTATAGAATATGTAGAAATTAACCCTTAAAGAGAAGAAAATGGTTAAAGATTCTTTAAAAGAGCCAATTGTTAAACCAAGCAAGGATGATAAGAAGGAAGAGATGTTTATAATGGATTGAAAATTTAAGAGGAATCTTCATTTGTTTCATATCATAAGTAATGCTCAATAAGAGATAATTATTAGTTTATGATTAGAAATATGTGATATCTTATATTTATGTGTCAATTAGAGTCTAAATCTTTAATGATGTATATTTGGTTTTGAATTATAATTGCGGAATTGAATTTTTTGGTATTTCAGACTTATAGATTATGTGGGAACAGGGATTTTGAGTTAAAATTTGTTGATGACTAAACCAATTGAGATGTAGTTCAAAGCCTATTTCTGAAGTTATCTAGTCAACTAGTCAGTCAATAGCTTAGTGTGGTCGACCAATGTCCTCAAAATATGCCCTTCCTTTACTTTCTAGTGAGTTTGCTAGTTGTTTGTTCGTTAATCTAGGTGATAACTTAAACAAATTGGTTGACTATTATCCTCTTATTATCTATAAATATCACTTAAACCAAGAAATTATTTCTTTCTAGTGAGTTAGATTTGAGTTTGGTTGCATATATTGATTGACCACCTATAATGGTCGACCAATATACTTTAATGATCGACCAATATAGCTTTTCCTTTTATAAATTTTTATTCTTGTGAATTTGTACTTTAGTTGGTCAATAGGTTTAGCTGACCATACACACTAGTCAAACATTGTAACTGTGTGATCCATTAGTCTTCCTGATTGAAGGTCCCTTCCTCCTCTTTTCTTTTATTTTTCCTTTTGGTTGTTTATATCTTCCAAAATTCTAGACAACTCACTCTCTTCTTTGAAAAAAAACTATCTCTTAATCCATAAAATCTTGTTAGATTGTATTAAATTGAAATTTTGTTATTCTTGGATTTCAAATTTGGGGATTTCAAAATTTTCCTTAATTAAAATTTATCTTTTCAAAATGTTTCTTCTATAGTAAAATTCTAAAAGGAGCTAATGTTGTTTTTCTTTCAATTATATTGATACATCACTAATTTTATTCAATTTTGGTATTTTAGGCACTTTTTCACATTTCTATTTTTGAAAATTTTAAGACTTTAAAAATTTTACACTCTTTTATAAGCAATTACACGAATTTTTTTTTGCAGTTCCAACCTCTAATTTTTTTAAAACTTACCCTTTTTGCTTTAATTAAAATTTTAACTAAGGAAAAATTGAGGGATTTTCTAATTTAAACGCAAGTAAGAATGTTTTATCGAGATTGATCTTTTAAATGATTACTTTGACATTTAAAATGTTCAAAAGTCCTCTTTCTTGAAATTTTGATCTTTAACCAAGTTAGCTTGACACATGACACATGACACTTTATATTATGCTTTTTTTGATAATTATTTTTTATGATTCCAAAAAGGGGGAAAAGATTAGTGATAGTAGATTTAGGGGCAATAACGACATTTAGGGTGAGCAACTTCTGTATATATGGTGACTTTGTATTATGATATTTTTATAATTGCCTTATCTATATATGTGGATAATTCTTTAAATAGCTTTTTTGTTCTTGATAACAAATTGTAGTTTATGCACAAATTAAGGGGGAGCTAATCATTATCTTGATATGCATAGTTGTTTGTGTACTTCATTTTATTATTACTCTCTAATATCACAAATATTTTGTTATCATTAAAAAGGAAGAGATTGTTAAACAATGGAATGTTCCAATCAACGTTTCGATGATAACATATTATAAGGGCTACTAATAAGTTCATTATTTTGATAAGAAGGAATATGAGAATAAGATGTAGTCATAAACTCAAGAAGATAGTTCACAAAGTTGATAAAAAAAAGATGAAATTTGCAACTTACAAAGTGAAGAACCAAGTCATGAACAAAAGAAGAACAAGGAATATCAAGGTCATCCTTTTGTTTGTAATATTAATTGTAATCTCATTTAGTCATTTTGTAGGAGACTCATCATGTATAAATATTTCATTTCACTTTATTGCATAGGTCTTTTCATTCATTAAAAGACATTGAAGCTTTTGGTTTTAATAGAAAATCCTCTTGATCTTTCAATCACTTTTTATGGACTATTTTGGGAAGTGTTTAAATCATGATTGCGTTAAAATAATTTAGTTTTATCAGTTGAATTAATTAAAATCACGTTTTTTAGAGAATTGGTCAACCTATATGAGTTGCAGTTAACAAATAAAATTTAAAGTTGCCAAATTTGATGTGCCGAGAGTTTATAGTAATATTGTTTGATGTATAATCGACCAATGTACTATATTGTTTGACCAATATTTCTATTGGTCGACTAATGTCTTAATGACTAGTGAATCTACGCATTCAATTCACATTGGTCAACCAATATGCTATTTCAGTTAACAATGTCAGCAACTATCTATTGTAACTACTAATTTTTTACTACAATGATTAGTAGTTATCCCTAAACCTTATAAATATATTTTTTTCCTCATTGGTTCTTGCATCAAGAAGCATTTGTATGTTTTTTACACACACTCAAGGTGTTTTCTAATCATTTGAGTATCATTATCTCATATTTTTGTGACTAGGCCTGTTTGGAATTATCAAGTGATAAAATAAGGTATTTTTGAGTTGTAAGATTTAGTTGAAGGATTATATTGTTATACTTTAGAGTGTTCCAAGTGACATTAAATTTCTTCTTCATTGTAAAGGAAAATTCTAAAATGATTCCTCCTTGCCCAAAAAAAGATTATATAAAGGTTATTTGCGCTATGAACGAAGAACTATAATGGAACTTCAAGAAGGAGTGGATGTATGAATGATTATTTGTCGAATCACTATAAACTAATTTGCATTCTCTTCCATATCCTCTTTGAATTATTATTCAATTGTTTGGTTGGTTTATGTTAAGGAAACCCTTTATTCACGAATACATATCGATTGTTATTAAATTGAGTTAATGAGTTAGAAAATTTGTTAAATTTTGCAATACCCATTTCATTCCCCCTCCTCTCTTAGATGCCATTAAAGATAAATAAAATATTTCTTCAACATCAAATCTAAAATTTAATTAAATTCATAATGCTAAGAATTTTTATAAATGCATAAATGATATGTATTGTTAATGATTAATTGAATATTTTTTAATAAACACTCATATATCTATTCAATTATTTCAATTTGGAAAATCAATTCTTGTTTTAATAACAAATACTAATTTTATCGCTCTTAGCATTGGTAGAAAACAATAAAAAAATATATAGATAAGATTTGTTATATAAAATTTATAAAAAATTTAATGTAAGATATATCAATAATAAATATTTTGTTTGCAATACTAAATGTCGCATATAATCAATAAAACTTATTTAAATAAATTTATTGTATCAAGCGTAATCACAACTAAAGGATCTGCTGCTATGCCGTAAGTTGACATATCAACTAAGGAAAGAAAAAAAAAACAGAGAGGGATAAATCGTGCATGCGTATGGTGAATCGCAGTGATATTGCGTTAGCTCCACATCCTTAAGGTGGAGAAGAAAAAAGGACTGACAGACTGGTAAGGGTCCTTGCTTTCAGGCGAGTGCTTGCGTCAAATGCAGCAGTGCTTTGGGTACGTGAATGCGAGGCGTGGGTTTTTGAACTTGGCCCACCCTTAGGCATAGGCATAGGCATAGGCAAATACTTGAAATCTCCAAGGACTATGTTGCTGAGAACATACTAAATTCGTGTATGATAATTGAATACAATAAAAGGTTTTAAAACGAAAGAAATAATCAAGAACGAGTGACTGCATCACCATAAACATCTTAAACAACTTACTAAATTTCATGGATGGTCGTTAAAAGCTATTTTGCTCCTAATATCTATCTGTAACATGTATAATAAGTATGTAGGTTGAAAAAAATGTCTTGCTTTTACGAGGAGTGTTTAGCTTTAAATTTATTTCGCAATTCTGCTAATATAATTCAATAAAAATTCTGTTATCTAAAATCTGATATGTATAATATGCATAACGTTGAAATGCTTCTGCTTGTCCCCTAAAGAGTTGTTGTTCTTGATGGGCAACTTTTGTTCAGCTTTTTGAACCGCACTTCAAGAGAGTTCCCAAAAGCTGCAAAGACTCTGATTAGCCTTTATGTGTAAGATATTAGTGGCCTGACCGTCGGCCAAACTGATCCCAGAAGTTATTCTCATCAAAGTAGCCGTCATTGGTCGGGAACCTACGAGATTATCATATGTAGGACTATTTGCAAACTCCGCGAAAGATACTGATCCGAACAAGCAAATTGGCAGGAGGTACGGGAGATTAAACACTTTCAGAATTTTAATTTCTTAAAAACAGATTTACTGTAAAGTTGTATAAGCTCTCACGTGCAAGCTATGAAATCGACCCTCTTTGTTTGAAATTTCTGTGGTAGAAGCTGTGTTTATGAGGCGGTATAATTTGATCAATAACTTGTGATCTTAAATTAGGGAATATCTTCACTAAGTGAAAGCAAAGAAACTATACATATACATATATATATATCCTTTTTTGATGGTCCTGGCCAAGGGGTTAAATTATATAAAGTTCCATACTTGGTGAGTTCTCCTCTTATGCATTTCTAACTTCTCATATTTCTCACATCTAGTTATTGGGTAAGAGGAAAGAAGAAAATTTGATGAACAATGTGTTGGAAGACAAACAACACATACGCTACGTATGGTTGATGTCTCCGTGAGTGGAGACAGATAACAAAACACAAAAATTCTGTGTCCAGTAATATTTGGTTGCTGATACTGCCCATTTTTTTTCCCTCTCCAGTTCACAAAAACACAAATTTTTTGTTCTTTCCAAAACTGTAGCATAACTTTTTTGTGCCTGTCACAGAAACAAAACAAGCGAGCTGTTGGACAAAAATACCCCCATATTATTACTATAAATAGCAAAAAAAGACATTCTTAATAAAATATAAGGCTTGAATGT
>JAOTAY010000008.1:25367228-25389872 GCA_025629805.1 Erythroxylum baracoense | reverse complement strand
TTGATTGAGATATATATATCATAATACAGTAAGAGGTTGGCATCCACACGTAGTTTGAGATAAGAATCCAATTGTAAATTTGTAATACGTCAGCCAACTATTAAAACGATCTGAAGAAAAAGCACTTTCGTGCGTCATATCAAAGGTATAAGTAATTAAAGAAGATCCGTCAGCATTTAACTCTATTAAAAATTTTTGACAAAAGAAAAAGAATCTTTCATATTGAAGTTAGTGAAAATTTTTGGGTAACTTAATAGAAGAGATATAAAGAAAAATGTTCTATTATAGATATGCTAGCAGACAAGTGTTTGTGTTATGCAAGAGATTCTCTTTTTGATCCAGGTTGTATCTTTACGAGTCTTTATATTTTGCTATTAATTCCTCTACTAAAGATAGCTCTGAGTTTAGTTTAATAGTTTCTGATTGTAAGGTCATTTTTGTTTCTCGGCCGAACATTAAAGTCTTTTGGATTAGGCGTCGTGATAATAAGTGTGCTCACTTGCTCGCGCAAGATTCTATTCGCCATAGCAGGTTCGATCTTTGGATGGACATACCTGATGTCTTGTTTGATATTTATTCTCAAAGGTAATACTACAAGTATGCTTCTTTTCAAAAAAAAAATTTGAGGGCTTGTTTGATATCAGTTATTTTTATTTAGTTGTTTAACTACATCAAACAGCAAATAATCATGTTTGATAATTAGCGGATTAGATTGGATTCAATTTGCTATTTTTAAAAACGCTATTATGAAAAGTATTTTCAAACAATGGCTGAAGATTTTAAAGACAAAAAGATGGTTTTGTCCAAAAATTATTACAAATTACTAAAGAAATAGATAGACATAAAAATAGAGATAAAGTATGATAAATTTCATTCTTTTACGTAGCGTATGGTTACTATCTCCGTTAGTGGAGACAAATAACAAAACAAAAAAATCTTATGCCTCGCAATGTTTACTTGCTGCCCCTATTTATTTTTGTTCTGACTCCAGATGACAAAAACATAAAATTTGTTGTTCATTCCAAAATCGAGAGACAAGATTTCTTGTCCCTATAACAGAAACAAAACACATAAGCAACTTTCAGAAATACTCCTCCCCCCACGACGTCGTATGAGCCTTATATTTTATTAAGGAAATTCTTAATAAAATATAAGACTTCAATGTATTTTTAACCTATTATGTAATTAATTTCATTAATGCTTACATGTTTTATTAAATTATTATGTGCTAGAGTTTCTAACTTGTACAATTTTTTTATTCAATAACTCATTTTATTTAATTTTTAGGTTTTTCATTTCATTAAATATTTAGGTTCCTTATTTTATTTCATCGTAACTAAAAATTACAAATACAATTAAAATAAATATTGATACAATTATAACAAATATTTCACGTAATTCATTTTATTATCAACTTGTACGAATTTTTTGTTATTCAATAGCTCATTTCATTAAATTTTTTGGTTCCTCATTTTTTAATTCCTTATTTATAGATACAATTAAAAAATACTAATACGAATCATCGTTTTAAAATAATTAATGAATTACATATTTCTAATCATATTACACTGCAGGGGTACTTTGGTCATTGACACTGTTTTCTATGTTCTGTCAACTGCAACCAAACACATTTCTGTCCTCGAGACACAGTTTTATCTGTTTTGTCCATTACAACCAAATACCTCACTGTCTCCAATTTTTATTCTGTTTTGTCTCCAAATTTTTTTCGTTCCATCTCAGTAGATGGATCACAGTAACCATACACAGCGATAGCTCTCTAAAAGATCAATCACTCAAATCAATCTCCAAAACAATCAAACAATGATGAGAATATAACACTCTTTGTCCTCTCTCCAATTTTCCTTACTTTTGGATGTTGTGGCTGTACTTCTTGTAAAAACCTACTTCTTTTCTCATTTATATCATGAAATAAAATTTTCTGCAACTTATATGGTCACTTACACGACTATGTAAGTAATTATATATCTTTCAGAATCACTTTAGTCGCAAACTTACACGGTTGTAGAGAGTTACATAGTCGTGTATCTTCACACAGGAGTGTATAAGACCGTTTATGTCTTTGCCTCTACTCACTTTCTTTACACATTTACAAAGACATACACGGTTGATCTATATGGTCATATAAGTCAAGACACAGGCATGTATCACTCTAAAAGGTCGTGTATCTCCTCAAAGAGATTCTTCCTTCTTGTCTTCACTTGTTCGTCATTCACATGAATCATAAAGCCGTTTACAATCATCGAAAGTCTTAAAAAGGATTAAGAACTCAACAATCCGCCCCCTTAACCTAAATACGAGGAAGACATAATATTCTCTATCAATTACTTGAGATACACCCTAACAAAATTACAACTTTAGCCAGCATATCAACACCATTCAAATCCATTTGAACCTTCTTCAACATTAATTGTTGGTCTTCTATCACGGATCTCAACTAATGATATCTAAAGTTATGTGCTTTGTACGGGATTTATACATAGTATTTTTGTTTAAGTAATTGATACATAGTAACTTTGCTCAAGTCAATAGTACTTTGACTATCACAAAATACGATATAGTCTTCTTGCTTCACATCCAATTCTTGAGGGAACCTTTTTAGCTAGAGCATCTTTGATAAGCTTCCACTGTAGCTATATATTCTACTTCAGGTATACATAAAGCCACATACTTAAGTAGCTTGGATTGCCATAAGATGACTCCCCCTACAAACTTGAACAGAAAACCTTAAGTGGATTTTCTTCCATTAAGATCTCCAGTCATTTCTGTATCCGTAAAATCTTCTAGAGTTAGCTTACCATCACTAAAGCATCAACTCCACTTCAATGTTCCTCTCAAGTATCTCAGAATACATTTCACTGCTTCCCGGCAAACCTTCCCTATATTTGACAAGAATCTACTCACCATTACAATAGATTGAGCAATATTTAACCTTGTGCACACCATTGAATACATCAAAGATCCTACTACAAATGAGCATAGAGTAAAGGACATATCATATTTCTCCTTTGCTATTAAGGGACAAGCATGTTTATATAGCTTGAAGTGAGATGCCAGTGGCGTGCTAACTGATTTGACATACTGTATATTGAACCTTTCTAGCATTTGTTCAATATATCTCTCCTAATACTCGCTTATCCTTCCTATCTCGAGTTATCTCTATGCCTCAAATCTACGTTGCAGGTCCTAAATCTTTCATATCAAAAGATTTAGGCAAGTTTTCCTTCAACTTTTGGATTTTACCAATGTCTTGACCCACAATCAACATATCATCAATATAAAGAAGAAGATAGATGAAGTGCTCACTTGAGAACCTCTTAAAATACACATAAGCATTAGCATAAGTTTGTTTGTAACCATGATTGATCATAAACGAATCAAACTTTTGATACCACTGCATTAAAGCTTGTTTTAAGCTGTATAGATTTTCTTCAACTTGTAGACCAGATTTTTCTTACCTTTAGCTTTGAAACCTTCTAGCTACTCCATGTATATCTCCTTTTCCAAAACTCCATGCCAAAAGGTTGTTTTAACATCTAGCTATTCGAGTTCAAGATCCAAACAGGCAGTAAGACCCAAAATTTTTTGGATTGAGGTCATTTTGACAACTGGTGAAAAGATTTCGTCAAAGTTAATACCCTTCTTTTGACTAAATCCTTTCACTGCTAGCCTTTCCTTATGCCTTACCATCTTTTTTCTATCTCTCTTTATCTTGAACACCCATTTATTCTTCAATGCCTTTTAACCTTTTGGAAGCTTTACAACCTTGTATGTATTTTCTTCTTCAAGGAATCCATCTCTTCCTTCATAGCTGCGAGCTAGGAATCTTTTTATTCACAAGATGCAACCACTTACACATTGTCAGGCTTCCCCTTAGTAATAAGTACTCAAAACTTGGATACCTTATAGAAGGCCTTTTATCCCCTGTCGACTTTCGAACCTGTGCTTCATTAGCTGTTAAATCCAATTACTCCCTTTACTCATTATCCTCAATGGATTCATATCTGGCATTATCTAGATGTGGTTCATTGATAGATGTATATTATAGTATGTTTTCTAGAGGTTTAAGTGTGTCTTTAAGTGCTTTCTTAGATGATAATCATGTGTTTAAGACTTATACTTGTGTTCATGTTAATGTTTGTATGTGTTTTAAGTGTTTGATTGTTTTAGAGCAAGAATATGATCTTAATTTTATGTTTCAAGAGGTATTTAATGTGATTGCTAGTAAGTGGAAATAGGAAAATTGAAGAACAAATGAAGAACTTGAAGAATGGAAGAAATCACGATCATGCACAATTGCATTATTGTGCATGATGAGGCAGCTACATGGATGCACTCTTTGTCACAATCGTGACTCCAAGCATAAACATGACATAAAGCATGGATAAGGCAAAATTTATGATCATGACAAAGTGTTTTCTAGCACTTGAAAATTTTTGTTTCTGTGAATTTTTAGGGCTATTTTTGGAACCAAATTAAGTATGGAAACCCTAAAAAAACCCTAGAAGCCTCAAGAAGTATTTAAGGAAAAGAAAAACACCAAAAGAAAGCAACACATTATAATTAAAGAGATAAAAGAGATTCTTATATTTCATTGTTTTTATGTAATTTAGATTATTAGGATGTCAAACATGATTATGAATTTCTAAATCCATATTAGGGATTATTCTTGAACTATTTTGTTAAACTTTATTCTTGTTCAATTTAATATATATCAATACTTTGTGATATTTGTTATGCTTGTCCTTGGTAATAAATCGAGAGATTATATCAAGTTATTTGTCTTGAGGTGTGTAATGAGAGTTAGTAACTTAATAGACCTGCAAATATCACAATAATAAACAATTGAAGAGACATCTTAATTATGAACTAATTATCCTTAGGATTGCTTCAAATCCAATGGAATAGTTAAAAGTAGTTTTGTAAATCGAGAGATTGCAATTCTATTAATATCAATTTCAATACTTGATTAGATCTCGAGATTGGATAATTAAAACCTTAAGATATCTAAGGTTAAGCATGATTGAATCAATAAGAGAAAGGGAAGAGAAAACAAGGATATAATAATTCGTAATATTCCATCACCAATTAACTTTATTCTTATTGCTAGTTTCAATTATTCAATTGTTTAATTTTATTAGTTCTTTCAATTTCATTTAATTTATTTTAATTCATTTCATTCAATCTTTGATTACCTCATACAAAGTGCATTCAAGTTGTTAGGTGACTAATTAATCCCCATGGGAATGATATCTTTTATACTACGAGTTACAATCAATGTACTTGCAATATGAAAGTTTTTATATAAAACTGTCAACATTCATGTAGCTCATCATTATCAGATTGTATTTGATCACCTCCAATGTTTTTTTAGTTATACACTTCATCTTCTTCATGTGTAGGTTGCTCAATGGTCGAAGGAATTGCTGAAGAGCTATGTATGTCATTTGATGAGCTACAGTGTGATGATTTATCTCTACTCAGAAGATCAACACCTCTCTCGTACTCTTGGATGACCACATCCCTGCTTTTGACCACCTTTTGTTTCTCTAATTCGTAAAGCTTGAAGCCAAACTGATCACCACCATATCCAACAAAGATATATGGTATTGACTTTGAGTTGATAAGTGTGAATTGCATCGTGTTTTAGGGCTTAGTTTGATATATATTTAATTGTCAATTCGATTGTTTGCTATGTGTTTAGATTAGAATTATGTTCATTTTTTAATTATTTATGTTTTAAGTATTTTATAGGTTAGTACAAGTCTTTGAGCTTAATTATTATATTTTTGAGGTACTTTGATGTATTTGTTAATGTTTCAGGGAAGAACGGAGAAGTTTCGGAGACATTCGGGCCTAAACAACAGCCCACGACCGTGGCACAGAAGCCCAGGACATGATCCACAGTCATGGCCTGCATTAGGCAGACACTCAAAAATGTCAAGTGTTGAGGGATTTTTCAGAATTTTTAGACCCCAAAAAAATCCTAGGGCTACTTAGAACACAAAAGTTATTTAAAGAATACGAAAAAGAGGCAGAGGAAGCTTTTGCATCAGCCATTTTTAGTGAAACCCTAGAGAGGATTATAAAGAGATAGAGAAAGAGAAGAAGGAAAAGAGAAGAGGAGAAGTAGCTAACTTGACGTACTTTTAGGATCAGGAGTTTCCAGATGTCGCTGCCTCCTGTCGTCCTTTCAATTTTGTATTTTTTTTATTTTTAGTTTTATTATTGTATGGAATTGGAATAATAGTTGATGATAGGATTGTTGGATGTTGATGATATTCTAAACTCACCTTCGGGGTTTTATCTTTGATTTAAATAAATCTTATTCTTTAAGTATTATTTGGATTTATTGTGATTTAATTCTAAATATGCATAATTAGATATTAAATTGAGAGGGTGAATCGAGTTAAAAATAATTTAATTAGGCTAACGAGAATTAGGTGATTTAATAGAACAATAATCACATCAAATCAGTAAATTATGTGAAGAGAGATCTGGCATAGGTTTCCGATAGTTTATTAGACAACTTCAGATCTAATTAGAGTTTTGGATAGGTTGTTAATTGAGAAATTGAAACTTTCATAATCTGAGTAGGGATTATAAATTAGGGTTAATGGTTATAACTCGAGAGAAAGTAATCAACCTTAGGATCGTCTAGAACCAATAATCCAGTCATTCAAAATCGATTAGGTTAATGCTAAAGATAGGTAAAATTCCCTTTCTCTCAATTGGTAACTCCTTAGGTTGATTCTTGAGTACTCGTTGCAACTGCTAAATTGTTAATATTTTCGTGATTGATTCTTAAATTGATTTACTTGAATAAATTGAATTCTCATTTTAGTTCCGTTACAATTTGAAGTTTGTGAATTGTTCTAGCCTTAGATGTTAGGATTAGATTATCCCTCCTCGTGGGATCAACATCTTAGGTACTACGCGAACAACCCGTGCACTTGTAGATTATCGAGGTTAATTAATTAAAACTTACACACATCGAAATAACCCGATCAAGTTTTTGGCACCATTACACATCACTCTACTAGAATGATCTATTAGGAAAGCCCAATGTGAAGAATAAGACGAAATCACGAAAGCATCAATGGCCTAGGAATTTTAGCAAGATTTGAACCACAAAGCGAACCAAGGAGTAGCTAGGCCACCCGTACAAGAAGCATCTTTTGAAATCAAACCAGCCCTCCCAAACATCCTTCAATAGAACTTGTAATTCTATAGATTAACAAATAAAGATCCTAATGCACATATAATGAACTTCTTTGAAATCTATGATACCTTTCGGTACCATCAGATGTTAGAAGATGCAGTTAGAATTAGGCTCCTTCTTTTTACCTTTAGAGATTGAGCAAAGGCTTGGTATCATTCCCTCAACCTAGCCAATGTCACAACTTAGGATCAGTTAATTCCTGCCTTTTTAGATAAGTAGTTTCCCATAACTAAGACCATGAAGATTATCAAGGAGATTACCAACCTCCAGCAAAGTGATAAGGAATCCATCTATAAAGTGTGGGAATGATACAAGGATTTGCAATGGAAATGCCCACACCATAACTTACCTAAGGAATTCTTGTTGCAAACATTCTATAACGAAGTAACCCCACATATAAGAGGAACGATTAACACAGCTTCAAGAGGATCACTAATGAGAAAGACGGTAGATGAAGCGGAAGAGCTGATAGAGGAGTTGGCAAGTAATAGCTACCAGTGGACGAACGAGTGGAGTAGACAAACCACTACATTTCGAAAATAAAAATGAATTGTAGTTGTTAATCAAATGACAGAGATGTAAGTGAAAATCGAAAACTTGACTCGATAACTCAACAATATGAAGACTTTGTCCTCAGCTCTGGTGAAAGCCGTGCAACTTAAGTGTGAACTCTGTGGACAAATGGACCATGATACGGTGGAATGTTTCTTAATGAAGAAAATCGATCTAGAGCAAGTGAATTATATGGTGTGGGCAATGGAAATGCCCATACCATAACTTACCCAAGGAATTCTTATTGCAAACATTCTATAACAGAGTAACCCCACATATAAGAGGCATGATTAACGCAGCTTCAGGAGGATCATTGATGAAAAAGACGAAAGATGAAATGGAAGAGCTGATAAAGGAGATGGCGAGTAATAGCTGCCTATGGATGAACGAGCTAAGTAGACAAAACCACTACATTCTGAGAACAAAAAGGAATTGTAGCTGTTGATCAAATGAAGAAGATGCAAGCAAAAATTGACAACTTGACTCTACAACTCAACAACATAAAGACTTCGTCCTTAGCTCCAATGAAAGCCATTCAACTTAAGTGTGAACTTTGTGGACAAATGAACCATGATATGGTGGAACGTTTCTTGATGAAGGAAAGCGAACCAGAGCAAGTGAATTATAAGGGAGCTCAATATGGACGAGGACAACCAAGCTTCCAACAAGATAAATCAAGTTTAATGGAATCCAAGTTAGATAAAATTTTGGACAATCTTGGAACCCTAGAAGATGCACAAAAGAGTTTAGAGGGCAGATTCGAACAAGTAACAAAGAACCATACATCTTCAGTCCACAATCTAGAGGTCTAAGTAAAACAATTGTTAAACGCTTTCCCTACACGAATTAAGGGAATTCTTCCTAGCACTTCAGGAACAAAACCAAGGGAGCAATTAAAGGCTATTACACTTAAAAGTGAGAAGAAACGTGAAATACCCACAAAGACGATAGAGGAGCCCATAGCTCCTATTGAGAAAGATCAAGAAAAGGAAAAGGAAGTGAATATGAGTGAATAACCTCCTTATGTTGCTCCTTCACCATATCCGCCTAAGATTCCTTTCCCTCAATGATTACAAAAAAAGTTGGATGCACAATTTGCAAAATTTCGTTGAGAAATTAAAGACATTATACATAAATCTCTCATTTGTAGAGGCTTTAGAACATATGCCTAAATACACGAAATTTTTTAAGGACATATTATCAAAGAAACATACTTGGGAAGATAATCAAACGGTAGCTCTAACTAGAACTCATAGTTCCATAGTCACCAATCAGATGTCGTCTAAATTGAAGGATCCAGGGAGTTTCACAATACCCTGTGTGGTTGGTGAATTTGAATTCACAAAGTGCTTGTGCGACCTAGGTGTAAGTATTAATCTTCTTCCTTTATCAATATTCAAGAAGTTGGGGCTAGGTGAGGTCAAGTTGACATCAATGTTAATTCAGTTAGCTGATCAGTCTATTAAAAGACCATTTGGAATAGTGGAAGACATTCTAATGCAAGTGGACAAGTTCATTATTCCTATAGATTTTGTGGTTCCTAATTTTGAAGAAGATAAGAATTGTTCATTGATATTTGGACGATCGTTTATAAATACAGGGAAAGTCATAATTGACATTTATGAAGGGAAATTAACACTTCGAATACGTAAGGGTCAGATCGAATTCAATATGAATAAGGATTTAAAGAATCCAACAGCGAGCAGCACATACATGGAGGTTGAAATTATGGATCAAAATTTGTAAGAACAAGTTGAGAGTTGCATTGCAGAAGTACAATCAGTGGAAATAGAGACAGACAATGGATATCAAAAACTTGAATCTAAAGGAGACGATGAGACAGAGTAGTCGGATGTTCAAATGCATCAAGAGAAATTGGTCGAACTGGAGCACCCATACCACCATCTACAGAAAAAAGACCCACATTAGAGCTTAAACCTTTCCCTACACATCTCAAATATACTTTTCTAGGAGAAGGTCAAACGTTACCGATAATCATCTCTAATCAATTGAACGAGAAACAAGAAAGGTGGTAGAAATTGTTAGAAAGCGAATGAAAGCCATTAGATGGTAGATTGCTGATATTCGAGGTATAAGCCCAAATGTTTGTATGTAACGAATAAACCTAAAGAAGGATGTAGAATGGTGAGGAAGCATCACCGAAGGTTAAACCCTAATATGAAGGAGGCAGTCAAGAAGGAGATAATCAAACTCTTAGATGCAAGGATAATTTATCGCAACTCTGATAGTAAATAGGTCAATCTAGTACAATGTGTACCTAAGAAGGGTGGAATGATGGTAATAGAAAGTGATAGTAGAGAAGTAATTTCAACAAGTACAGTTACAGGATGAAGAGTATACATAAATTATCGTAAACTCAACTCGGTGATTAAGAAAGATCATTTTCCTCTCTCATTCATAGACTAAATGATAGAAAGGGTAGCTAATCATTCGTTTTATTACTTCTTAGATGGATATTCGGGATATAATTAGATCTTCATCTACCTTGATGATCAAGAAAAAATACATTCACCTGCCCTTATGGTACCTTCATGTACAGACGGATGCCTTTCGGACTATGCAATGCCCCGGCTACATTTCAAAGATGTATGATGTCTATCTTCACCGATAAGATAGAATATATAATGGAGGTATAAATGGATGATTTTTCAATTTTTGAAGATTCTTTCGAAATGTGGTTAACTAATTTGGACAGAGTTCTTCAAAGATGTGAAGAGTCACACTTAGTGCTGAATTAAGATAAATGCCATTTTATGGTGCAAGAGGGGATAATGCTAGGGCATAAAATCTTACACCAAGGATTTGAGGTCGACAGAGCAACAATAGAAGTGATAGGGAAACTTCCACCGCCGAGCAACGTAAAAGGTGTGCGAGGATTCCAACAGAGCAACAATAGAAGTGATAGGGAAACTTCCACCGTCGAGCAATGTAAAAGGTGTGCGAGGATTCTTAGGTCATGCAGGATTTTACCGTTGATTCATCAAAGAATTTTTGAAAATTGCAAGACCTTTGATAAACCTTTCAAGGATGTGCCCTTCCTATTTAATGACAAGTATATATCTGCGTTCAACAAACTAAAGGAGGAATTAATATCAGCATCAATTTTATCACCACCGGACTAGACACTTCTATTTAAAGTTATGTGTGATGTAAGCGACCAAACCATAGGTTGTGCATTAGGCCAAAGGAAAGATAAAAGGTTGCATGCGATTTACTATGCCAGCAAGACCCTTGCAGGACCTCAGTTGAATTACACCACTACAGAGAAAGAATTACTTGCAGTAGTGTACGCGTGTGATACGTTTTGAAAATACCTTTTGGGGTCAAAGGTAATCATATTCACCGATCACACGATATTAAAATACCTTTTCAACAAAAAAGATGCAAAACTAAGGCTCATTCGATGGGTGTTACTTTTACAGAAATCTGATATAGAGGTGAGAGATAAAAAGGGAGTAGAAAATGTGGTTGTAAACCACTTATCCAGACAAGAAGGAGGGGAATGCAAGCTAATTGAAGATATTACTGAAAATTTTCTTGATGAAACCCTGATGCTACTCAAAAGTTTGACTACACCATGGTTTGCCAATATCGCAAATTATGTTGCCACTCGTAAAATTCCTTCAGATTTATCTTACCATCAAATAAAGAGATTCTTCCATGATTGTAACCAATATATATGGGATGAGCCAATTTTATATAGAGCATATGGTAATGGGTTAATGTGACGATGTGTTCCAAGGAAGAAATGTTGGACATGTTAAGGCAATGTCATAAAGGTCAGTATGTTAGATATTATGGAGCCAACAAAATGGCAGATCAGATACTCGAGAGTGGATTTTATTGGCCACAATTGTTTAAGGATGCTCAGACTTTCGTAGCACAATGCGTTCAAAGCCAGAGAATAGGTATCATCTCCAAAAGAGATGAGATGCCTTCATCCAACATTTTAGAAGTGGAAGTCTTTGATATATGGGGCATCGATTTTATGGGTCCTTTCTCATCTTCAATAGGAACATGTAAATTCTAGTGGGGGTGGATTATGTTTCGTGTTGGGCCGAAGCAATAGCATCTCCAACCAATGATGGAAAGGCGGTGCAAGGTTGTTCAACTAGTTTAGAGTACCACGTACAATAATAAATGATTGAGGCAAACATTTCCGCAGCAGATCTTTTGATGCCCTCTTAAAAAGATATGGAGTCCACCACTGTGTTGCTACACCCTACCATCCGTAGACTAGTGGCCGAGTGGAAGTTGTAAATCGGGAGCTTAAATGAATTTTGGAAAAGGCGGTCAAAACAACTCCTTATAAGCTTCTGTATGAAAAAGCTTGTCATTTGCCAGTCGAACTAGAACATCGAGCATATTGGGCAATTAAAGCATTAAATTTTGATTGAAAGCAAGCAGGAAAAAAGAGACTTTTGTAACTGGACAAACTTGAAGAGTTTTGTTATAATGCATACGAAACGTCAAACTCTACAAGGAAAAGGTAAAAAAATGCAGGATTCTTGTCTTAAACAAAAGGAATTTAAAGTAGGAGATACGGTTCTGCTATATAATTTAAGGTTCAAGCTATCTTTAGGGAAGTTAAATTCCTAATGGAGTGAACCTTTTAAGGTCATTCAAGTTTTTGATCATGGAGCCCTTAAACTAGAAAATGCTAACAAGGAAACTTTAAGGTCAACGGGTATCATTGCAAGCTATATCTTAGAGGAGTGATTCCTAAGGACAAGGAAGTGATTTCCTTCTGTTCAAACAATTAAGATGCGTCCATAGATGTAAGGTCAAGTTAAGGACCATCAATTAGCATGTTTAGTAGTTTGATTAAAATCGTTAGGTTTAGTTAGAGTTATTTTGAACTTTCAATAAAACTTTAGTAATTTGAATTAATCTGGGATCACTAATTCCCTCACTATCTTCAAGCAATTCCTAGATAAGATAACAATCTCAGGGGTTCATCCCCACCTCCATCACCGTGAGGCTTTGTTCTAACCCCCTTTCTTTTTAAATTTAGTCTTTATTTTATTTTTGTTTTACTTTAACTTATGTTTTTTTCCATATGTGTTTGTTTGTCCCCTTCTCACATTGAGGACAGTATGTTGTTCAACTGTGGGGAGGGTTATATGTTTTGCTTTGAATGTGAATTTTGCATATTATATGATAGTTGTTAGGTTGCATTTTGTAAATCATGTGAATGTTTTAATGGCGTGGATGGATTCAAATTGATTTAATTTTGAACATAGTCTATTAAGTTATGAATAATCGTTAGCTTGCAAAATTAGTGAATTGGGTTCTTTGGCTAAATTTGCAGTTTAATTAGGATTTATTTTTAATTTTTCGCCCTTTAAATTATCAAATTCATTCAAAATTTGAGGTCTTTCAACTTAAGAAACTTTGCCAGTATTTTTTATGAAAACAAGTAGCTAAAGCAATAAGGTAAGCAAAAATAAATAAATAAAATAAAACAAATAAATAAATAAATTTTTGTTCATTTTAAATAAATTACTATTCCGCTAACCTTCGGGTTATGAATAGAGCTAGTAGCCAGTTGAGAACGTGACGTAGCTGAGTAATCGGATCGACACGCATCAAAAATGTGTGGCTTTGGGTCAAAAGGCTATAATGACGTTCCAACGAAGTAGCTTAATAAAAGAAAACATGACTTAGTTGAGTAACCAGAATGACATTCATCACCAATGTTTGACTCCGCGTAAAAAGACTAAGTCCATGTTCATAAAAATGAAAAAACAATTAAGGAAAGTAAGTATGTCTTCTAATAAAAACCTACAGAACTTCTAATAGCTTGACTTTTCATGAAAACATACTTAAGAGTAGTTACAGAGTTTGAATGACCAAAGAATTATTAATGTGTGTGTGTAATTGAAAAGGGTAAATAACTTAACACTTATATCTAGATTAATATGTATATTTAGTTCAAAGCCCCTAGACACGGATTTTGCATGCTAATGATTTGAAATAACTTGAATGATTGTGTTTAAAATTAAATTTATTTTATGAAGTTGAAGTCATTGTCTCATTACTGCATTGTTCGTTGTGTGATTTTATATGTCTGTTACTTTGTTTGCTTGAGGACAGGCAAATGTTTAAGTGTAGGGGTGTTGATACGTGTGAATTGCATCATGTTTTAAGGCTTAGTTTGATATGTATTTAATTGTTAATTGAATCGTTTAGTATGCGTTTAGGTAGAATTGTGTTAGTTTGTAAATTATTTATGTTTTAAATGTTTTATGGGTTAGTACAAGCCTTTGAGCTTAATTATTATGTTTTTTAGGTACCTTGATGTGTTTGTTAGTGTTTCAAGGTCAACATTGAAGAACGGAAATGTTTTGGATATATTCAGGTCGAAACAACAGCCTACAATTGTTGCACAATAGGCCATGATTGTGATAGAAGCACTGGAGTTAGCCCACGATCATGGCCTATATGCCACGATCATGACAGAAGCCTAGGACATGGCCTACGTTTGTGGCCTACTTGCCACGATCGTGATAGAAGGCTCGGGTGTGGCCCACGATTGTGGCCTATGTCAGGCAGACACGTAGATACTAAAAAATGTCAAGTTTTGAGGATTTTGGGACCTTTTGGACCCCGAAAAAACCCTAGGGCTACTCAAAACACAAAAGGTATTTAAAGAATAAGATACAGAGGCAGAGGAAGCTTTTGCATCAGCCACGTTTAGAGAAACCCTAGAGAGGATTATCGAGAGATAGAAAAAGAGAAGAAGGAAGAGAGAAGAGGAGAAGCAGTCGACTCGACTTACTTTTTGGATCAGGAGTTTCTCGACATCACTGTCTCCTGTCGTTCGTTCAATTTCAAATTTTTTGTTATTTTAAGTTTTATTATTGTATGGAATTGGAATAACAGGTGATGATAGGATTGTTGGATGTTGATGATGTTCTAAACTCACCATCGGGGTTTTATCTTTGATTTAATGAAATCTGATTCTTTAAGGGTTATTTGGATTTATTGTGATTTAATTCTAGATGTGCATAAATTGATAATAAACTAAAAGGGTGAATCGAGTGAAAAATAATTAAATTAGGCTAACAAGAGATAAGTGATTTAATAGAACAACAATCACATCAAATCAGTAAATTGTAAGAAGAGAGATTTGACATAGTTTTCCGATAGTTTATTAGACAATTTCAGATCTAATTAGGGTTTTGGATAGGTAGTTAATTTAGAAATTATAACTTCCATAATCTGATTAGGGTTTATAAATTAGGGTTAATCGTTATAACTCGAGAGAGAGTAATCAACCTTAAGATCGTCTAGAACCAACAATCCAGTAATTCAAAATCGGTTAGGATAGCATTAAAGATAGGTAAAATTCCCTTTCTCTCAATTGGTAACTCCCTAGGTTGATTCTTGAGTGCACGTTGCAACTGCTAAATTGTTAATATTTTCGTGATTGATTCTTGAATTGATTTGTTTGAATAAATTTAATTCACATTTTAGTTCCGTTACATTTTGAATTTTGTGAATTGTTCTAACCTTAGATTTTAGCATTAGATTATCCCTCCTCGTGGGATCGACACTTTAGGTACTACGCGAACAACCCGTGGGCTTGCGGATTATCGAGGTTAATTAATTAAAACTTACACACATCGAAATAACCCGATCATGAGTCAAGCTTCTTTCTTTGATCTTTAGGTACATGTCTGAATATCTTACAACAAAAAACTCTCAAATGATGATATATGGGATCCTTGTCAGTCTACGCTTTCTCAGGAATCTTAAAATCTAACGAAACTGAGGAAACTTGATTAATATGGTAGACCGCAATTCAAACTGTTTCTCCTTAAAATGTCTTTTGCAATATAGACATCCTGAGCATACAACTAACCTTCTCCATAATAGTTCTATTAATCCTCTCAGTAACTTTATCGTGCTATCGATTCCTTGGTTTAGTTTTCTCATGTTTAATGCCTTATGATGTACAATATTCTTCAAACATCTTGGAAGTATACTCCCCTCCATTGTCTATTCACAGGAACTTTAACTTCCCTTTCTACCATAACATGAAACTTCTAGAAAGTTTCAAACACTTAACTTTTAGAGTTCAACATGTACACCCAAGTCTTTCTTAAAGCATCATCAATAAATGTAACAAAATATCTATTACCACCTAATGAATCCTCCTCAATAGAACCACAGACATCTTAATGCATCAACTATAATAACTCTGACTTCCTTATAATGCTTCTCTTGAAAGAGACTTTATGATGCTTTCCAACTAAGCAGCGATTGCTAGCATTAAGCGATTGTGAGTATTTAACTAGGATAAGGGATTTTCTAGCTAGTAACTTTAATCTCTTCTCACTCATATGTCCTATTCTTTGATGCCACAGATTTGATGAAGTTTCCTCTTCGGTTGTGTATATTTATCCACCACTAGACAACCTTGAGTGTGTCTTGTACAATAAGCAACATAACTCTCCTCAGGCAACCATCATTACGCCTTTAGATAGTTTCCATTTCCTAATTTCAAAAGTATGCTAAAATCCTTCTTGATCTAGCACATTAGATGATAATAGATTTGGCCTTAGATCAAAGATATGTTCTACATCTCTCAAGGTCAGTTGTTTGTCTAAACTCAAATTTCACATATATTGACTATCTTATTATAACTTTGGTTTCCCATCTTTACATTCCCAAAATATCCACTCTGGTAGCTTAAGAAGCACCCCATCTTTAGAACACAATGATAAGATGTTCTTGTATAACCATTCAGTACCAAAAGTTTTGACATGGAAGCATTTACTAGTTGCATAAACTAGAGACACCTTGTTATCCGTGCTTAAAACAGTTGCAACTATACTCTTATCATCACCATCATTTTGATGATTTACTTTTTCTAATCCCTTTTCCATTTATAGTAGAACCTTTTGAAGCTTCTTAGCTTATCGCAACAGTGGCATGTCTTCACGTCTTTGTCACCTTTGGACTTTGAAAGGTTTTTAGAATTGCCACAACCTTTGGGATCCCTACTCTTGTTCCTTCTCCTACTTTCTATCATAAAATTCTGCACGTCATCAACTCCAATCTCCTTTCTTCTGATTTCTTCATTAAATATATTCTCTTTGATTACGTCTAAAGAGAGCATAACTTTAGAAGTTGAGTTGCTAATCATACCACTATTATTTCATAACTATCCGGTAACAAACTCAATAGGACCAAAGATTAAAGCTCATTATCAAGAATGATCTTCATTATAGTAAGCTTGTTGATTATGTCCTAAAAATCACTTAGATGCTTTAACACTGATTTCCCAACTTTCAACTCCAAGTTCACAAGCCTCTTAATCAAAGTGGCATTGTTGTAAGAAGTCTTCCTTTCATATAGACCTTCTAGCTTCTTCCATAGCTCAAAAGGATTAGTTTCTTGAGACACATGGTTGAATATGCTGATATCAATCTATTATTTTATAATTCCTAGAGTTTTCTACTTCATCTTTTTCCATGTCTGACATCTTTTCAGGTTTTGAAGGAAAATCATCCTTCATACCTTTGTTCATATCAATAAGATCAAAGAGATTCTTGCATTATAGAAAGTCCTCCATTATAGGCCTCCATATTGATTAATTTGATGATGTTAACTTGAAAATAAAGTTGTTTCCACCTTCCATTATGATGGCTCTGATACTATTTATTGAGAGACAAATAATACAACTCTCTAAAAAATCAATCAAATATCAATTATTAGGAAGAACTCTTTAAGTTACAATAGTAAAATAATATGAGAATAAGAAATCTAAACAATGAAACAAACACCAAGATTCACGAGGAAAGCCCTCTAATGTAGAGGGAAAAACTATGAAAAAATTGACAAATAAATCATCTAAACTTAATGAAGATTTACAAAAAAAATGTTGATCTCTCACCTCCCAACAACAAATTGTCTCACAAAGTTTCAGGATTGAAACAAAGCTGATGTTACAATCAACAATCACTCAAACCAATTCCCAAAACAATTAAAAAAGGGTGATAATATAACACCCTTTGCTCTTTCCCTATATTTCCTCATTTTTGTATGTTGTGGCAACATCTCTTGCAAAAACCTACATCTTTTTCTCTTTTGTATCACGAAATACTTTTTTCTACAAATTAGACGATCACTTACACGACTGTGTATCTTTCGGCATGCCTCAATCGCAAATATACACTATTACGGAGAGTTACACGATCTTTACATAAGTTGGTGTTGTTGGAATCCAACCATGATCGAATTACGGGCGCAGCGGAAAACAAAATTTTTACGGATTTCGAGCGGATCCTAATAATTGAATAAACTTTAATAAAACATAAAACAATTTAGAAATCGTACCTTGTTCGTCTTCTTGTTGAAAAACTTTGAAAAACTTTTCCCGATTGATCAATCAGTAGTTGTTCAAATGTCCAACCTCTGATGGTATCTACATAGCAATTCTCAAAACTGACTTGAGAGGAAGAAGACAAAGTGTTAGCTTCTAGAAACTGTTATTCCCTTTAAATAGAAAACTCATAAGGGTCCTTAATTAAAATTATATTTCTTTAATTATAATTAAAATCAAATTATAATTATAATTATAATTAATTAATTTTAATTAAATCAAATATCTCATATTTGATCCTCTAAATTTTGTCAAACTTTATAATTAAGTCTAACTTAATTAAATTGATTTTTCTTTCACAAATTGCTCTTTAATGTGTAACCCATTAGGTTATTGATAAATTGGCAATGATTATAAATTACAATTCTAATTCACAATTAGAATTAGATAAATTAAAACTGCTTTTAATTTATCTTTAATTCTCTAATTAAACAATTCATAATCATAAATCATGATTAACGTCTAACAACATGTCATGATTACCCAAATATCAGGAATGTCAAAGTAATTGACTTAACCTATCCATGCATGGCTATGTATTATAATTTAATCCTTTCGTCATTCAATATTATAATTGGACAGAGTATGGATACAGTGTCTGCTTTTATCATCCAATCATGTTCATCTTGCTAATTAATAATTGATTTATAATTGAAATTTGAAAACACCTTTTCAAATGTCAATTCGCTCTGGCCAGAGAATTCTATAAATCATTACTAATCAAGAATAGTAGAATATTCTCTCTAATTACTTTAGAGTGACGAATCCTATATTGACTTACTTAACTATCTATATGTGGTTCATACTGTATCCAATTACTACCGACTGAATTATCCTAGGACGATTCATAAATAGCATCAAATCATAATAATTCCCACACTAGATACCTTGGTAATCTCAAGTCTGAGAATCAATTATACAACCATCATTATGAGATAATCCATAGAGACGTAAGTAATACTCCATCCGAAATTCTCATAATCAAGTCAGTTTAGTGACTTATTCTCTAATAATCACCCATACATTAGTTTAAGTATCTCTATACTTTAATTTATGAGATCAATTACTTTCTTCACAAGAAAGAAACATAATGTTTGCTAGTTTTATCGTTTCAAAAATATCCCGTCTTAATGAAACAACAACTAGGAATATTTAGGAATAATACATAAGTGTAAATTGAATCTCACAATTATGATCTCATAATAATTTCAATTACACAATAATTATTTCAAGGATTTTATCTTTAGTATTAAAACATAAAATATTAATACATAAAGATAAATAATGCCTTTATTAAAAATTGTCACTAAACTACAACCGAAACGATTAGTTGTAGGGCATAAACCAATAGTTTTAGTATGTACACATCCTTATTTTATGATCATTTAACACTAAACTATCATCATATATGCTTCATTTAAGCAAGCCATAAAGAAAAAGTTTAACTTACATGTTTAGCTCGAAAGCTTCTTCAAATCATCCAATAACCCTAGCCTTCAAGCATCATATGATTATCATCATTCAAGGAGCGATTCGGGTCATTTTGTAGTAAGATGAAGAGGACAACAAGGATCTTGAAGTGGGTGGTTTTATTGTCAACAAAAATTAAGGTCGTGAATGTGGAAAGTAAGAATTGTAAATGGAGAAGAAGAAATGAAGAAGATGAATATGGAAGAGAGACTTACGAAAAAAGGAGCAAATAGCAAGTGAAAGACCAAAATGAGAGTGGGTCTTTCACTTAATAAAAGTCATGGGTTAAACAAGTGGTGTGACAAGTGACATTTGTCACTTTCTCATGGTCCTCTTTTGATCTTTTAAAAAGCTAGTCCATTTGTCTCCCAATTCTAATACAATTGACTCCTAATTTTTAATGACATATGTCATTAAATCCTAGTGACATTTATCAAAATTTCTACTGCCATCTAACACTTATTTCTGTTACTATTCATCAATTGTACTGCCACTTGGCATTTTTCCTAGTCCACAAATATCTAAAATTTTAGAAAATTCTCAAACTTCACCAAAAATTATAAATTACTAATTATACACACCAACTCAATTTTCAAGATACATAATCCATAATTCACATTATAAGCACATTAAAACAATCATTTATACCCAGAAATGTCAAATAAGTGCATGAACAAATTATTGTAATGTGTGCAATAATCAAATTCACGTGTATGAATGCTATATTACGCAAGAACATGAAATGCATTCTTCTACTCTCCCATTGCTATTTCTCATTTACTGAAATCTAGGGTTCTAACCGTTAATATGGGAACGGGATGTTACATTACGTGAGCAGCACTTTTAGAGCGTAAGAAATAGCTTTTGTGAAAATTAATACTCAATCAAGACAGCTCCTTAAAACTATGGAGAGTACTCATCAGTAGAGAAACCAAAGGAGCATTTGCCTTACATAGAACTATAAGATCATCTGCAAAACATAAGCTAGTTAGGGAAAGCTTCTTACATTTCGAATGGTATATGAAATTGGAGTTAGATGAACTGTTGTGTTTCAGCATAAGGGTGAGGACCTCCATGCAAATAAGGAATATATAAGGGGAAAGAGGGTCCCCTTGCCTAAGACCTTTTTTGCCTTTAAAAGTCTCTGTAGGGCTTCCATTAATTAGTATCCCATATGAGGCAGTTGTAATGCATTATTGACTCCATTTGATAAACTTATGGGGAAAATCCATAGCCTCTATAGTCTGTAGCAAGAAACTCCAGTTAACACTATCAAAAGCTTTTTGTAGGTCCACTTTAATAGTACAGTTTTAAGGGCTTTTATTTTGAGTGTACCCTTTCAAAAGCTCATGCAATAAAAGAATATTACCCCCAATATGTCTACTTCTAATAAAAGCTCCTTAATTCTCACTAATGAGTAAGTGAAGAACATCTTTCGACCTATTTTTCAATATCTTAAAGATGATCTTATAGAGGAAATTAGTGCATGATATAAGTCTGAAATCATTCCAAGTGATTGGGTTAGAGCTCTTAGGGACCAAATATAGAAAGGTCTTATTGATATCCTTAAGCAAGGGTCCATTTTGGAAAAACTCCTTTACAACTTCTTTTACGAGACTCCCAATGTTTCCCCAAGTTTTTTGAAATAAAAAACCAATCAATCCATCAGTACCTGGAGCCTTAGATCCATTCATGCTAAAAACCACCTTCTCTATTTCTTGATCCATGATGGGGCTAATTAGCAAAGAGGCTTCCTGTTCAGGAATCTTGGATGTAACATATTGCCTAACATTCACTCCATTACTAGTAGAACAACCTTCTGTGCCTAATAGCATTTGATAATAAATCATAACTTCCTTAGCAATTTCAACCTATATAAATAAAGTTTCCTCAGCTTCAGATTGTATCGATGTTATTTTGTTGACATTTCTTTTAACTATCACTGAATTGAAGAAAAATTTAGTACATCTATCCCCATCCTTAATCCAATTAATTCTGGCCCTCTACTTCAATAAAGAACATTGATTATCCACTATTTGCAAGTAGGACTTAAGAGCTTCCTTTTTGGTTATAACTAGATTGCAATCAGTTGTGTTAGTTGCCAAGGATTTCTAGATTATTGATAGCTTGCTTCTTGCTTCCTCAATCTTCTTTATGGAATTCTATCCTTTCCTTAAATTTAACAGCTTCAATTCGTGTTTAATAGCCTTGAACTTTTGCAAACAAATAAACTGCTTAGTACCATAGATCTCATGCTCTAGTCTCTTAGTAATTGCTTCCTAAAAACCTCCACATTAACTAGAAAATTGTTGAATCTGAAAGGGTGATCAATTCTAGTCATTTTGAACAAATCATGTACCTTCAAAAGGGTATGATCAGAAATTCTTGGATATAAGAAGTTGGCTGAACTCTCTTAAATGGTAGTTAACCAGTACACATTCACCATTGCTTTGTCTAACTTTTTCCGAATGATCCATTTGGAGTGTTTGTTGGTGTTGGACCCCGTTATCGGAGTCTAACTCCTACTTGCTCTGATACCACAAACTGTTAGACCCCGTTATCAGAGTCTAACTCCTACTTGATCTGATACCACAATCTGTTAGACCCCGCTTCCAAAGTCTAACCCTTTCATGCTAAAATCATCATACTTATCATCATCGGGTTGTCTTCTCAACACCTTATACATATAACTGCTTCGGGGCTATTAGTATAACTTTTCCTATAGGCATCCAAACTAGGGTTTCTTTGGATAGATTTAAAGAGCACTCCAAAATCTACAACTTTCATGAAGACCTCAAAGACCAACTTTATCTTCTGAAGGGTCGAAAATGGGACGGAAGATATGCAGTGAACAGTGACCCAGAAGGAGTTTTGGAAACACATACGATGTTTTACAATTGCCATAACTTTCTCTAGAGGGATCGGATCAAGGTATTCTTTATATGGTTGGAAAGAGGATTTCAAGGTC
>JAOTAY010000008.1:25333653-25362616 GCA_025629805.1 Erythroxylum baracoense | reverse complement strand
TTGTGGGAGTGTATAATCCTAGGAAAAAGAGTGGTATATGTATGGGTGATCAATTGAAAGTGATCAAGTGTATTAAAAAAACATACCCGAGAATTTTTCATTGAACATGCATAATACATGATACATATATAAATGTGCTTATTCATCTGAATATGCAATGTAGTAATATGAAAATGTATGTGATTGCATATAGAAGGGCACGTTGAGCTATCACTTCTAGACATTGCTGGGACTTCAAGGCAATAATCTAAAGGGAGCATTTGTGAGTAACCTAAGATGGTCTCACCTTGATTGTTTGTTTAATTTTAAATTGAATTGATATGTGATGTTGTGTACTGAATTCCGGACATAAAATGTCCGAGGCGTTTGATGCATGAATAACACATTGGAAGTGTTCCTTGAATGTGAATGTGAATTGATATGTGATGTTGTATATTGAATTCAGACATAAAATGCCCGAGGTGTTTGATGCATGAATAACACATTGGAAGTATTCCTTGAATGTGAATATGATTAAATAAATGTGTTATCAACTTATATGTTGAATGTCGGACCAAGTTCGCAGATCATTGTAAATGAGAACTATGAATGCGAATGCAGTATACTGAATATGATGATTGAAAATGTGAAATGCATTTATTCCATAAATGCGTGAAATATAAAAGCAGTTGTGACCGAAGTCACAAATGAAAAAGAGCTTAAAGCTCAGACATCCGTGGTAAGAGCCTATGGCTCAATTCGTATGATAGAGCTTGATATCCATAACGGATACAGGACAGTATGATAGAGCTTAGTATCCACAACGGATACAGGACAGTGAAAAAGGCACTTGGTCACAACAACGTAATAAATGAAATTGAGTCTCATAAATATTGCATACACATATGAAATGAATAAATTGAGCAATTGCAATGTTTTGAGGACTTTTATAGTATGAAAGTTGTAAATACTTATCGATGAATATGTACTGTATGATCGCAATAAAATGATAAATTGTATTGATTTTGAAATGTGACAATTGTAAACAAAGTGCTTTATGATATTACATGATGGTAATTGAGATGATGTGAATTATATGATAACATAAATTGTGTGTTACATGACAAGAATGAACCATCGAGAAATAAACTAATTAAATGTCACTAATATATTAACTCAACTCTAGGAAAATCTCTTTTTTATACTTCAATTAAAACATAATGGCAAAACATATGCAGTATGAATATCAGAAGTAGATTAATTAAATGTCACTAATATATTAACTCAATTCAGCTCTTAAATCCAACTCAAATTAAATAGACCTGATTTAAATTAATAATTTAAGATAACTATAATAAATTATTAGTTCAGGTAAGATTTAATTAGTTTGGTTGAGATTAAGAGCTGGGATGAATTGACATGAAACAATATTTGATTGGTAAAGTGTAATGTTCAAGTGACTGATATTTCTTTATTATTTTTTCAATTAAAGTTTAAGAGAACGGGTCTTTTCTAGAAAATTTAAAACTAGAAAGATTTTTTATTTGAAAATTTTAAAAATTAAAGAGTTTTTCAAATAAAATTTAAACCACAGAAAAGGTCCATGTTTATACCTTAAATTTACCTATAATGTTGCCCGGAAGTCCTCCATAGTCCTCCATAAACAAAGGCATTGAGAAGCACCAATGAAATAGCTCAATTCTTCTTCGCAGTTAACCAAATTCTGGTGCAGCCCATCTAGCCAATTTCCTTAAAAGCTAATGCTGCACAGCACCGTGAGGTGTCACAACAATGCATTTATTATGTTTCGCCCCGAAAGCATGAGATCTGGATATCATAGCCAAATCCAATCAACACCAAATTCCCTTGCCAAATCTTGCTTACTCCATCCATGTCGAGTTAAATTGTCAATTATATGTAGATAAATCACTTTGTAACAACGGAGCCTCGTAGCAGTATTAATGTTTCTATTTTGATTAGCACAGTTGCTTGAACAATCCTATCAACAAAGACCATGGATATAATAAAATATCTGAAACTCAATTTTGATTTTAACTCAACTTTTAGAAAGCATTTCGATGCATTATTACAATATTCCATTATTGATTAAATGGAATATTAAAAATAAATAAAAAGTTATAAGCACATTCCTCTGAAAAGAATTATATGACTCGATGCTTTGGAGGAATTTTCAAAATAGAATATAATAGTTTTCTGAATTGGATGCATGAAGGGTTATACAATAAGAGGAATGGAGTTTTAGTTCTGATCGAGTATTCATACCAAATTCTCTGTAAAGGTGTTTTAACTCTATTCTAATCAATTTTATCCGCATATTTGTGTGAATCTCACATAAATTTGTGGATAAAATTTAATAAAATAAGGTAAAATTTGATTTATAAAAACAGATGATACGGTCCTGTGTTGAAAGCTGAAAGATTCTAATTGGGCTTCAAAGAACTGTTACAAGTAATGTTCATGTTCATATAAGCGCCTAATACAACTGCAATTGCACCATACAGATGAGTATAGCTATATAAAAGCAGTTGGAAACATCAGAGCAGAGCTGGTCGGTAGCATTGCATTAATCTCTTTGGGACCTCTCCTTTTCTTTTCCACTGTATAAAATGGGGATGTTGTAAGTAAATGATAGGTTCTGACCCCAGAAGAATGCCCTTTAAGCATTAAGCCCTGAAATACTGACACGCTAAGCCAGACAATGTCTCTCATAAAACAACCAACCAATATGTCCATTACACGTACATGACGTATGTACAAAACTCTCACATCAGATTCTAAAGCCTAAACCATCTGTCTCCTGGCGTAAATTTTGGTGCTTTACGTGGCATGCAGACTGTAGAGACAGAATGGGCAGTTCTGAAAGCCAACAAATTGCGAAAATTGACTTGTCAACGCGCCTGGAAACATATGCCTGAGGTAGTTCTCCATCAATTTCGCCCACATTCAAATCTCAAGCCCGGGAGCTATAACCCAACTTTGTAGCTTTCGCTGATCTTAGCAAAAACACACATATTCAAATCTCTCCTTTGTTCCCTTTTTCTTTTCCATGTCATTGGCGACCATTCTTTTCTTCTTTCCGCAAAGTTGACAACTTTTCATGTCCCACAAAGACCCCAAAGCTAAAATACTCTTCTTTTGAATTGTTTTGAAAATGAAATCGTTAACATCTTCCCCTTCCATTTCATCTTCTTCCACTACTACTACTGTACATTTTGATGCAAACATGTGCACTTCCAGAAGCGCCACTGCCAGTTGTCTGGCTGGAATCTTACGACGAATTCTCTGCTCTCGTAGCCTTCCCACACATCCTTCTGATCACATCATAGAAACTAGTTCTGTAGTGTGTGAAAATAAGCAGCAAGAGTTGATGGAGTCCAATGAGAGAATTAAGGCCAGTTCAGCTACTACTTCCGGCATTGTGGCTAGGCTGATGGGTTTGGAACCTTTTCCCACTTCTACCACAGGTAAGACGCAAGCAGGTGCTACTTCAATCACAAGATGTCGATCAACTAATTCTGTGGACTTTAGAGGTGAAAGTGATCGAACTCAGGGCCATTGCAAAAGGGTCCAGAGTACATTGTCGTTTCGAGAGATGCCGACGTTTTTTGAGCAAGAAAATGACGAGTTCTTTGTTCTTAGCTTTGAGAATGACGGTGAATCCAAAGAATTTGGAGTTTGCTATAAAGATTTGAAGCAAAAAAGAAGAGAGAAATCTAGAAGTAAAGAAGACAGAAGGGAGAAAGTGGCATTAGAGAAGAAGGAACATAAAGAGAGAATCAAAAAGATGGTCTTGAGTGTTCTCATTGAAGAAGAGTTTCGACATGGTCGCAAGATTGAAGATTGGTCTAGGAATGCAACATTAATGGGCTTTTGCGAAGAACCAAATCCCGTAGAAGACCAAAAGAAAGAAAGTTCAACATATCCTAAAGAAGCTTCTCAGCGGAAGAAGAATAAGAATAGGAATGGCTGTGCATTTAGAAAAGAACCGGAGTGCAGCCCACAAGATTCAAGTCCTGTTTCTGTTCTGGAGTTGAATCAATTCATGATTGATCATGAATTTCCAACATCAGGTACTTTTTTTAAATTTGAGATTGAAGTTCACTAGTTCTCCGTAAGATTTTTACTTCGTAAAGTTGTCTCAAATCCAAGAATATAAATCCAAGAGTTTCTAGTGTTGTATTCTGAGTCCTGACTTGATATTTTACAAATGGCAGAGGAAGATACCAAGTCAGGGGACTCCAGTTCAAGCAGTAAATTGGCTTCAAAACCACGTGAAGATAATAGTTTGGATAATAATGTGATGAATAGTGACCAAAATTCAGAGAGAAGTGAGAAAACCTGTCATGGATTATGGAGAAGTCATGATATCAAGGATTATACAAAAATGTGGGGCGATATACGGACGTTGGCTGAAGCTGATGAAATGAGAGAGTCAAATTGGGTACGCAAAAGAGTATTGGAATTCAAAGACTTTGATGACATCTGTGCAGATTTGGGTTTGCAAATTTTGGATCAGTTGTTAAAAGAGCTGGTTGATCAAACTTCTGCTTGACCTGCAATTGAACTTAAATTGTATGGTTACAGTTCTTGTAAATTCAGAAATCACTACAAAATGAATAGCATTTTGTCTTGTGTAATTAAAATTCAAGAAAAGATTTGTGGAAAGCATTATTTTTCTTTTCAAAAGGATCTATAATCACATTATTAATGGGCAAAATGTTTGCTGGGAGACCTAAAGTTCCCCCTTTAATCTCCTTTAGATGAAAGGGGCAAATCCATTATTAGAATTGAATCCCTAGTACTGTCTATAATGTGAAAGCAACCGAATACCAATCCCAGAGCATCAGGAATTCCAAACCTTCTCCTTTCTGTTTCTCTTTTATTTGCGCAACATTTGAAAGAAGAAAACACTGACAAAACAGACTTGAACAAAGTGAGAATCTAAGATTTGATGTCTTGAATGACCACTTAACGATGCATTTTGAAGCCTCGGATGTCTGTCACTATAGTGATCTTTTACTTCAATACATTAAGCTTTTTTTTATTTTATTCACGTGAAATGTTGATTCCACACTTTCTAAATCCATACCGACCTATATACATACAACGGCATCATTCAACTAATAAACGGGGAAGAATGTTATGAATATGAAAGCAGAAAAGTCCAACAAAAAAGGTAAACCATTACGTACTCAACGTAAGAATAATTTACTGCATAGACGTAATCACAATAATTCTCAACTTAGATTTTAAAATTCTATGTTTTTCACAAAAAATATAAAGTATAAAATACATATCTTGATCCATGAGTTTAATCTTAGCTGAGACAAACCCTTCAAAATGATTGAATATGGAGAAACTTGATTTCTCTCCTCTTTACCTCAATAATCATGTTTTCTAATGATGAAAATGTAATGAAAAGTGTGTGTAGGTGAGAGAGAGGATTAGTTTTAAATGAAATAAGAATATTTGAACCCTTCTAATCAAACGGTAAGTTTAAAACAAAACCTTAACTTACTTAATCAAATTAACCAATTAAAATTTAGCACTTAATATTATTAAAATCATAATTATTAATAAGTCACATATAATATATAGGTTTTACGTTCTCTCACTTGGCTCATTAATTGAAAAATGTTATAAATAAACATTATGCACATAAAATTTGTTAAATTCTTTAATGTTGATCATATCATAAATCACAATCAAATAAAGATACTAATAAGAGTCGTAGCGGTTTCACTTTTTAACAAATAACGTAATTCCTTCCACGTATTACAATATTAGCACTTTATTCAATATAATCCATAACTAAAATACTCATTAATGGTCCAACAATAATGTATTAGTTAAAGACAAATCCTATCAACATTATTTATGCATAATTGTGTACTATAAAATAGGATTAACAAAAACATAAACATAAATGAGCTCACAGTGTCAAAATACAAACATCATAAATCTTAATAATGGTATCTTAAAATACTTGTTCTTTCAACATGTTCTTTAAAAATTTTCGATGCCAATCCTTTCGTCAAAGGATCTACAATTATATAATTAGTGCTAATATGTTGGTTTGACACTATTTGTTTCTAAACTTCTTGTTGGACAGGCAAGTATTTTAATTCCATATGTTTAGCATCTTTAGAATACTTATCATTCTTTGAAAAGAAAGTTGCTGCAGAATTATCATAATAAATTTCTAGCGGCTTGTCAATACTGTCGATAACTCCAAGTCTCGAAATAAAGTTTCGTAACCATAATCCTTGAATTATAGCTTCAAAACATGCTACAAATTCAGCTTCCGTAGTGGACGTAGATTGCCTCGCACTTTTCGAAGAAATAGTCCCTCCAACTAATAAGAAAAGGTAGCCAAAAGTAGACTTTCTAGTATTAAAACAACCTGCAAAATCTGAATCTAAATATCCAATCACTTCTAGATGATTGAATCTCCTATAAGTGACGTATGATCTTGAGTACCTTGTAGATATCTCAAAACTTTCTTTGCAGCTTTCCAATGATTCAATTCAAGATTATTTTTATACCTACCCAACATTCTGACAGTAAAGCTAATGTTTGGTCTGGTGCAAGTATGAACATACATTAGGCTTCCAAAACTTTATGCATAAAGAATATTTGTCATTTGCTTATGTTCCAATCCATTTATGGATATTGATTAAGACTAAAAGTGTCTCCCTTCTGAATTGAAAATACATTTGTAGAAAAAAAGTTATGTCAAATCTCTCCAAGACCTTATTAATATAAGCTTTTTGAGATAAACCTAATAGTCCTTGTGACCTATCATGGAATATTTCAATTCCTATCACAAAATTGGCATCTCCTATATCTTTCATTTGAAAATTCTCAAAGAGAAATTTCTTAGTGTTGTGCATTAAAACAAGATCATTAGTAGCTAACAAGATATCATCATCATAAAGTCTCAAAAATATGAACTTACTCCCACTGATTTTTAGATATATACACTGATCAACGATGTTTTATTTAAATCCAAAGGAGGTAATAGTATCATTAAACTTAAGATACCATTGTCGGGAGACTTGCTTACCATATATCCACTTCCTAAGTTTACACACCATGTCTTCCTTTCCTTCAATTGAAAAGCCTTCAGGTTGATACATATACACTTCTTCCTCTAAATTATCATTAAGAAAGATTGTTTTCACATCTATTTGAAGTAACTCTAAATCATAATGAGTCACTAATGTCATAATAATTCTAAAGGATTCTTTCTTTAAAACAGGTGAAAAAGTCTCCTTATAATCAATGTCATCTTTCTGAGTATAACCTTTGGAAATAAGTTTTGCTTTATGTCTTTCAATATTTCCATAAGAGTCATGTTTGGTCTTTAAACCCATTTACATTTCACTCTCTTACAACCTTTAAGCAATTTGACTAAATCTCAAACTTCATTATGCTCCATAGAATTCAACTCTTCTTTCATAGCGTCAATTAATTTGGTAGAATTAATGCTTTCAACAGCTTATGAAAACGAAACTGGATCATCCTTATTTCTTAAGTCAAATTCTGACTCTTGTAGATATACCACATAATCATTAGAAACAATTGATTTTCTAAGTCTTTAAGACCTTCTTAATGATTTTTCTTTTGGTTGTTCTATAATTGGAACATTGCAGATTCAGTAGGTTCGTTAACTACAAGCTCTTCAATAAGTATTTGATCGTTTATTTGTGTCAAATCATTCTACAACTATAGGAGTAACATGTATTGAAGAAGTCGGTAGGGGAACTTGAACTTTTATTTCTTCAATAACTACATTATGTGTTCTTTCAACACTCTCACTGGTTTCACCATTCTCAATGAACCTAGCATTTCCAATTTCAACAATTCTTGTTGTATGATTCGGATAATAAAATATATACCTTTTAGACTTTTCTGGATAGCCAATAAAAAATATACTAATTGTTCTTGCATCCAATTTCTTTTTATGTGGATTATAAATTTTTACTTTCGTCGGGCGACCTCAAACATGTAGATGCCTTAGATTAAGTTTCCTTCCAGTCCACAGTTCAAAAGGAGTCTTTGGAACTGTCAGGAGTCTTTGGAACTGTCTTACTAGGAACCTATCTAACAAGTAAACAGCAGACCTCAATACATGCATCCACAATGATAAGGGAAAAGACAAATTACTTAATATAGTCCTAACCATATCCATTAATGTATGATTATGTCTTTCTATCACACCATTTTGTTGTGGTGTACCTGGCATTGTGTATTGAATACATATACCATTCTTTTCAAGAAATTTGGCAAATGAACCTAGACATTGTCCTAATTCATTAATTTACCGTAAAATTCACCACCCCGATTAAATTTGACAATTTTCACCTTTCTATCTAATTGCCTTTCCACCTCATCAACAAACACCTCTAATGCATTTGTTGTTTAAGTCTTCTCATGCAATAAATAGACATATCCATAACGTGAAAAGTCATAAATAAATGTTATGAAATACTTTTCTCCATAAAAAGATGGAACATGAAAAGGTCCACATATACCAGTGTGTATAATTTCAGGAAGTTGCGTGCTTCTTGTAGCTCCTTTCTTTATATGTTTAATTTTCTTTTCCTTAATGCAATTCACACACACACCAAAATCAGTAAAGTCCAAATCTAGTAAAATTTTGTTCTTTACTAGTCTTTGCAGTCTTTCTTTAGAAATATGACCTGAATGTTTATGCCACAAGAAAGTTGAACTTTCATTAATTAGACCACGTTTAGTACCAACATTATGATGTAGGGTTAGTAGGGTTTTAGCAAAAAGGTTATTAAGATTTAACTTATATAGGCCATCATAAAGAATACTAGAACCAATAAGGCAATTGATTTTAAATACACTGAAATGTCCATTCCCAAATTTGAAAGTATAACCAACAGAATCAAGTTTAGATATAGAAACTAAGTTACTAAAAACATAAGGAATATAAAGTGTCTAAAATAAATCTAAATGATGTCCAGTATGTAAAATCAAACATTAAGTTCCTGTGGCTTTAACTAGAGCTTTGACACAGTTCTCCATCAAAACAAACTTTTCATTTGGGTTTGTGATTTAGGTTATAAGGAATCTTTGCAAGGTATTCGAAACATAAGTGGTACAACTAAAATCAATCCACCAAGTATTATAAGGAACTTCAGTCAAACCAAATTCGAAAGATACTAAAGCACTATAACTTACCTTTCTTTTCGAACCAGGTTTCACGTTTTAGGCAATCTTTTTGATAATGCTCAAGTTTCTTGCAAAAATGGCATCTATCACCTTTTGTTCATTATTATAAACTTGACTAAAGGATTTATTAACTTTAAGTGGTCTTAGCTTGCCCTTACCTTTGCCATTATTCCTTTTGGGCTTCTTTCTAACTCCTTAATGACTTACCAAATTAATGGTATGGGTGCGCTGATTCTTAGGCCTTGTCTCCTCTTAAACAAGCATACTAGCCAATTAATTCACATTCCACTTATCCTTTATAGTGTTATAATTCATTTGGAATAGCCCGTACTGCTTAGGAGGCAAAAAATTAAGAATGAACTGTACTAGGAAAAATCATCAACATTCATTTCCAATGTCTTTAGTCTTACTACCATATTTGTCATTTCAATGACATGTTCATACATGCTGCATAAACCATCAAACTTTATAGTGGTCAACTTAGCAATTAATGTCCTTATAAGTGACTTTTCAGTAATTTGGGAACACTCTTTACCAAATTTCATAAATTCTTTAACAACTTCAGTGTTGGAAAAAGTTGTCTTATTATTGTTAGCAACAGTCATTCACATAAATATTAAGCTCAATATGTTCGATCTTTCCCAAGCGTTAAAGAAAGATTTCTCACCAACAGTGCTTACATCAGTAATAACAACTGGTTTCTCAACTTGGAGTGCCAAATCAAGTCCCAATACACTAAGCTAAAATTGGACTTGTTTACACCAGTCAGAGTAATTTAATCCATTAAATGATGGAACAGATGAAGCAACTAAATTAAAATTAAGAGAAACAGAAACTGTAAAACATAACAGAATCCTCACACATGAATTCTTTTGAGTCATAAAACTTAATACTTACATCAGATTCAAAAAAATTATTCCACATAAAGCATTTAGTAGATATCTAAGATCTCCTTTGGGTGATTCTAAGACATATCATAATTACAATAATGATGCTAATTTTATATTACTTGATTGTTAATTAAATATACCTCCAACAAACACGCTAGCTGTCGTTGGATATACTAAACACATTCATTTTAAGCATATAAATTAACACTTCATGTTCACAATTTATAAATTAAATTAATTAACCTTTGGGTAATCCTGAAATATTTTATAATTAGTGATGAGTAATTGAATTAAAATATGTCATAAATTAATATCCATTAAATATCAAAACTTGGCTACTTGAGTCTAACAAACTATCATAACTATGAATATTGAAAATATGCATATGCATAAATAGGCCATACTTTTTTTTATACATTAGAGGGTGCGTTTATGTGCACCAATGTGAAATGACCGAAACGCCCCTTAGGATAGGTAAAAGTGCCAACCACCCACGTTAATTGCTATGGATGTCGTATTTCTTGGATTGTGTAGCATTGCTTCCCATTCTGCTTAACTGTCATTACTCCTTCCTGGGGGATGTACTGGCTATTCGCCTATCTCTCTGCGCTGGTTCTCTGGGATAAACGTTGCAATGTTATTCTCTTCTCCCTCACGAGTTTGGATAGAAAACACTTCCGGGTGTTGGGGCTGTTGCCTTCGGATCTGTGGTCTGTGTTGCGTCTGGTTTGGCTTTGAGAGGAAAATCAATGGAATCTGAGGAGTTGTCGCAAGCCCATGTTTGACTAGCATGTCTGCCTTCGTGTTGTGACATCTCCTGATGAAGTTGAATGTGACCTTCTCAAATTGGGTTATCAATATGTTGATGTCTACGAGGAAGGTCTGAACGGTGATGGGGGTGGGTTTAGATCGGGTGAGCATTTCAATCACCTCCTTTGAGTCAGATTCTAGGTAGATCTGAGTGATGTTTGCATTTTCGCAATTCTGAGGCCCAAAATGACTCCCCATAATTCTGTTTGCAGGACGTTACAGTGACCTACGGCCATGGCGGCGCCAATAATCCAGTGTCCATTTGGATCTTGAAGTACAGCACCTGCTGCCCCCATTTGATTGGAGCCTTTGGATGCTCCGTCGGTTCTGACCCTGTGATGTATCTTTGTGGAAGGGAGGGGCTCTTCCTGTCTCAGTCCTTCAGGCCATACTTTAACCATCATGCTCACTTACATCATCTTAAAACAGCAATACTAATAAAAATAAAAATAATAATAATAATATATCCAATACCAAAACATCATCATAATCCTAAAATTAATGGTTATTCAGATAAAAACCCTTGATGATGCGATTATGATGTGCGACAAATGTACATCGAAATCCTAAAACATTAACCAAATTGCATCTGCATACAAAGAGCTTTAATCGATGACTTTACCAATAGTGTAAAATTGCGTTTTATGTTTCATTATCGAGAAACGGCCACCACAATTATGAATTAACGCACAGAGGATAAGAATCATAATTAAGGTGTAGCTGCACGTCTGCCTATCTGAAAATCTTTCCTTAATCGTACTTGTGTTTGAAACAAAACCAAACACATATGTCATTTCGTTTATTAACAAGGAAGAAAACAGCGTTGAAGCGTGAACCGTAAACTTAAGAAGACGAATAAAAGTATCTTGTTTAAATTTTCGAAAATTCTTAATCGCAACAGATCGTAAATAAGCCATCGTCTTTCATAAAACCATCTCTTTATAAAACCAAACACGGAAAAAGCCATCTTCTCCAATTAAATAAACTATATATCTATATATATATATATGCACGGCAGTCAGACACGGAAATCAAGAAAAACAAAAAATATATATTATAAAGCCATAATGTCGAAGGTATAAACCTTTTCGATCTCTGTTTATTTTTTTGTTTACTCACCCTCTGTAGTTTCTAATCTTGCAGGTACAAACTTGAGTTTTATTCGGACATTATAAACATGAGATACGAAGAACATTTTTTTTTAATAACCCAGTAAATTTGACAAGCAATTATGCAGAAATAATATGAATTAAACATATATTGAATGGGAAAATCATAGAATTTAGAACTAGCCTCTAATACCACATGTAGGCATAATTTACTATATAAACCTAATCACAATAATCCTTAACCCACATATTAAATTTTATGTTTTTTACCAAAAATGTAAAATAGGAATTATATACCTTAATCCATGAGTTTAATCTTAATTGAAATAAACCTTTCAAAGTAATTGAATATAGAGAAAGTTGATTTCTCTCTTCTTTCCCTCAATAATTATGTCTAGTGATAGTAAAAATGTCAAGAAAAGTTTGGAGGCGAGAGATGACCAATTTCAAATAAAATAAGGATATCTAAATCATTCTCATCAACCTCTAAGTTTAAAACAAAATCTTATTTTACTTAATCATCTCACTTAACCAAATTGACCAATCAAAATTTAGAACTTTTTTTGATAAAAAAATTAGCATTTAATATTATTAAAATCATAATTATCAATGGGTCACATATAATATATAGGTTTTACACACAGTTTGGGGAATGCCAGCAACTACTACACATGTTTTTATATGCTCTCAGTCGGTAGCATAGAGATGTTAAAGACTTATCTTTTCGCTCTTCCTTAACAAACCAATCGCCAAGGCTTTTTAATTTTCATGCTTCTTTTTCTTTCCACTAGTGTTGTGATCATGCCTTTATATGGCAAAAGGCCTAGATTGTCGTTTCATCAGTGCCTAACAATCATCCCATATAGGATTTTTCAACCAATAGAGTTTTGCTTTTGTGCATGTAATACAAAGAGTTAATATGTGGACAAACTTGACAAGAGAAAAAATGACCAAAAAGATGGAAAACTCTCCTAAGAATCCCACTATTGGAGATGAAGTCTTGCGTCGGATTAGGAAAAAATACAAAATAGTCCGATCTGAATCATTGACTAATGATAAAACTAGTGATTCTGGATCTAGGGAACAGGAGGATAAAGTGGTTGACAACTCTTCTTCCCCATCTCGGAAACAATCATATAAAGATAGTCTCACGGGATCTGAATCAAGTTGTATAGGGTCATGGTTTGATTAGGGTAAGGCTGATGGAGATGAGGATATTCTCTTTGATGAATCCATTTCTGACTCTGAAGAGAACTCTATTGGGGAGTCTCATGTCTTGTTTTCCCGAGAAGAAAAATGTGAGATCCAAAAACTATAGCGCCAAACGATTATTGTCAAACTTCTGGGTAAAGTCCTCGGGTACAAAGCATTATCGGCTCAGATTGCTCAACTTTGGCAGATTTAGGGGAAGTATAATATTATTGATTTGGACAAGGATTATTTTCTCTTCAAGTTTGAGAAAAAAGAAGACTACAGGTATGTTGTCGATGGTGGTCTTTGGATTATTAGTGGCCATTATCTTACTGTCCGTCAATGGACGCCAGATTTCAAACTTAGTACAGACAAGATAAACTCCATCCTTGCTTGGGTACGATTTCTAAAGTTACCATTGGAATATTATTCCTGCATGGCCCTCAAACATATTGTTAGTAAGGTTGGTAGGGTAGTTCGGATTGATCGAACTACTTAAAACTTGGTTTGAGGTAGTTTCTCTTGTGCCTATGTGGAACTTATTCTACTCAAACTTCTCCGTGCATCTGTGTTTCTAGGCAAGCATCTTTAGAAAATTAAGTATGAAGGACTCAAACTAATCTGCTTCCGCTATGGTCAGTTTGGTCATAGGTGTGATGCATGTCCCATGCAAGAGAACAATCAACATCCTCCAACTGATAATGCTGCTACTGAGAGTCCTTCGACGGATGAAGGACCAACTGAGGAAGTAGGTGAAAAAGGTGCTTATGAGATTCCCACAAAGAAGACGGCTCAGACGTGTGTTCAACATGAGGCTAACTTTGGGCCATGGATGCTCGTCCAATGGCAAGCAGGACGACAGGTCAGGGATGAGGTTGGTAACGGAAAGAAAGATGATGTGCGCAATTTACGGAAGTTTGTTGGTAACAGATTTGATCCTTTGACTGGTACAATAGCTGTGGAAGATTCAGTGGCTAGAAAGGAGGAAGTTATAGCAGCTACGTATGGCAAGACAGGTGGACACTATCCTGCCAAATCCCGTGAATGGCATCCCAAGAAAAATACTGGGATTACGATCTATCCTAAGCAGCAGAAGTCTAAGGAAGCTTCTCCCTAGAATCAACAGGATGTTGTTGCTTCACACACAAAAAGTAAGGCCCGAGGCTTGGTCGGGATTGAACTTCGGAGTCCACCTTTAGGATTTCATCTCACAGCTGGTTCTTTTTTAAAGCCCGTTTCCTTTGACCCGAAGCGTTTAGAATCGCTTGTTGGCCCGAGTACTTCTTCACTAATTGAAACTACTTTCCTAGGCAACATTGTTCACCAGCCTTCCTTGAATATTGTTAAGGTCAGATGTAATGTTGCTAATACAAATGCCGACATAAACCCATTTGTTTTACCTCAGGATAAACCACTGTCGAATATGGTTTCCCAGCAGTCTGGATTATCCCCAAGAGAGCCACATGCAGATATGGTTGTTTAACCCATGGAAGACTTAGATATGTCACATGTTATTTTGGCAGCATTTGAAATGGATCTAGACAACGCCAGACTAAGGTGGGCTTGTGTCATCTGTATATCTTCTTTTGTTCCATTATTCTTATTATTATGTCTTTACTCTTTTGGAATGTACAAGGGGCGGCAAATGTGGATTGTCATCGGGATGTGAAAGATATGGTGCAACTGCACAAGGTTGATATGTTAATCTTAGCTGAACCACAGATCAGTGGGGCGTAAACTGACAAGGTGATTTGAAGTTTTCATTTCGGTAATCATGCCAAAGTGGATGTTGCTAGTTTCTCTGGGGGTATATAGGTTCTTTGGAGGTTCTCTATCGGTGATGTTATAATTGTTGGCAAGAGTGGGCAGTTTATAGCTCTCCAGATCAAGGCATCCTCTGGGATTACATGGGGGCTCTCACTGTTCATGGTAGTCCAACGGAGTCTATTCGTAACTGCCTCTGGAGTTATCTGACATGTTTCTCTACTTTTGATAAAATGCCATGGCTAATGATTGGTGAATTTAACCAAATATTATCTGCAAATGAAAAATAGGGTGGAAATTTGGAACCTATCAGACGTATGGAACCATTTCGACAGGTGGTGGAGAAACTAAACTTGATTGATATTCATGATAAAGGCTGTCAATTTACTTGGACAAATAAATAGTATGCTTCCGATTTGATTAAGAAAAAACTTGATCATGCCTTCTGCAGTGTGGAGTGGAGGCATAGTTTTCCTGAGGCTTTTGTGTGTAATTTACCTCGCGCACATTAGCGACCATTGTCCTATGTTGGTATCTCTTAGTCGCATCCTCCCATGCAACAAAGCTGCGAGACCTTTCCGCTTTGAAATGGCTTGGTAAACGCTCAAATCCTTTCCTTTTGTTTTATCTGAGAGTTGGCATTCTGGCTTGGGACTCCATGAGGATCTTTTGCATGCTCGTGATGTTTTGTAACAGTGGAATTTCACTTGGTTTGGAAATATATTTAGACGGAAGAGGAATTTATTTGCTCACCTGGTGGGGTCCAATGAGCACTAGAGAAACGAGCTAATCCTTTTCTTTATAGATTGGAGAGCGCTCTCTCGGATGAATATAATGAAGTATTAACACAAGAAGAGCTCCTCTGGTTTCAGAAGGCTCGAATAGACTGGGTGCAACTTGGCGACTGTAATACCAAATACTTCCATACCGTTACTTTGATTCGTCGGAACAAGAATCGTATTCATGCTTTGAAAGATAGTTTGGGCCACTGTGAGAATGATCCTGTGAAGATAAACGAGATGGTTTTGCAACACTTTGATCAAGCTTATCTAGTTGAACCCCTTAGTGGAAATTTTCATGATGACTATCTAAAATCTCAGTTACCTCTACCAGAGTCATGTTTGTTACGCCTTGTGTCCATACCTCAGGAGAGGGAGATTTTTGGGGCATTAAAATAAATGGCTCCCTTTAAGGCTCCAGGGCCTGATGGCTTTCAAACGGGGTTTTATCAAGCCAATTGAAGGGTTGTTGGCCCAACAGTGGCCTCCTTTGCTTGTGATGCCTTTCGTACAGGTTTCCTTGATGCCGAACTTAGTAAGTTGTTAGTTTGCCTCATCTCGAAGGTTGAACATCCAGAACACACTAATCAATTTCGTCTCATTTCTTTATGTAATGTCACAATTAAGCTAATTTCGAAGATTATTGTGAATTGCCTTCGGCCTTATCTTTGAGATTATATAGCCCCAAACTAAAATAGTTTTATCTTGGGCAGGGGGGACGACAGATAATATCATATTGATACAGGAAGTTTTACATTCGTCTGGTAAGAAACGGGGTAAATCTGGTGGATTGATTATGAAAGTTAATCTGGAAAAGGCATATGACCTCATCGATTGGCATTTTCTTTGTTGGGTTTTAATGGACTTAGGTCTGCCTTCTACAATTACCTCACTAATTATGTTTTGTGTTACTTCGACACAAATTAATGTTTTGTGGAATGGGGAACTGACTAACTATTTCCAACCTTTTAGGGCTTGCGGCAAGGTGATCCTTTGTCTCCCTATTTGTTTGTTCTTTGTCTAAACATGCTATCTTGCATGATTGAGAGGGAAGTTTCCCTTAGTCAATGGAAAGTAATATCCTTGTCTAGGAACAGGCCATCCTTGTCGCATGTATTATTTGTTGACGATTTGATTATGATAGGTGAAGCCACTACTAGGCAAGGTGAGGTTATGATATCTTGCTTAAATAAGTTTTCCTCCTTTTCGGGCCAAAAAGTTAATGCTACTAAATCCCATATCTATGTCTCCCCTAATATGCCTAAGTCTTATATTGATGAGATACAGACAGTTACTAGCTTTGCTAATTGCTCTAACCTGGAACTATATTTGGGAGTACCGCTTCATAAACAGAGCGTTTCGGCTGCCGCTTATGGTCATATTGTAGATAAAATTAAGAAGCAATTGGTCGCTTGGAAAGTCAAACACCTTTCCTTAGCTGGGAGAGCTACTTTAGTGCTGGTTGTGACTAGCAGCATTGCCACCTATACCATGCAAACCACCAAACTTCCAGTGTCAGTGTCTACCCAAATTGATACCTTAAGTCAAAATTTCCTTTGGGGCTCTACTGATGGGGAACAAAAGGTATCACTTGTAAAGTGGGACCAAGTCTGTCGGCCTAAAAAGGAAGGTGTCCTAGGAATAAGAAAGGCAACTAGTATGAACATGGCATTACTAGCAAAGCTGGGATGGCAGATTAAAACAGGTGATAGTGGACTTTGGGCAAGGGTGCTTTGTTCTAAATATTTGAAAGGGGATACCTTCTTATCCTCATCCTTTCCTAAAGGGTCTTCCTATATATGGCGTAGTATATATGCTTGTCGACATCTTCTTCGTCAAGGTTGTTCCGTGTCGGTTGGTAATGGTAAGAGCACCTCGTTTTAGAATGACCGATGGTTGGGCAATACTGTACTGAGAGAATGTCTGAATGTGACTATCCCAAATGAGTTACATGAGGTTTCAGTTCATGATTTTTTGGAGAGGAAGAATGAAATTAACAACATGTTTGCACAACTACCTAAGGAGCTTCGTTCACAACTTGAGTTGATTTTACCTGTGGATTATGAAGCAGATCGATTTATCTGTACTGGTTCTCCTTCTGGTGAGTTCACAGTGAAATCTGCCTATGAATTGTTTACTGGTGTTGTCCCATGCAACTTCAATTGGAACCTTATTTGACATAAAGATATTCCTCCTCGGGTACAATACTTTATGTGGTTGGTGGCCCACAACAGATTACTAACCCGAAAATCCTACCTTGCTCGTAAGATTACTGCTACCACTACTTGTTTACGTTGTGATGCTATATATGAAACTTCACTGCACTTATTGCGAGACTGTCATGATTCTCAACGTCTTTGGTCTTATTGGTTACATGGGAGGAGGTTGCAACATTTCAAATATTTAGGTCTCTCGGAATGGCTTCGTTCTAATCTTGCTACTGCTCATAGGCGAGGGACTGCTGGTTCTCCTTGGAGTGAATTGTTCTTGTTAGGATATTATATATATATATATATCTTTTATGTTTTTAGCATTTTAATTAGACATATAAAATTAATTATTATAATGGCTGGACACGTGAGTATTTGGGATGTTACTGTTGAAGTAAAAAAATTACTGAAGTTGTTGAAGTGATGGTATTGTAGTGGAACTCTCATATTTGAATTAAAGAGGGACTCTTATCATGTGAGAGATTGATGCTTATCCTTACTCTACGGTAGAAGTCTTTTTTGAATGAAAGTTTAAAGCATCCAAGATAACGTGTGTGTTGGCAATTTGTGTGGGGTGTGATTGTGTAGCTGAAGGAAGATATCGTTGGCTTGTCTCTATTTTTTATCGTTGAAGAATATCTTTATCGTGTGTGCAACAGCTGTGTTAGGGTGAGTCTATCTCTAGGGTGAGTGAGTTTCGTTGTAGCTGATGCAATACACGGCTGTTGATCTTTGTTTTTGTTGAACAGAAATCTCTAACGTGTGGGCTGAAACGAAGAGAAAATATGTGCAGCTACTGTGTGTGTTAGTGTCCATCTCTGACGTGTGTGTGCAGCAGTGGGTATTGACATATGTGTGTGTGGCATTGACGTGAGGTGGATTATTTGTTCAGTTAAATAGTGAGTTATATACAAGTATGCATGTGTGTCTTTGAAGTGAGCTGAAGGAAATTTCTTGTGGGTGTAAGACAAGAAAAGAAACAGTAGGCGTTAGAGAAGAAAAGTAGTGGGCGAAGATCATCGTATTTTTACCTTGCATTGTTCGACTGGTGAACAGATTTTTCAGATGTATTTCAGGAAGTTGAAACCATAGGGAAGTCTTTATTTTGTCTCAAGTATATTGTCTTTCAGTTCTTAATTGATTAAATACTTGAGTTATTTTTATTGATTGTTGTTTGAGTGAAAGTAGTTAGAAAAATCCTCTGACGAGGTTAACACGAGTCGGTTGTGTTATCGGGTGTGAAAATCTTTCACGGGTAGTGAGATCAAGAGATAATGTCAAGGGTGAGTAGTGTAGGCTCTGTTAAACCTTGAGTAATCCTATTGTTTTTTAATGAAAGATTTAATCTGAGTGAGAGCTCCGCAGACATAGGCAAAGAATGCCGAACTGCGTTAACAAATTTTTGGTGTTCTTGTTATTTTATTTTTACTTGATTTTATTTTGTTTGTGCCGAAGAAATTTACGTAAAGTTATGAAATATTTAACCTGTACGGTTTTTCAGTTCTGTTTCATTTGTTGGTATATCTAAAAGTGGCTAAATTGTTGTATTTTTCAAGATGGCTATGAATGGCCATCTTAAGGTGCAGCCATTATCACAAGTTGCCTTCAATTTTTTTTATCGTTTTAGAGCTGTGTCGAAAGTAGCTGGTCTAAAGCGTCTTCACTTCATTGCTTCGCGGTGTCCTCCTCGAGGCGCTGTTAAGGTGAATGTTGACGTGTCTGCACGTGGCAATCCTGGAGACTTAGCACTTGGGGGGTTATGTCGAGGTGATGGAGGTGTTTGGATATTTGGCTTCACAAGGAGAATTGGTTGGGGTAATATTACCAAAGCAGAAGTTTATGCTATTTACCATGGCTTGCAACTATCATGAGAGCGTGAGTTTCGATATGTAATCGTTGAATCTAACTCATTACTTGCTGTTTCTAAAGTTAATGGGTTGCTTGGAGAGCGTGATCCTCTTTTCTAAGTTATCAGTGCTTGTCAAGATTTGTTGGTAAGGGATTGGAGATGTTGTGTGGTTCACACTTCTAGGAGGCAAATATGTGTGCTGATTATCTAGCCAATTGGGCTTTTCATGGCGAGTTCCAGGTTTCTCACTTGCATCATCCACCTGAGCATCTTTCTCGGCTACTTCAGGAGGACATGGTTGGTATGGCACGACCTAGAGCTGTTTTAGATAGTTAACGCAATCTTAGGTAGCCCAAATGTACACAAAAAAAGACTGAATAAAACGGAGTCATACTAAAAAAGCCACTTGTTTGATTTACAGTTTGAAATGCCACCAATCATTATGGTTTCTGTTACCAAGGATGCCAGGAGACAAGTCTGATGCTTTTCGATGGATAACCATTTATGGGCTGTTTGGTTGAGAGTAATAGAAATTCTATTACCCTTATATTCTTACTTATTACTTATTCCTTTGTTTGATTTATTTTATAATCCAAGGAATAACATTCCTAAAGATTACTTATTCTTTACATTAAGAAATAGCCAAAGGCATCCCTCTCCTCTCTTTACCTATTCCATACAACTAGAAACACGTTAAATATAACTCTTTTTTTTTAGACAACTTATACCTCTCAATAATAATAATAATAATAATAATAATAAGGATATTTTAATCTTTTTATTAATTATACCTTTGTTATTTTAAGTTTATATTTTAAAACCAAACACTGACATAAAAATTCCTTATACATTTCATTACTTGAATCAAACAAAGTAATATTCTATTCTATTCCTCGTCTTTTCTATTCCTAAGAATAACTATTTTATTCTTTATCTATTCCATTATGCTCTACACAGCCCATTAGTCTCCCCATCTTTTAAAAATAATTGATACCAGCTAGCACGGTTGGAAAAACATCACCATAAGAGCTCAAGTACTTTATGATTAACCCAAGGACATCGAAGTACCATGAAGTACAACCAACAAAACCAGAGGAATAGGCATAAGCGGAATAACCTTGAAACTCCTAATAAAATCATAAATGCTTTATTCAGTAGTAGTTGACGTAATACAATTTCTTAGAGATGAAAGCACATATGCTCACAACCTAAAATTTTGCAGTAAAAGATAGATCAAAGGAAATTAAATTAGACAATTTCTGCAAGCAAGACACTCCGACTCATCAGTAAAGGATTCGTCTTTGCATCTATCTGCTTGAGAATATTGACTCCACTTAAGCAGAAAAAGAATTCCCTGTTACGATTTCAGAAACCTTTCCTTCTTCCCAACTATCATATTATCTCCAACACAGTTTCTTTTCCTTCTTGTCTTCAACTCAGGCTTATAAATATGATTAGAATCAACAAAGTTTTAACAGATGGCCAAAAAGAACTAGTTAAACTTGAATTAGGAATTAAATAGTGACTTGTATTGCATTTATGCCACCAGCTGCTCGTGGTCACTGTACATTGGCTCCACCCAAGCGGGGAGTATATCCAGTCCTGCAGAATTAAGATGGCATTGCTCCTTTTGGGACTCCTCCTCAGAGCCTAGTGGCATAGATTTCATCGGTGATGTATCCTTCACCAAGGAATGAACCCAAGAGACATCTGGCTCATCAACATTTGTAGGAACTGGAATTGTTGCTTCGGAGCTGCCATTGGTGCGAATGCCAAAAGATGCAGATTTCCGTAGCTTATGAAGCTCTTCTCCCTGGATTCCCCAGTCCACCATGCCATCTGGAGAACCCCAAGCTGTAATGCTAGAAGGTAATATGGCAGCTGAAGAACCCGGAGAAGACAATCCAGTATGACGATAAACAGCACTTCGGTCAATGAAGCTCTGACTTCGCTGCTTTAAGAAAGCAGCAGACCTTGAACTCAAAGCTGCCGCTGCTGTTACTCCAGATTGATCAAACCCAGAGGATGGGGACGTCCTCACAGGAGATGATGAAAAGCATGTGGGATAACTGGATCGGAGCTGCTGGTTTAAGTTGTGTCGTATTGGAATCCCTTTTGGGGATTGCAATTGAGGTGACAAAGTATCAAGTGAAAGCCCCTGCAATTGAGGTAAAATTGCTGGATCAGCAGACCCAAAAATATCTTCAAGGTTAGTAGGCTTTACTCCTCCAAGTCTATTCAATTCCCCAATTTGATCAACAGCGGAGCTACTAAACGCTGCAGTGGAGAAACCATTACTCCAGCTGGATGGTGAGGCAAAACCAGATACCTCATCCAAGAACTGTTGCTGCCGGCGACGAAGACTTTCACGCTCAAGAAATTCCATATCTAATTCCACATCTCTTGCACTAAGCGTAGATTTCAACCTGCTTCCAGAGAGCTGCAAGGTAGGGGGTAGAGTACTCGGCTGATTTTGCCATCCCCCCATTGGAGAAGAGGGTCCAGAGGAGGTCATGGGTGGTGTTGAGGATGGTGGGATCAACACTGATGGATAACCAAGGCCTAGAGGACTAAGAGAACCAACGTCCAGAACTGATCCACTGGCTGTGTAAGATCTAGGAGAAGGCACAACAGACCCTGTTGATGCATACAAGGGTCGAAGCTCTTCAAGTTTGTGTGCAAAGAAACAAACTCTCCTATTGCAACTAGCCTCATCTTTGCAAAGGCGTGTTCGATACTGAGCAGGGTGAAGCCAGCACTCAAAAATACCATGTGCATATTCACAAGTATCACCCTGCCTGCATGAAGCCTTTCGAAACTCAGGGCAAGGAACACAGCTATAGTGATACTTCCTAGGATCACGGCGCCTTGCATTCTCACCAGGATGAACAAATGGGCATTCTGTCCAATCATGAGAATAAGCCCTTGAGCAAGGCTTGATCTTAAATGTGTACATTCGAAATTCATCAGTTCCATATATCCCATTCTTGATATCTGGAAGAGTGAGATCAACTGGATATTCTTTCTTCTCAGCCCCATCTTTCGATGACCTCGGCGTTGAGATTTCCAGTTGTTCCTGTATCTCAGTCTCAATCTTATCGGGCAAATAAGCTTCGTCACTGCTACTACCACCCTTTAGCATGATCTCCATTGTTCTTCTCCTAGTATTTAAACCAGGACCAGCAAGATGGATCACGTCGCTAGGATGGTTTCCATTAGCATCAACAGAATTCAGATCAGCGGAGGCATCAAGCAAGAGCTTGACAACTTCAAGAGAAGAAGAAGATCCACCAGCAGCAGCACAGTGTAGAGCCGTGATCCCATCAGAACCACAACCCTTGTTAACATCAACAAGTCCTGTTCCCAGAATATACTTTAACACGTCCTTGCTTCCAAACAAGGCAGCAACAATTAAGGGTGTCCTCTCTTCCACACTCATCCCTTTTGAGCCAATTCTCCTTCCATACCACATACCTGCCTCTTCTACATCAAGTCCATCTTCTTCAATTGCTCGCTTGAATTCAATCAGATCGTTGGATGCAGCTAATTCAAGCAATATATGGAAATTTCCATCTTGTTTCTGATACTCATTCCCCGTGTTAAAACCAGCTTGAGTTGATTTCCTCTTCGAACCATTGCACATTGCGAAAACTCTTTTCTTTGGCCTCCACTCAGTTTCTCTCTGCTCTACAAAAGTGCATTAGAAAAGAACATTCACAAACCATCCTTTAGAAACAGCAAACAATATGAAAGTATGAATGAACAAAGCGAAGATTTAGACATCTATCGGAAAGCCACAAAGAGCAGAACAAAATTGCTATTAAATTCGTTATAAAGATATATGGTCTTGCATAGAGTATAACGAGTGTTGAACAAATAAGCACCAGACTAAACTAGCAAACACAAAATTAACAAAACCTATAAAACCGAAATCCGTTATAACCCAAATGAACAGAACATCTTTATCTAACAGGCCCTACCTCTAGTCCCCCAAAGTTTAAACAACGAAATAAAAGAGAACCCAAAAGACAAAGTTCCAGTGTAACAATAACAACCTTAGTACCAAAACCCACAACTCAAAACCCAATCTTTAACAGCAGGACATTCAAAAACTCAGGAATTAACCAAAACACAACTTCAGAAAATTACAAGAGACAACAATAATAAGAGAAAGATCATACCTTTAATATTAAGTGCAGTAACGAAGTAACAGCTACAAAATCCAGAAGTAGTTTCTGAAGGCGTTTAGCTCCTCTGCCCTTTTAACAACACGAGAAACAAAGACACTAACAAAAAGCTAGAGGTAGAAAGAGAAAGGTAAGAGGAGAAATGAAAAGACTTTTTGTTGTTTGTTTTAGGGTCAAAAAGAGAGAGCCTAAAACGATAGTTTATTGGCTCCTCCATTTCTTCGCCTTTCTATTTAATTTCAAATTATATTTTCATTTTTATTCCTCACCACCTTTTCCCTCTAACATAAATGAAACCCAAATGCACACGAAATGCAAATCGAGGAGTGAGAAATTGTGCTGGGCCGGGTCCCACCTTGTGAAATTAATATCTAACAAACATCGACCTCTTAGTACCCACGTGTCAAGTCCCAGTAGAAACCAACTCTCACCGCCGGTGACTTTATCGAGATTCGAGATTGTCATGCTTTACGCGTTTTTAGCACCATTATGGATGACGTGGATGCACCTGCACCGTCACAATGTTATTTAATCAATATTTTTATCTTAAATGTTAAAAATGAGTACTACTCTGGCTGCCTGTGACGCTATTCAGGAAACAACCAAACTTCATTGGTGCAGGCCGACCACAAATAACTCCGCCGATTTGACTGTTACATTCTGTGAGGGGCTGTGCTGACTGCTGATATGACAGTGTACAAATGCCGCTGAGGGCCTGGCCAATTCTTCGCGACTTCCTCTTTAGAGCTCCGTCGTAATTGGACTTAGTAGTATTATTATTTATTATGATTAAGAATGAACGTGTATTTTGTTGTTTAGAATTAATATATTTAAAATAATATATAAAATACTCACATTGTTGTGAATTAATGATTATAAGATAGTTTAAAATCAAATAATTATTTGTTAATGCATATGTATTTTTTGTTAAGGTTTGCATCTTTCATTTGTGGCAGTCTGGCAGAGTTATATTAATTCGCACTGAATGGTTGGTGTATAGCGTTATTTAAATTGGACTTACTCTTGTAAGTGTATACATAAATAATTTAAAATAATAATTCTGTTTAAATGAAGTAAATGATAGGTGGTAAAGACAACTAACTCATTTATTATGATAGTGAAATAATAAGAGCAATTATACTAATAACAGATTCTCAATTCACTTCTTGTCCATGAGATAAAACAAAATAGTTTAGGGGCCATTTAGTTTCACTTCTATTTTTCTGTTGTTGTTTTAGTTTCTATTTTTCTGTTGTTGTTTTTGTTTTTGTTTTCTGTTTTTGGTTTCGGTTTTTTTATTAAAAAAACAAAAACCTGTTTGGTTAAAATTTGTAATATAAAAATTAAAAAACAAAAATATGTTTGGTTGAGATTTGTAAAAAAAACTAAAAACAAAAACATGTTTGGTTTTATCATCCTATTTCTATTTTTTTGTATTATACTCTTATGTGTAATAATTATAATATAATACAATATATTTTTAAATTAACTAATTATCATTGTAGCTAAAAATAGAATATATGCAAATTAAATATTATTAAACATTTACACATTATTTGTATATAATAAAATTACATAAATTAGAAATTATATTAAATCATTCTAATCAATAAAATATGTCTATCATACTATAATTCTTGAAAATAAAATAATAGTATTATCATTTACAAAAAGAAACATAAATCAATTAGAAATAATATAATCACTCCACATTTGCTTAGCAATTTCATCTCGCTTCCAAGACATACTTCGAAGTTGTACTGGAATAATATTATACTTTAGTTGAGAACTTACATCTTCATTTGCACTTTTTCTAATTTGTTCTTCATTTTCAGCACAATTGTCAAATAATTCATCACTTTGTCCATAAATTCTAATATAGTTGTGTATAACACAATAAGCAATAACGATGTATTTTTGTTTTTTCATATCATAACTAGGCATGTTATTAAGCATAGGGAATCTTGCTTTTAGAACACCAAAACATCTTTCAATAACATTTCTCAATGACGAATGCTTGTAGTTAAACAACTCCTGTAGACCTTGAGGTCTTTCTCTGCCTCTATAATTTCGCAAATGATATCTTTCAATTCGGTACGCTGAAAGAAATCCAAGCATAACGCAGGAGGAAGTCATCTAAAAGAGAGTAGGTGGAGGGCGTTAGTGTCCATGGGTTTTTGGTGAGTCTGCTTCATCGGAGAAAATAGAGAAGAAGGAAAAGGGAAAAAAAGGCTTGTTTTGTGCCTCATCACAAAGAGATAAACTTATAAAACTCTCTTTTGTGTGATGTGATGAGTTGCAAAAGATAATAGAAGACGCAGTTTCGTTAATTTCTATATGCAAGACCTTTTAACAGTGGAAGAGGCTGAAGACGCAAGCGTGAAAACCTATTTTAAAAATACACGAAAACTTGTTTTAAAAACATACGAAAACGTTATTTTTTGGTTTTTTTCAAAGTGGTTGCGGTTTTCTTGTTTTTGAAAACGAAAAATGACAATATCCTCGACCAAACAAGTTTTAACGAACTGTTTCTTTTATTTTGAAAACAAAAGCCAAAACTAAAAAAAAAAACCAAACAGCCCCTTAACTATTATGCTTGTGGTATTTAAGAAATTAAGCATTACTTATGCTCACGAATGATGATAATAAAAGTGTAATAATGAAATCCAATAAAGAAGGAATTCATATGAGAATGGTGTCTACACAATATTAAGAGAGGTATTTTTTGTACAACTTTATATATAATAAGGTTCGGATATTTTAATACTTATATTGAAATATAGCTTTAGTTAGAATTATAATTAATTACCAATGATTTCATAACAAATTTTGATATCTAATATTCGTTCTTATTTATCAAATATATTATATTTAGCTATAAAGTTTTTCAAACTTTACATTAAAGTTCTATTTGATTAAATTATTTTTCTTTATAGACATTCTTTGTGTATAACTTATTAAGTTTGTAGATATGTAACAATTGATATAAATTACAATTGTAAATTATATTTAAGATTAGGCAAATTAAGATCCCTTAATTTATTTTTAATTATCTAACTAAATATTTTATATCTATAGGTTTAGATTGACGTTTAGGAATACATAAAAGTTAAAGTGATTTTAAATAATCAATTATTTTATTGTACACTATTTCAATTAAACATGGAATATAGAATTAATGTCTACTATCTTTAGTCCAATCATATTAATTCTCTAAAATTAGTAATTGATTCTTTTAATGAACATTTTTAAAGTATCGTTTCATATTGCCCTAGGAATTTTCAAATTAAAATTAATTGAAACAAAGTAACATGCTCCCTAATTATTTTAAAATGATTAATCAATATTGATCACTCAAGTATCTCCATATAGTACATGTCATTTCTAATGATTACCAATTAAGTTACCTTTGACTAGGATAGGTCCTAAGTAGTACAAAATTATAACAATCCTTAATGAGATGATTTGGAGATTTAATGTTAAATGATTACTTGTATAATCATCACAATGAGTATTTGTTAAAATATATAAGTAATGTTATACATAAAATTTATAGGTTGGGTTAGTTCAGTAAACTTGTTTTCTAACAAGTATTCAGACATTTTGTTTAAATATCTTTATATTTTAGTTTATATGATCGACTACTTTTTTAATAAGAAAGAAACATAATATATGTTAACCTTTTCATTACAATATTATAGTATTAACAAAGCAATGAATAAAATTAATTTATAGAAAATACTAGGGATGGGAGTTAAGCCTAAGTCTAGCCTAGCTTGTCTGTTGACCAATCTTTGGGCCAGATCTTGAGCCCTAAAATTTAGACAAAATTAAGCCCTAAGCCGACATATGTGAAATGTTAAATGACATCGTTCTGTCGTGGGAGGAAAACAACAATGTTTTTCTAGATATAAATTGTAATCTAATAAGGCCCAAATGACATAGTTTTGTGTTAGGAGCAAGACAATATCGTTTTAGCCTTATTTTTTAAGTTCTATATCTTATAGTAAAACAATGTTGTTTTACGCCTAGTATAAAACGACATCTTTTACTCTAAATTAACAAATACTTCTTTTCCTTTTCCATCTTTCCTTCCTCCATCAGTACCTCCTAATTTCATCTTCTTCTCTAGTTCTCCTCTGTCTGAGTGTCCACACCCCACTGTTTGCTGGCAAACCATAATGTCACAAACTAGTAGCTATTTGCTGTTCGCCTTCCATTTTTAATATGCGATAGATTTTTAACGTTAGAAATTGGGTTTTCTAAAGTATTTTGGTTGTGGTAATTAGTTTATGATTTTGTGATTTCTTAGCTATGACATGAATCATTTAGGTGTGGTTGTGTTCTGTTACGTCATTTCTCAATGCATTATTTCAAATTGGATCTATGTTTGGGTATTATTGTTTTTATTTTTGATTTTATATCACTACAAGAAAATTGCGAATTAGCGTCGGTATATTACCGACGGCACATATTCCGTCGCCTTTTACCGACGGTAATTAAATAATTCGTCGGCGAAAAGAAAATTTTACCGACAGATAATCAGTCCGTCGGCAATATTGTAGAAAAAAATTCAACCCAAAAACTGCGTCAGACAATAGCGACGGAACACGTCTCGGCGACGGTAAAAAAAGTGGGAATCGTTCCCGCGATTTAATTGCTTCGCCATTTACCGACGGTATTGTGTCCGTTGGTAAATATACCGACGGACTGTGAAAATTCCGTCGGGGAATTGTTGACTGTCAAATATTCCCGACGGGCAAAGGTTACCGTCGGTATATTGAATTATATACCGACGGAATTTTATCCTACCGTCGGAAAATATTTGCAGCAAACCTTATTTACCGACGGACATTCCAAACCGTCGGTAGTTAAGATATATTAATAAAATTGTACCGACGGATACGATTCGTTCCGTCGGCATCTGTATCGACATATACCGACGGTAACATTCACCGTCGGCAATTGTC
>JAOTAY010000008.1:25310885-25329416 GCA_025629805.1 Erythroxylum baracoense | reverse complement strand
ACATTGCAATCATTCAATTTATTTAGATCATATGTGTATGCAATGTTATGAGACTCGATTTCATTTATTTCATTGTTATGACTGTGTGCCTTTCTCACTGTCCTGTATCTGTTATAGATACTGGGATCTTTCATACTGTCTTTTATCCATTAGGGATACAGGGCTCTTTGTACACATTGAGCCTTAGGCTCTAATCATGAATGTCTGCGCTTTAAGCTCTTTTTCACTGGCGACATGAGTCACAACTGCCTTTATATTTCACACATTGGAATGAAATGCATTCCTCAATTTCAATCATCACATTTGATCACTTACATTTGTATTCATGTTCTTGTTCACAATAATCATCGGACTAGCTCCAGCATGAACGTTCAAGTGGAGAACCATGAAGTCAATCTCATTCACATACAAATAGCACTTCTAATGTTTAATCATACATCAAAACTCTTCGGATATTTCATGTCCGAAATTCAGTACACAATTCAATACACATTCATCAATATCAAATTCAATTCAGTAATAAACAAAACAAGTCAAGGTGAGACCATGTTAGGTTACTCACAATTGCTCCTTTTTTGCTTATTGCTTTGAAGTTCAGGCAATATCTAGAAGCGGTCGCTCTACTTGCTCTTTTATATACAATCAAAGACAATTTCATGTTGCCACATTGTTCATGTAACTGAATATGCATTTTTTATAAATGTATCATGTAACATGCATGTTCAATGACATATGTCCGGGTATACTTCTGTAATAAACCGATGCAAAGATCAATTGTACTCCAAATGTGCCAAAATTCATACACTCATTAACTATTCCAGTTTTTTCCCAAAATTCACTTTCGGGTCAACCTTGCATGATCATTATGACAAGGAAGATGGAGTTTTTAGACAACACTTCCTTTTAAATAATTGTTCCCCTGTGCCTTAAGTTTCTAATGACTCTAAGATCATATAATTTGATTCATTATTCTATGAGTTATGCTCAAAATACTATAGACTGGGTACATTTGAAATTTTGGCTAGTTTTTTTTATTTTGGCATTTTTTTAAATTGGCATTTTTTTATCATTTTAAATTCAAACACTAGTTGGATTATGTTATAAATAGAATAAAATTCTATTTTATATAGGAGTTGATTTGGTGAAGGATTATGTGTCTTACGTGGATGAAGAGTTTACTACGTGGATGAATTCTGCTGAATCAATACGTTGTTGTTTTTTTAGTGATAAACATACATTAGATTAACAGCACATGGTGAGTGGGGGCAGTGTGTGTATGGAGTGCAATGTGAGTTTTGTGTGCAGTATATGTGTTTAGTGCAGTGGATGTTAGAGATAACATATACCTACGGCTGATTGGGTGTAGTGTGTCTGATACTTAGTGGGAGTATTAAAGGTATTTGTTCATATTTCATCATATGCGTGAGTGTAGGTGAAACGGTGATGTTGAAGAATTAATTGATGGGCTGTGGTTGGAGTTGTTGTGTTGAAAATAATACTATGGTTGATTTGTGAGCGTGAAGTGCGTGAGTGTTCAAGAGGAGTGTGTGTTTTTTTATGCTGATTTCTGTTTTGGTATTGAATGCTGAAGTAACACACGGCTGAAAAGATAACTGCTCTTGCGTGTACGTGTGTGGGTTTTCAGTTTTGGCATAGTCACATTTCTACACCGTAATTTTATCTTGGAGTTGGCGCAGATTATTTAAACTGGTCCACAATTATTCAAACATATTTTGAGAAGCTGATAATAGGGAAGATTCTTTTATCTCAAGTGTATTGTTGCTCTTTTATTAGTTGATTAATCACTTGAGTTATCTTTATTAATTATCATTCATTAAGTTGCTTAGAAAAATCCTCTGACTGAGGTTAACACGAGTCGGTCGTGATATTAGGTGTGAAACTCTTTCACGGGAAGTGAGGTTAAGTACTGATAGTGTCAAGAGGTGAGTAGTGCTGACTTAGTAAAATCTTGGATAAATTTATTGTACTTTGATGAAAGAATTAACCTGGGTGAGGGCCCTGCAGACGTAGGTAATGAGTGTCAAACTGCGTTATCAAATTTCTGATATCATTTATTATTTCGCTTTTGATTGATTTTGTTTTTGTTTATGCTAGAGACGATCACGGTAAAATTGGAAAGTTTGTGGAAATATTAACCTTTACGGCTTTTCACTAACAAAGTACTATCTAACTCCAGCACAGCTGGTAAGACAATTGTTATTTACAGTCGGAGAAAAAGAAGAAGAAAATACGTGTAGTACAATAAATAAGAAGATAGCTAGCTAAGAAGACTAAGACTTCAACAAACTATTTACACAATCGTGGAAGATGAAGGTTGAGATCTAAAGTAAGCTAAAAGGCCAACAAGAGGAGCATTAATATAAGTAGTTGGCTCTGTGTGTACAAAATCTGGCCTAGAATCATTATAAGCATCGTTAATGTCAGGTCCTCCAACAACTGCCCCTGTCAACAGATTTGGATTAGGATCGGAGCTTTGGAAGTACGGAGTTCCACCTTGGCAATCTATGTGGCTCGGATGCTCGTCGACAGACGGCAACGATGAGCCACGGTGGTGGATCCTTTGAGGAAAATGGTCGCCATATCCCACCATGTAGGACATGTTCAAAGGGTTGCTGCCAAGTATGTAATCCACCTGCAATTTTTCCAGGCGATTAATCAGTTACAGTAAGGTACATAATTGATGAGAAACATGTAGGAGATGAATTCCTTGAGCAAGACTAAGTCTAATCGAAAGGTTCCAAAATTCTAAACATATCAAACTCAGTATCTTTTATCCTATAATATTTACCTGTCCTTTCGCGAATTGCACAATCCTAGCAGGTTGTACCATGACATTACCGCACTGAATCGTCTTGTTTACTTGATTCAGGTAACGAGCATAAGTGAGAAGAAGAAAGGATATTGCGGTCGTGTGCTGCAGGTTACTTCCTCCATTTTTGAATAGGAGTCCACCTGACGGTATTTCATAGTTTCAGAAACGAACTTAGTATCAGAGAACTACTCAGATTACTGATCTGATCAGGAATCATTCAATCCAGAAACTAAAATAAAAATTAATAATGTTCAGAGAAAGCTAACCTGGAGAGTACGAGACTGACACTGTTGGTGATTCAGGCAACACGGTACATATGAACTTCTCGGCATCAGGAACAAATGGACTAGAATTGGAATCGTTGGGCAACAGAAGCTACCAAAGAAAATGGACAAAGTTCTCTTCTTCTTAACAATGATTTTGTGATAGCAATGACGAGGGACAAAAGGCTAAAAATCAAGTCCGGCCCGGCTTGAATGGATTTTAGCCCGAGTTCATATTTTTTTAATTTTGGATTTCAGGCTGAGCTTTTATTTTTAATTTAAAAAAAGGGTTGGGCCAAGCTTTAGATCACGTAAGTCCAGTTAAAGTTCGGGTTGGTTCAAGCTTCGTATATCTAGCCCAGCCCAGCCTATTGTCAAACCCGCGTAAACTTTCTTGTGGATTAAGAAATTTTTGAAAATTTACTTAATTTTTAAAATTTTCTGAAAATTTCTTTAAAATTTTTAATTTTATAGAAAATTTTATTATTTTAAAATTTTGTTAAAAAATAAAAATAAAATACACGTAACATATTATAATTATGTTAATTCAATTCAAACTAATAATTTATTATAATTATATTAAATTATTAATTTAAATTAAATATAATTAATTCAATTCAGATTTAAGAGCTGAATTATACTATTATATTAGTAACATTTGATTAGTTCACATTTAATATTTACACCACGTATACTATATTATTTTTTAAATGAAATTTATTAGAAAGGATTATTCTAGAAAAGTAAAAATTAAAAAATATTTTTTCAAGAAATTTAAAGAAAATAAGGTTTTTGTAAAGTTGTATGTTTAAGATTGATCACCTTGGAGCATAGAATGTTTATACCAGCATGCTTATCGTCCCATCCGAATTCAGCAAAGCTACCACTCTCGTAAGAGACGCCATTCTGATGCTTTACAAGCTCCTTCTCCAAGTTGTTGATGTTCTCTTTAACATAATTCCAATAAACAGAGAGGTTGGTGGCCTTAAATAACCATGCAGCTGCCCAAACCAGTTCGTCCTGCGAAACATACACTTGAGAGAAGTATTAGACAAATTCTGCAGAAATTAAGCTTATGATCATGCGCATCAATGATCATAAAACGATAACCTGTTAATCTATATATATGTGCTTGCCTCGTAGCCACTATAATCACAGTAAAAAGGGCACACCCATGGTCCAAGACTATCGTTGTAAGATCCACGATATGTGTCTGCAAAGTTGAACACCTAGGCGATCCCAAGAAGAAGAAGGCTATTACTCATCGCTAGAACAGGAGCAACGAAGAAGAGATATCTCATTTGAGGTTAAAAACCCTGTTTCTTCTATCCTTTTTTAAAAAAGCCATATGAATGGATAGTCTCATTTACCTCTATAGCTCGCTTGACAAGCTTGGAAGAATACGCAGGATCGAAAGACCTAAACACCAAGGAAGATGCTGCGAGAGCAGCCGCAATCTCGCCGGAAACTTCTGATCCCGGAAACTTTTCGCTCACTGCGTACGGCGTTCTTGGAGTGTCCATGTCTTCCGGCCTCTCCCAACAATTGTGGTCACCGAAAGGATCACCCACTTGGACATATACAAAACCTGGTACGCTTGTTGCTTTAAGGAAGTAATCAGTTGCCCACTTCACAGCTTCTAGTCCATGTTCTAGGTCTGGTCCCATGAAATTTCCATACTCCAACACACTCCAAGCCAGTACTGTTGTTGTGAACGCCATTGGAAAGTTGAACTTCACATTATCACCAGCATCATAGTAGCCACCCACCAAATCAACCTGAGGATATGAACATGACCGTAATTACGATAATCAGTAGTCCGAGATGGGCAAAGGGGTACTTACGCCAATCTGAAAACCATCATTGAGAGCTGAATCTTTCCTCCAAGTCATCCTCTGGGTAGATGGCAACTTTCCTGATCTCTGGCCTTCATAGAACAAAATGCTTTTAGTTAATGCATCACGGTAGTCATGTGAAGCCACTCTAGTCGATACAGCCAATACTATAAATCCTCCAAATATCACCAATCTTTCTAATAAACTCATTCTCTTGTGAATCAAACACATATGATTTTTCAATTGAGAGTGAATGGCTTGAGCTTGAAATCGAGCATTGCTGCTTTATAAGGAGTAGAATTGTGCCGACGATTCCGTACACTCTCAAAAAATACTCTTTTTTAAGTTTAATAGATTCAATTGTTATTAAATCTTCACAAAAATTATTAAATATTAGATTCAATTGTTATTAAATCTTCACAAAAATTATTAAATATTAAATAAAATTTAAAAATTTAAAATATAATTGAAAGAAATTGTTTTTACTTATCGAAAAATTTAAAGTTTAATTGAAAAAGGAGATCGTAAAGTTTATATAAAATTTATTAATTTACAAAATCGAGCAATGATTTTTAAAATAAAAATTATTAAAATAAATCAAACTAAAAAATTAGTCGATTCAAAGTTTTACGATAGAACTGACCAAAAAATTAATTGGTATCTTCTGTTAGAGTATCCCATAATGACCAAACATGAAAATGTTAAAGAGTTTATAAGTGATAAGGGTCAACCATTCAGATGACTAGTTCTAATTATTTTGATAATGATTGACCCATGCCTAATTATTTTTAGTAGACTTTAAACTCTGCCTATATTAAAAAATCTAATACGGTATTAGAGTAGGTTTAATCAGGATTATTAATTTCCCGATGGTCCGTCAAGATGTGCAGTCCTAAAAGCCTGGTTCGGTTATCACTGCGTTTACTTCAAGTGACAACTAAATACCTAATTCCAATTGCACTTGAGGAAGAGTGTTAGAGTGTCTCATATTGAATATGAAAATATTAAAGAGTCTATAAATAGTAAGGGTCAATTATCTAAATGAGTAGTTCTAATTATTTTGACAATAGCTAACCCAAACTCAAATATTTTTAATAGATTCTACGTTATCCCCATATTAAAAAATATAATATCTTCAGGTAAATTTAAATGTCTTAACTTTCCTACATGAAAAGCTACGCTTTTGTCTATCCTTTTTGTTGGAATTTATTATAACAACATGCCCCCCAAGTTTTCACATCTTGATTTGTTTCCAAGTTGTTATTTCGTTTTTTTTTAAATAAAAAATTGCTTTCCTTAAGTATGGTTAATCCGCAAAATTAAATAGTAATCAGAGAAAGATGATGACGGTCTATTTTGGCTCAGCCTACTTCAATTTCGTTCACACGTTGAGTAAACCGATTAGTTGATCGAAGTGGCCTAAGTATATGTAATATCGATTTAATATCTTATATTATACAAATATTGCTAAACATTTAGTCCAATTATATCTAAGTGATTAATCAATGATTTATAAATTATAAATTATTTTTCTCTTAAATCATAATCATCACCATTTTCTAAATTATATAATAATTTGTAAATTGTGTGCTTTAAATAAATAATTTAATAAAATCAGTTATTCAAAGTCAACTTCTGCAATATTTTAAGAAAAAAGAAACATTGTTATTGAAATAATAATTACCATCATAGTAACAAAAATAAAATGAAGCAATAATAATAATAATAATAATAAATATTTTTAAAAAGTAATAATTAATAATAAAGAAATTAGATGACGATAACGTAGCATTTGTGTTAATCTGCACTTTAAACTCACATCAGAAGAATTGCCGGAATAAGTTACCGTGAAAAGCACGTGTAAGAATAACTCTTACAGCAAGTGTATATTTTAATGTTTTAAAAATCAAACTAAAATTTAAACTGGTAACACAAAAAATTTATGGTTTTAAAACTTTAAGTAGTATTAGAGTATTATAAAATAGAGTAAAAACTAAATAAAATTAAAATTTTTAAATATGATTAAAAGAGATTGTCTTTACGTATCGAAAAATTTGAAGTTTAATTGAAAAAATATATTATTAAATAAAAATTAATTGATTTATTTTAGTTTTTAAAAGCTTATTAGTTTAGAAAAATTGATCGATTAATTAATAAATCGATCAATTTTTAACAACAAGAGTTATTAGAGTAAATCAAATCGAAAAGTTAAAAACTGAAATGAAAAATTGGAAGGTTCAAGATTTTTAGTTAATTAATAATTTAAACTAATAAATTACATTTGAAAATGTTTAAAATTTAATTAGAATATTAAAATTTTGACATTAACATAAGGGTTAATTACCCAAAAAAATCCAATATTTTGTCAAATTTTCAATTATAACTAAAACTTCAAAAACTAACAATAAAATACCAAAACTATCAAAATTTTAAAATACTAGCCCAAACTTTAAAAAGTAGTAATAAAATGTTCAAACTTTCAATTTTCTTCAATTCTAGCATGACATTATCTATTATTCTCCTGATGCTCTTAGCATTTTATTTTTTGTTTATTCTTCTGATGTCTCAAACTACTCTCACATTACAACATACTATACCAGTAAGCTTTTTGTTTTTAATTCATTCTCCTGATGCCCTTCGTATGAGGGCGTTAAAGCTACGTAATCTGAAAATTGAAGGATGAAGGCGTCAAAAAAATGAAGGGAAAAATTGAAATCTAAGTGTAAGGTCGTTAGAACTGCATAATCTGATTTATGTCATTTTTAAACAACGACGTCGCTTTAATTGTGTGATTAAACAACGTCGTTTAATTAATCTTTATTTATTGTGTTAATTTTGACTAACGTGTATTAATAGTTAAGGTTTCTAAAACACTTGACAAGTCATGTTAGTAAATTTAACAGAAACATTAACATCAATTTATAATCGAAAAAAATTGAAAATTTGAATGTTTTATTGTTACTTTTTGAAGTTTGGGCTAGAATTGAAAAAAATTTAAAATTTGAATATTTTATTACTACTTTTTAAAGTTTGGGTTATAATTAAAAAATTGACAAAATTTTGAGCCCTTTTCAATAATTAACCCTTAATATAAATCTCCACCAACTTTTGTGGTAGTTGGGTTTTCAAAGTCAGAAATATTCATCCAAGTCATGCCTCATCCTAATCCTTTATTCCTTAGTTTCATGTCAACTCTACACAAGCATGGGACTGAGGACTTTTGAAAACGTAGGAAATGCAAATCTCATGAGACAGACATGAAATTCTCTTGTACGGTTATGGGCAATTCATGAAATTTTGAAATGAGTATTGTCTTTTATAAAAATGCATATATCGGAATTTGTTAGGATTAAGGGCACTCGTTAATAGGAATGACAAAATTGGTCCGATCTAACTTACTTTTAGTCCAAGTTGACGGGGTCACAAGTAGGTCACAGATTGGCCCTGTTTGGCCCGTGACCTACTTGTTATTTCCAAAACGACAAAATTTTTTGCTTAAAAAAATACATGACGGCCACAGGCTTCCATGACTCGGCCCAATCAAATTAATTGACATTCATGCTCTTCAAAAAATTGGAAGCCTGGTTTCACTTATTTATTATGACATTGTTTTTGGATTAAAAATATTAAATTATTTTACCTTTCACGTAACTCTTTTTATCATATTCTATTAATTCTTAAATTTTCAATATGATATCGATTTAAATTATAAATAAATGATAATTTTACAAAATATGATATCTTTTTTTTATAGCTAACAATATTTCTTGTGTAAATATAAGTTTTAAAATATAAACAATAAAACAAAAATTAAACCATAAAAGGATTTATTATATTTATAAATTATGTATTCTATAAAAAATTATTTTAAGAACATTCAATTCGAGCCCTTTGGAGGAAAAGTTATGCTTAGAAGAACTGACTTATCGCTAGGGATGATAATAGGTTAAGGCTTAAGGTTGACCCGACAGTTTTTATTTGATCTTGAGCTCAACTCAAGGCATGATCGGACTCGAGCACCTGAGCTTGATCCTAAATCTAATCAAACCTTAACGATTTGAAGTCCGGCTCAATTCGATCGGATTTGATTTTTTAACTAAAAAATAAAAAATGACGTCGTTCTATTCAAAAGCTGTCGTTTTGCTTATAACTTTTGAGCTTCAAATTAGGCCGATCTAAAACTTGACTAAATCAAACTTAACCCTTTGACATCAAGTTAGAGTCAGACCTACCCGTTAACTTCAGGATGAGTCATCTACGGTAGATAAGAGCAAATCTATTGAAGATGTTGCTTATGTGATGGGCTTCTGTCAAGGCCAGAATCACAGTTGATCCAACTCATTTCCAACCCTGTAAATGTCCAAATCACACTACAACTAAATTTAATTTAATTTAATTAGTTCCAACTAAATAGGATTTGGAGCTTTTTTGTCACTTGAGTGACATCTTGTTCCCATGTTCTTGGAGGGCTCTGGTCCCCGGGAAAAGCCCGGCAGGCTTAGAACGCTGGTTAATTTAAGGAACTATAAGTGTATTAACATATGTGGGCCTTTTTGCAAGTGAGAGTCAAAAAGTGGGCTTTGGACTAGAGGGAAAGTTCTCCTCGGCTTCAGAGGTTTATGTTTTAATAGAGAGAGGTTTTGAGCACTTGAAAAGTACTTAAAATCAAGTGACGAGTTTGGTTTAAATAATTATTTAAAAATTAAAACTAAATAAATTAATATTTAAAGACAAAAATATTTTTTATTTTAGTGAAATAGAGTTGAATAATTTTAAAATTATTTATTATCTATTATTTGTTTTTATTTTAATGATTAATTTTATGTTTATTATTTTTTGAATGAAACTAAATAAATCTTTAAGTACATAAAATATTTAATCGATTGTTTATTTTAAATAAATTATTTAAGGAAATAAATATTTAAAATCAACCCAAACTCAAAAGGCCTAAGCACATTACCACATGACGACGACACTAACCACAACACCTAGTATGAATATGTTTTGATACATACACAAAGATCTTGTTAGGCAATTAATGGATTGTATTACTGTTACCTGATTTTATCAGTGTAGTTAACAGTTGATTATATTAGTTGATTTGACTAGTAAATAGTATTAATTGTTTATTAAAGATATTTAGTAAAAATAGTTGTTTAGTATTAACTGTTTAAGTGTAAAATAACTTATGAGGACATAACGTAAAAAAATTATAAGGCCATATTACATATTTAATTTTACAAAAATTTAAAATTTTAACTCTAATAAAAAACATAGAACATTCTTAAAAATTTTGTCACTATAAAATATTTTTTATTTTGTAACAAAAAACTTATTTCTTTATTAAAAAAAACTTCCAAGTTTTGTAACTAAAAAACTTACTTTATTGTAAAAAATTTATCGCTGTAGAATAAAGGCATGATTTTTAGTTATGCATCATTTTTAATTTGAATTATCCATAATGTCACTGTAGCATAATTAACATGATTCAAAAATTATGAAAGGAGGGAATAATTGATTTTTCACCTATTAATTTTTGGTTGATCATAAAAAAAACTCCTCTTATGGAGCTTTTAAAAGTCAACTTATTGAGGTTAAATAAGTTAACTAATAAGCCATTCACCAAACACATCGATGACTTTGTTTGGCAAACAACGGATTGGATTAACTGTTAGCTGATTATATCAGTGGTTAGTTGATTATATCAGCTAATTTGACCAATGGATAATATCAATTGTTTATTAAAGATGTTTGGTAAAATTAGCTATTTAGTATTAGCTCTTAATGTGTAAAATGACTTATGAGGACGATTTAAAAAAAATAATGGCATGAATATTATATTTCTTAGTATTTTGTTAAATATCCTTATAAGAATTTAAATTGAGATATTTAATATTACAAAAATTAAATTTATAACTTTAATAATAATAATAATAATCTAACGTTAAATTCTTTATTAATATGAATGATGCAGCGAGCTATATCATATTAATAATTTCTCATATAATATGTATGAAAATTATTATTTGATAAATTAAAAATGTCTATAATTATAGTATGACACATATACGATATATAGTAGTTATATACTAAAAATATTAATTTGATGTGACTCTTTATGTTCAATAACTTAATATTATGGTATTTTTAAATGTAAAATAATATTATAAAATTAAATAAAGATTAAAAAGTTTAATTAACCTCTTTATTATATTTTCCAAACTTCACGACATAATTGTACGATCAAAAAATGCCAACTTTGAAAACATACGGAGCAAAAGTAGAGTAAAGTGAAGGGCAATATTGTCATTAGACAAACAATCAACTCCAAAAGCTTCTCTTATGGAGCTTTTAGAAATCAGCTTATTGGATTAAATAAGCTAACCAATAAGCCATTCACCAAACACATCAATAGCTTTTTAAGATGGTCAAAAAGCTAACTTTTCGTCAAAAAGCTAAAAAATAGTTGATAAGCTGTTTACCAAATACCTCCAAAGTAATGCAAACTATTGATGATCCTGAATACAACAATTAGCTACTATCTCCTTTCTCGTACTCCAAGTTTGCTATCTTTAATCTTTGTTATTGGAATTACTTATTTTTCATATTATTGAATTAAATTTTTATAATTAATTAGATTCTCAACTTTAATCAATTTATGTTATCCTGCTGCTCTACAGTCTCCACTCTCCACTCCAACATTATTTTGTAATTTGATCTTGACTTTTTGTAAAATGTATCATTAAATAAATTATGTCATCAATTAAATGAGTTTTATATTTCTAATCAATTAAATGTATCTCTTATAATTTCAAGATTTATATTCAATTAAATGAAAATATATGAACTTTTTATTTTTTTTCTAAACTTAGGCATCTTTCATTTAAAATAACAAACTTGAAATTACAAACATTCCTTTTCTAATTCAAAATATCATAGTACATAAAGGTACTATACATATTAGTAATAGTAATTGAAAATTTTTTACTTCAACATTTATTGTGTAGTTTTTTTATACATATTAATAATTGATATACAAAAGAATAGAAATTCATCTTATTCATTTTATCATTGTATGTACATTTTATGTATTTATTTATTAGAAATCTCAGTTTAATTAACAATTGTAATTTGTATCATCAATTAAATGAATTGTTCATATTATATATAAATATATAATCCTTTTTCTCATTTCCTGTCCTTCATAACTGAATTTAGTTTCATCCTATTTATTTTATCATTTTATATATATTTTATATTCCTTCATTAAAAATCTCAATTGTAATTTGTATCATCAATTAAACAAATTTCGCATATTATATATGAATATATAATCTTTTTTTCTTTTCCTATCCCTCATAAATAAATTTAATTTCATCTTATTCATGTAATCATTTTATATATGTTTTATATATTCATTCATTAAAAATCTCACTTTTTATTAATCAATTGTACATCTTCAATTAAATGAATTTATCATATTATATATAATCTTTTTTCATTTCTTATCCTTCATAAATGAATTTAGTTTCATCTTATTGATTTTATCATTTCATGTTCGTTTTATGTATTCATTTATTAAAAATCTCTTTTTTATTAATCAATTATAATTTGTATCACCAATTAAACAAATTTCTCATATTATATAAATATGTAATCTTTTTTCAATTGCCTATCATTCATTAAATGAATTTAATTTCATCTTATTTATTTTATCATTTTATGCATATTCATTAATTAAAAATCTCGTTTTTTTATTAATCAATTGCAATTTGTATATTCAATTAAATAAATTTCTCATATTATATATTTTAATTAAATATTTGTATCAAACAAATTTTAACAATTGGGCCAAAACCTGATCAGATTCAGCCCTCAGACAGGGCCTAATCTCGATATTGTGGCTCGAGCTTGGCTCAGCCCATTGTTATTCTTAGATAATACCTACATGTAATATAAATCTCGTATTTATAATCTCATGATAATTTCACTCGCATAGTAAATTTGTCCAATAAAATTTTCTTATAAGTTAATTCATTAAATCAATATATATATATAATAAAAAATGAACATAATAACCTATTCCGTAGGTGCATAAAATAATTCCTTATTATCCTTTCAAAGCACGAAAGATTCGTCAAGCTATAAATTTGAGTGCATCACAGCTAACATAAACATAAAGAACCAAGCAAGACTTTTATATATATTTTTAAAGACTCTGAAAATTTTTCAATTGACTTAGCACATAGAAGTTCATGTCTTTTATCTTTAAATATTTAATAGCTATTCCATAAAATTTTAAATTTTTACAACTTATCCATAATCTAATTTGTACAAACAATTGATTTAAAAATATAAAAATAGATAATCCTAATATTTTGAAAATTTTATATGAAATTACATAGGTATTATATAGTACTTCAACATTCAAATTTAATATTAAAATTAAAATATAAACTCCAACTTAATTGCATTTTTATAACTATTTTTACATTATTTATAAGTTTCATTTTAAAATAATATTATAACTAATTGTGTTTCATTATATATATATATATATATATATATATAATCACAATCATGCACTTTATAAGTCTCTCACTTTTCGACTAGGGTTTGCATCTTTGATAATTATATTTTAAACTTTTAATTATATTTAAATTTATAATAATAATTAAAATTATAAAAAAGTCAAATTAAATGAATTGAGTCTCAATTTACATAGATATAATTTAAGAACGAATTATATTAATTTTTACCAAGTAGTTGGTGTGTAGCGTCATTTAAATTGGGGTCATCCATCTTAGAAAATATATAAATAATTTAAAATAATAAAATAAATTATTAGACCAAGTCTATTAAATTGAAGCAAATGATCAGTTGTCATTTAAGATAGTGAAATAATAAGACTAATTATACCAATAATATTTATTAATTCGTAACAAAATTCAATATTTAATATTAATTTCTAGCTATCAAATATCTCATATTTTACCTTATATTTTTCTAACTTTACGATCAAGTTTAATTTGCTTAATTTTTTTCTTCGGTCATTTTTTTGCATAACTTGATTAAAGTTTTTAAATATATTGATAATAAATATAAATTAAAATCTTAAAATATATTTAATATTAGATTTAAGCTCTTTTAGTTTAATTTAATTATTTAATTAAATAATTTGTATATATATTATTAGTATATAAAAATGCATTATTACTATCTAAATATTTATAAAAATGGATGCAATGAAATATTCGTCAAACTATAAAGGTACGAGTGCATTACTATTTAGACAAACACAAAGGATCAAGATTTTTTTATGGGATGGATAAGATACATTCGTGAAAGTAAGATTAAACCAAAAGAAAGAGACAACCATCACCAACACTTTGAAGAATTTGAGGAAGGAGTCGGAGGTTTGGCTTCTCGTCCTAGATCAGCAAGGTACTAAACGACATTGCGCTGGACTGCAAATAAGATGAGTATAAACATTTAAAGTCTTTGTAAATTCCAAAGCAGGTTGCCCAATTTGAGCAGTAGCGATGTTTGAGACTACGTAAGTCTATCGAGGCGGGCGGGACTTAAATAAAAGAAGAGAACATGTGGGACCCACCGAAGCACAAAACGACACTTGGAATAAGATAAAGGTGGGACCCATGAAAGCAATCTTCGAGTGAGAATAGGAGAATTTGGCATAAGAATAAGATGTCGTTGTGTTTAAATCAAATCGATGTAACTAATGGCATCACTGCCATTTTTCCCCAAAAAAAAAAAAGAGTCAAAGGTATTCTTAAAGGTTTCCACGTGGCGAAATTTAAATGGATTCCGACCAAGACCTTTGCTTGAGACAAGTGTGAAATGCCCTTTTTTTAATTTATTTTCTGTGAATTAACAGCACATATTCCTCTTCTTAAAAAGTTATTTTCTTGATGATAAATTTATCTATAATAATTTTTTAAATCAAGAAACCACTTCTTAATGTGTAGCATTAATGAAAAGGATACTAATTTCTAGGGTAATAATAAAAGAATAGAAAACAGAAAGAATCTTTTTTCTTTGTCGTTAAGCTCTTAGAATAAAGCATTAGCGGGTGCATACAGAGAGAAAAAGGATGACTCAATCAAGAGGAAGAGAGTTTAGTTTGAGGACGATGATATTCGTAAGAGACAATGCCTCTATTAACCTTCTTCATTGTTGTTGTCATGGATATTTAATTATATGTAAATTAGTGAAAACACTCAAAGCTTGGTTTTAGTGAACCACAGAGAGACGATTGTGCCATTTAAGATCAAAATTAGAAGTACCAAAAACAATGTGAGAATATTCGAACAAAATATTGGATTGGGCCCTGCTGTTGTTTGACATTAACATTCATTTCATATCCATATCCTCCCGTGGGCATGTTTCTAAGCTTGCCGCGTACATGCTTTTCATCCAAGATAGAAAGCACAGATATTACAATAGTATGTATAAAATTTCTGCTACCACAACCATAGCAATGATGAAGACGATTTGGAATGATGTATGAGAAGAAAAATGAAAATCTACTGCCAGAAGAAAGACAAGGAATTAAAGCTGATATTAGTTAGATGAGTTGTATGTAACAAAAGTTAGTTCAATCAGTTAGTATTCTGTTATGATTTATTATTACTCTGTATATATACTGTCAGTGTAATAAATGCACGATGAGCTCTCCCTTCTTAAATTCAGATTTTCATTCTTTCTTCCTGCATTTTTTTCCACATAATATCTCATTATCCGTGGTCTTATGTAAATGTGTGCATGAAAATAAAGGAATCAGGATTGTGTAGGATTTTCTCGAAATCTTGGGATATCCTTACTGTTCAAATCTAATTAATTTAACAGTTTAATCTATCAATCATGCAAACACCCATACATCATCATTTACATCTTCTATGATGGGAAAAGATGATAAAGCGATGAAAATATATATTTTGAGTCCCTACCTTCGACTTCACGCAACAAAAACAAGACATCTTGAGATTGCGGAGATAAGAGGCTAGAAGATTCAAAAATTTCTCATTTTGGTCATGAGAGCGTTGCTGGACAGAGCTTGTAAGCAATGACTAAAGGTATTTTAATTTTTCTATTATGCTTCCGTTTGACGTTATATATTTACTTAGCATGCATAAAGGTTAATCATATGTAATGTATTTTTATGTTTAAGATGCATGCTATATTTTAACATTTGGTATCAGAGCATTCGTGCCTCTTCCTTGCATCTGAGTTATCTGTGAAAATGCTTCTTTGTTATGCTTTGTTTCTTGATTTTATTTATGCCACATGAGTTTACCATGTGTTGTTGATAAAACTTGACATCCGTGTCCATAATGGATGTCAGAGTTGTGTCTTGGCACTTCATGTTGCACTCATTGGTGATAGGACGATGGAGGGAGGAGGGATGATGATGATAGTGCATGGCGACCTTCAGATGTCGTTAGCCATGTAACGTCATAAGTTTTGGTTTCTCTGGCTTGTCACACTCGTCAGCTTCTTTTCATCGTCCCATCATTGCGCTCCTCATCTTTCCTACGCCTGTGATGCTTTGGGTCAAAGTCGGGTCATATCGACCTAGTTGAAGGTTGAAGATGTGTTTTTCAATTAATTAATTCAATTAATGTTTGCAATTGTTAGGTTAATTAAGCACTTAACCCATTTTGTTTGTGATTTTAATTATAAAATCATTTTTGGTATTAATATTATGTAAATATTAATTTTTAATTCGTATGTTTAATATTTGAATTAAATTTGACATTCAAGTTATAATTATTTAACTATTTGCACAAATTATATATGATTAATTGAAAATTGTGTGTATAAATTTATGATCATTATACATGCAAAAGTAGATTAAATAATTTTGTGCATTGCTATTTGATTTATTTGCATTATTAATTACTTGATGCAAATATTTAGCCTTTATTAAAGCTTAAAGTAATGTGATTGATCTATATGATTTTATTTAATTGGGAGTAGCCACAACATCTTTGATTAATTAGGATTATGTATTTAGTTTTAAGATTACATTAAAAAGTTAATTGTAATTAATCATATGTGATATGACAAAATCTACCCATGGGAACTTTGTTATATTTGTATGATTAATTAGGATGAAATATCAAAATATATTTCTTAATCTACCCACAAGAATTAAGAAAAGGAACATAATTCAATAGTTTTATCATAAAGTTATAGATGAATCTAATTGAGTATAATTTTAGCCCACAAACAAGTCTTATATCACTAAATTCATGTATTAAAAGCATGATTTACATTGGTAAAGCATGAATTATTATTGGTCTCAAATTCTAAATAATAAGCATGTATATTTGAACTTGCAATTACTCAAACTATGAATTTTTTTGATATTATGTGTGAAATTTCCAAATTGAGGGTGACAACTATAAGGTATAGAAGGAGAGAATTCTCCTTCATTTGGGCCGAATGGATATAAATTATGCTATTAGGAAAGATGAATCATCTAGTATAACTGAAACTAGCACTTCAGATGCTTTTGCTCTTTATGAAAAAAGGGAGAGATCTGATTGCCTCTCCGTGATGTTCATAAAGACCAAAATATCTGCTAGTATTCGTAGTTCTATCGAACAACATAATAAAGTCAAGGATCTATTGAAGGCCATTGATGAGCAATTCGCTACATCTGATAAGGCCCTTGCGAGCACCTTGATTATTCAGCTGCATTCATAAAGCTCACTGGGATAAGGGGCGTACATGATCATATCATGAGTATGAGGGACATACCGGCTCAACTGAAAGCCTTGGAGGTTACCATATTGGAATCTTTCCTAGTACATTACATTCTATGCACTCTGCCCCAACAATACGATCCTTTCAAAATCTCTTATAACACACATAAGGACAAGTGATCAGTCAATGAACTGTTGATTATGTGTGTGCAAGAAGAGGAAAGGTTGTTGATGGAAGAGGGTGAAAGGGTGAATTTGACTGTTTCAGGAAAGAAAAGGCAGGAAGATGCCAAAAACAAAGGAAAAGGCAAAATTCCTCCTCAGTCTAATATAAAGAAACCATCAAAGTGTTTCTTCTACAAGAAGGGAACATGAAGAAAGAATGCGCTAAGTTTAAAAATTGGCTCGAAAAGAAAGGTACTCCATTTTCATTTGTCTATTATGAATCTAATTGGGCAATGTTAATCATAACACATGGTGGACTGATTGTGGTTCTTCAATCTATGTTTCAAATATCTCGCAGGGTATGCAAAACCTAAGGAAGTCGGTGGGAAGTGAACAATACATCTATTCAGGAAGTAAGACGAGTTCACATATGGAAGTCATTGGCACTTGCAATTTAGTTTTAAGCAGTGGTTTTATTTTGTGATGATGCTTATAATTCTATGCATGTCACTACTAGGTTAAAACGATGTGTTGTGAATGAAGAATCCTCTATGCACTACAAAATGAAAAGGCTTTTGTGTCGAATTAACACTGTTGCTATAGATGTGAAGTTCGTTACTAAAACTTGTGGTGATGGAAATTGATTCCGTCACATTCCGTTACTGTAGGGGGTGTTGCTAAAGGTTTCGTGACAGAATTTTCATGTC
>JAOTAY010000008.1:25285202-25307096 GCA_025629805.1 Erythroxylum baracoense | reverse complement strand
GGAAAAAAAGGCAATTTAAAGTGAATAAATAGCCCAAACAGAATGTTCCTGCTGCCATTCGAGAGCCAGTGGATACATGCACCACTGTGAACGTAAAAATTCTACAGGCAGAAACTCATATTGCGAAGAACTAGAAGCTTTAAGACAAGGTCATACATCACCAGGAAGGTATGGGAGTATGAGAAAAATCATTCTACTAGATATTATACATAACTTCGTTTCTGTTTTACCATTCACATGACTTTCAGCGAACACACAATTATCCAAAAAATGGATTGCCAACAAAAAGGCTCTTTCGATGCATAATGCTATATGCTAAAAATCTACATTATCAAATATAATTACAAGCAACACTGAATGAACAAAAGAAAATTCAACTTCCCATATTAATTCTTGAAGGAAGTAATAATCCTGGAGCTTGATCTTCCACCAAAATGCCTTCACAACAAATGAGTTTTACCATGCATTGGTCAAGAACACCGTACTTCTGCCGTGCTTCCATGAATCCCCTGCCAAGAACCTTTTCCACCCATTCCTCTATTATTTCATTTCTGTCCGACAACCAAGAAGCTGCAAGTATTTGGACTACGACTTCCTTGTCAATCTCCAGTAGAGACCCACATCCAAATACCTTCTGAAATTCCATGTGAACACACTTTAACATCTTCTTGGCAAGAGAATCAAAATCAAATGGCTCGAACACTATGTTTTCATCAACTTGATTTAAGAAATCTTCCAACCAAGCTTCCGAATTTTCAGATATGGAGTCACTCTCACTGTGACAGCTGCTGCCATTCTCTTCTGCCTCTTCCACAGGAAGATTCAGATCAAGATTAGATCTCATTTCTTTGTGGGCCCGCTTGGACTCGCAATTTATTTCAAGATATTCGGATCCAGAGTTTCTTTCCAACTTTCTTTTGTTCATAGGTGATGATGATTGGGAGGAAACATTTCCTGAGACTCTAATATTTATCTTACTGTTTTTATTGATGTCCTCGGTAGAACGTTGAACTTCAATTTGCATCTGCCACCTTTTGGCTCCAAGTATCTTTTCCTCAGAAAAGTCAATGGATTCCTTCCCCAAAGGACAACATATCTTATCCACAGTGCTTGTTAATGTTACAAGAAATACTCTATTGTTAGTGCTAATTTCTCTACCATGAGAATCTGCAAATTTACCTCTCCTTATAGCATGCAACAAACTACTTTGTGCCTGAAGATCAGCCCTCTCTACATTTTGAAGGACAACTAATGACTGTGGCTTCTTCCTCAGCTCTGAGGCCATATAGTCAACTATCGTCTTACCTCTGAACTTCACATCATGATCACAGCCACCGTTTAGGCATTCAAACATTGAATTTGAAGAGCTAGTCCTCTCATGAGCATTGAAATCCACATATAATATCCTTTCATGGTTGCCAAATATTACCTCTGCAAGTGCTGAAGCAATCTTTTTCTTTCCAATTATGTCAGGTCCGAGGAAAGTAAACCAAAAATCTTCTCTGTTTGGATCTCTACGTCTTACATATCCTGCCTTCCAGTAAGATATAGCTTCAGAGATAGCAGATATGGCTCCATTTTGCCAGCCAACTTTCTCAGAGAGAAGAGTCCTGACAGATTTGTAATATGACAAATCAAATTGCCCTCCTAATGGACCAGAACTGGAAGAAGATTGTGCAATAGCTTGTGAATTATTTCTACTCATTACATCGAACTCAGCTGATTGAGAAACTGAGAAGTGTCGAAAGTGCTCCTGGTAATTTTGTAATTTAGAAGAATTTGGTTCCCTACAGTTTGATGCATAAATTGTTCCCAATCCCAAATCTGTGGTCACAGAAGAGACACATGAAGACGTGTGGTCAGCAGGCCAAGCGTTTAGTACAGGTTGAGATTTAAGCCAATTGCTCTCTTTATCTTTTGACAGATGCTTTGATGCTTGTTCTAGGGCCTTTGGTTGGTAAATGGTGTTTTCAGCTTGCGAAGCTAATGATGATGGTATATTAGGTTTTGCTAAAATAACTTTCTGTGCACCCATGTTAACACCAAGACCTCGACTCACAGATGGACTGTCATTCAGTGACGAGTCTCTACTGCTGCTGCTACTGGTGCCACTTTCCCTCCTATCTGTAAGACATCGAACACCATCGGAGATGGAGACCTGGCACCTAGTTTCAGAAAGAGCAAACTGTGAGAATGGCTGTGCATGATGGAGGCGTTGGCAGATATCATTCCATTTCTTCTGCAGTTCCAATATTTTAGTATTCCATGTTGTTCCATCATCTTTGATCTGCACTGGAGATGGCACACACTCTTAAATGAATATAACTACAATATTACTACTGCACCGTGATAGAAGTAGAAAATGACTTTGAAATTGGCTAACACAAAATAACAATATAAAATTACGTGGGATTTGATGTCCATAAGAGGTGCAGAATTATTTAACAATGAAGGATTTCCGCACCTTATCCACATCCACCCCTTTTTTCATGTCAACTTCAGTCGTTTTAAGCCAAGCAGGTAAATTTTCTGAGTGCTGATCTACAACAGATATTGTAGAACCTATCTTCAATCCTCCGGCAAGTTCTTGCTCATACTTCGCATTGCAAAGGTGGCAACGAGTGATTGGTTGGCTTATGCTGCTGAGCGGACTCCTGAAATCAGATGGAGTCGAGAAGAACCCTCCAAATGGAACAAAAGACCCCATCAAGCTGTAAGTATGTCATGAGCATGGAACTGTCAGATTGAATGGGTAAAAACAGTTAGAAGTCACACTGTATGTGTTGCACAGTGAAAAAAAAAATTGCAGTACAAATAGATTTGGAGAGACTTTGAACCAGCATACTACCATATACTAGCAGTCCATGATAAGAGGAGTTTAACCAGGAGTTCCATGAAAGAACTCAAAAGCTCAACATAACATCTAAAGCATTACTTAGTATCAGAACGCACGTATATGTGGTCACCAAGCTAAAACTCTGATGGTATAACATCGTATACATGCATATTACTCATAGATCACCAAGCTGAAAACCTTGATGGGTATAGAGATATGATTCAATCCGAACATTAAAGTATAAAATGAAACCGACGATCAATGAGTAGGTAATAATAAACAAATATGAAGTTGGTTGTCACTACAGATCCCAAAGAAAATTTAAAGGCAGAATTCTCACCTCGATTTGGGGGCAAAACGATCCACAGAACAACTAGAAGAAGTAATGGGCAGAGGTTGAAGATCCCAATCAGTTTCTAGACTAGGAAAACGCTCCAGAAACTTTGAATAGAGTTCGTAGCTTTCTGCAGCTCCAATCAACCATAGCTTCTCCCTAAAACTCTCCAATAAAGCCTTCAATTTCGTGACCAAATAGCTCAGAGCTTCATTGGACACGTGTTCACCAACCAAAACCTTAACCTCTCCAAAACTTAGCACAATCCCAGGACCCGAACACCTAGTCAGTTTGTGCCTCAGGTCCTCGAAAACCATCTCCAACTTTTCTTTACCGCTCTCCTCTTCACTAAAAAATTCAACAACCTCCTCTCCAATAGAAACCGCACTTATTCCAACAATATCGTTAGGCAACATAACCCCTTTATCTCTGTTCACGGATTGAACGAAACTGAACAGAGCATCATTAGCACAGACTCCGACGAGTAAAGGGTTCTTCGCTCTTCCGGTTCTTTTTAGCAAAACATCTCCAATCCTTCTACAGTTCTCGTCGAAGCTGAAACTGGGTGGAACTGGAGTCGAACCGGTTAAATTACAAAGAAAAATGGGTGGACATCGAGTACGCGAGAACTTCCCACTCTGAGCCAACGGCGGGCTGATTATCGCGAACTTAATGTCACAACTTCTGAAACCCGCTTCGCCGAATACCCGACTAACAATCGGGTCATCCAAAATCGATATAATGAAGTGTTTAAGCTCCACCTTCAAAACCGAGGCCGTCTGCTGGTTGTTGCAGTGTATCTGCTGCAAGTGAAAGTTCTCGGGGTGCCTCCGTTGATTGGCCTGTGATCGTTTGATAGCCGCCATGAGGGAGTTGGAGATGGGAGGCTCGTCGATGGCTTTGGACGACGGCAAGCGATCGAGAGAGACTCCCACGGAGAGATCAAGCGCGCGAAATTGGAGGCGTGGATAGTACGCACTACTCCTGGCGCGTGAGCAAGCGTCGCGGAGAGTGGAAGATGGCAGCGCCAATAAGGCGGACACCGCGTGGAGTGAGGTGGTCTGAGCGTGGCTACGGCGACGAGCGACGTTGACGGCATCGTCGAGAGCACGTGCCGCCTCGTCTGTCAAACATTGCCTCTCGATGCTGACCGGCGTGGGCATCGGCGGCGACCATAGAAGGGGCGTGAGTAGGCAGGCGGTTTTGTCTGGGGTGGAGTTGAAGCTAATAAAAAAATAGAGTGAGTGTTTACTTCAATAACTTTTTAACGAATAAATTTATTGGGAGTGAAATAGACAAAGAACAAGAAGAAGTGTGGGCCCCATAACACCAACACTTACACTTGGTGAGTATCGATTCGATTCTCTTAAATCATATGGATTAATCTTTTTTTATGTATCTGTAATTTTTGGGAGATAGATAGAGATGCTTTGTCCACTCAAGAAAATGGGCCAACCGCTGCACAGCAGTGGTGTCACTTTCTTTCTAAGCTTTACTTTCCCGTTTGAAACGGCAAGTGGCCTACGGAATCTAAACTTAAAAATTAAATTGGAAAATGGAAGGCTGAGCCTGAGTTTTGTCAGTTAAGGACTCAGGAGGAGATAAGTTTCAACTGCTCTGCGAACCGCTGTCAAAACTCAAAACATAAACCAATACTCGTGATATTCGTTCAGGACCCGCCCAAAAAATATCAGCAACCACTTTTGAAAACGACTATTTTTGTGTCACATCGCAGAAAAGATGAATGCCCTGTGGTGTTTTACTTTTTCCTATTTCCATATCAAAATAATAAATGATAAATTATTTGTTTCTTCTTTTAACACAACATAAATGGGATATTAACAATTGCAAATAATGTTAATAGATTTAAAATAATCATTTAATCGCAACGGTGAATAAAGACTATGATTTAATTCTCTTCAAAAAAAAAAAGACTATGATTTAATCTAAACAAAACACGTAAGCCTCTGCTCAGGATATGGACGATCATTCACCAGATAATGCCTCCAACAGAAATGATACGTGATTAGACATGTCTTTTTGGCTGCTCTCCACCTTATTCATCCCTTAAATCATCCTCTGCTCTTTCAGACCCTTGACTAAATATAGCCGTTTGCTGGTCATTTCAGAAAGTAAGCCAATCTTAAGCGGTTGTTGTCGATATGATGTATGAAATTGACCTATCTTTCATAATTAACGCAAGTTTGTAAAAGATTAAGCGTAAAAATCTCCAATAACGGTAAGTTTTTGGACCACATAAAAGAGTAACGCGTCCTGACTTGAGATAAGATATGGGTGCAGTACTAAATTTTAGCAAATTAAAAGCAAGACCCGTTGACGATTACGGTGGTCTTTCCCTTAAAGTGATCTGCTGTGCTGGACATAGTTCTAACCAGCGAGATTTTAGGCACAAGACAAAAACACACCTATCCCTTTACAAGGCCAGATTCAATGTGGTCCAAATGCAATCTGCCTCAACTTTACACTTACGTTTACAGGACACATGCTTAGCCAAGAGGCAAAATCACAATCGCTGAGACGTTACTATCTCATCATCTCTCCTATAATGTGGTTTTGGATGGCTATGTATGGATCCCATGCAAAATATTGCTTCCCTTTCCTTTTCTTTACCCTTCTCACCATTCAATACGCAAAGGGCCATAGAATTAAAAACCTTCCTTCAAAAGCTTCTTCCTCGTGACACCTCTCTTTGGATTTTCATCAACCAACTTGCGATCACTAAACACCAAACGTGTTATGACTAGTGTTTTCTGCCAGTGGTTATCACGCCCCAATAAAAAAAAAGGCCAAGTTGACACGTGGGTAAGCGACGGAATGCCGAAAAAGGGAGACATGCGCGTAGACGGATGTTCTTTTGGAACTGCGCTTTTCGTTTCTTTTTGGTGGGTATTAAAATTGACAGTGATGGCAAGCGATTATGCGTTATGAATCTCACTTTCTTTGTAAAGTGGCTTTTTGCTAAACGGGGAATACTCGCATTTGTCGGCTTGCCATTTGGTTCGCTCCTGGAGTTGCGGCCCTTCTTTTTTAAACCCAGACCAAACCATGAACTAGGTGCACTCTTGTCGTTTCCATTTCCGTGGGGTGTCCTAAGGCCTGCGAGAACGCTCTGGTCGAAAAAGCAACCCAAAAAAAGAAAGAAAAGGACCATTTTCTCTTATTTATTTTTACAAAATAAATAGCTTCTCTCACGTTTCCTTTTACGGGGAGTGGCGCTGAGGCTTGAGAGTTGAGGTATTGATTGAAACAAAGAAAATGGTAACAGGCCTTCTCTTTACCCCAAAAAAAAAAGAGAGAAAATGGTAACAGATTTTTTCTTTTATTAAATCCATTAAAATTAAATAAAGTTAAAAGTTGAAACATCGTTTAAATCCTTATTTTTGATGATGAAACGTGTTGACCTCTTTACAGCAGTGCCGGGCAGGTTACATCAACAAAAGTAACGGTGTTCCATCTCATTATCACAGAACCCAACAGCTCATGAAATATTTGCCATTTATGAAAAATGGGAATGTTGTTAAAATACTTGCGAATGACCGTGAATTCGTAAAAGACCATAATTTAGTAAATATTTTTAGGGAACTCCTGCCTGTACATATATTATAGCTATATACGATGAAAGCCTATGTTTTGGTAATCATCGATTTCCTTTGCAACGTTAGCTGCAAATATAGTGACGTTCTTGTTCTTTTTCTAACGTGGTCTCCTAACATCATCTTTTACTTAATTAGCATGTTAATGGAAACTAAATTCTCTAACATATCTTGTTAAGTGAAAAAAACTCATATGAAACTTATGTACGTATATCAATATTATAAATACTATATTGGTATTAGATTTAGTTAAAATAAGATAATGATTTCGATACTAATTAACGTCAGGATATCGTTTCGAGTTTTTTTAAAAAAACTGTAAAATAGTGCTTAAATTTTATAAAATTTCAAAATAGTCCCTCGTTATATTGTGATATATAATAATAATAATAATAATAATAATAATAATAATAATAATAATCTGATAGAACAACTATCTCTTTATTTTTATTAATATTTATTTTCATATAGTTTTATATAAACAATAATTACAATTAATATAAGAGAAGATCGTTCAACTCTCATACATATATAAAACTAAGAATAATATAAAATATTTAAAATATTACAATTTTCACTATATAGTAAAAAATAATTACATTAAAATATCATTTAGTAGGAATAATATAGATTCATAAGCATTACAACAAGAATTCGTGTCGAGGAGCTCGGTAAAGTAGAAGTGAAACATGAAACAGAAATATAAACAGTTAAAAAAATTATATTTATATTGCACATATAAAATTTAACGTATACATCAAATATAAGTAAAATTGAAAAAAGAGGAAAAAATGAAAATTTCATTCAATGACATATTCGCTTAAATCACACTAGCCCCAATTTTTCTCATCATCACAATAATTTAAACTCATTGCACCAAATAATGTGTCAATACTTTTTTATCCAAGATTATCTTCAAAATCAACCTCATCAATGAAACTTGGCTTCCTTAGACCTTAATCTGCTAAAGGATCAATGTCGTCAAAGTAAATTGGATTTATAGAACTACTTTTTTTAATTAAGAGTATTAGTAAACAAATAAATTTTAATTATTAAGAAATTACAAAAAATTATATTCAACTTAATGATGATAATAATATACCTTTCTTGAAGCCTCAAGTTATATCAAACAAATATCAAATCATTCAATCTTTATTATTCCATTCTATTTCTTTTTTTGGAATGGATAAATTCAAATGTGCTATAATTCTTTTCGCACTCAGTTGCACTCATACATTGACTTAGAATTCAAATGTGCTCCAACTCCTTTCACACCTAGTTGCAATCACACATTAATTTAGAATTCAATTTATAAACCTTTGCAATTTTGGAACATCACTTTTGAATTGGACCTACCAAGTAATTGTAAGAAAACAAAAATAATCTTATAAATAAGATAAAGTGATTTTTAATTTTAAATAAGTAATAAAATTGATAAAATATATATCTGGATTAAGTTTGTCTCTTTAACATATTACAATTAGCATCCTAAAATCACCATATACATCCTTGTATGCCTCCATTTATGAGCTAAAGAGATCTTACGTAATCTCATATGATATAATTATTGTGATAGTTAATAGCATTCCTCTGTTAGCTTTAGCTTTCTTTATAAAACCTAATTTAAAATAGATATTAGGATTCAAAAATATTCTAATAGCAAACAATAGAGAGTAAAATTGTCTTTCTCATCTTTCATTGATGACTACAAGATAAGTTATATATAAGGAAGGCCTATTTTTCATATTGGCCTTAATTGCTTTTTTCCCTCTCTATGGAATCATAAATTAAATTATTGTTGCCTTCTCATCATTATCATCTCGGATAAGTACTCTTATTAAATGCTTCCAAACTCGAATGATAAATTGATATTGGGATCAAAATTTATGATCTTCAATTATAATTCTAGAAACTTCTATTCCAACATTGAACCTAACACGTCGAGATGCAACCCACTTATTATTTATAAATATTTGTCTCAATTCCTTCTTCATTAGAACAAAATACTGAAGTGATAAGAAATTAGCTACAAATCTTGTAATGGCAGGAAGATACAAAGTTCTACTATTAGTGAAGCCTTTTCTTATTAAATTCAGAACCTATGTATGATTATAACTGAACTTAGTCACTTTTCTTGCTTTTTATATAGTCTCATCAATAATAGGAAAGTATATAACATATTCAATATTTTCCAATATTAGGTTAATATAATGTGCAGTACAAAAAGTATGATAAAAAGAATTATACCTGCTTTGTAACCTTTTTCCAATTGCTATGTAAGCAGCATCATTGTCATCAATAAATTGTATAATGTTTTCAAGTCTAACTTCATTCACAACTTCATCAAATATCTCAAACAAAGTATTAACATTTCTTACAACGGCAAATTTATATTATAAACTTCAAAAACATCCTCTTATCAGAATAAACCAAAAAATTGATTATAGACTCATATCTTCTATTTTTCCAACTATCATATATGATTCAACACTCATAAGTTACCGAAGTCATTCTTCTTTTATTCGAATAACTTTTTATTTCATAAGCAAAGTTACTCAGAAGATTATCTTTATAGTTATCAATTGAATGAACTTTATATCATGGACTATAAAAGGCAATAACATCCACTATAAGCTAGTAATAGTAAGACTAATAATCATTGAATGATACACTTATGTCATACCACCATCTATCCATTACTATGTCCATATTATGAGTTGTTTCTTTAGATTGTAAGGCACCCTGAATCTAAGGTTGAGCTTTAGAGGTTGTTTGTGAGCAAAAAAATTTAGACACGTCTTCTTCTCTTTCTTACATCAATTGTAGCAATCCCTTTTTGTTGGGTAGGAATACCACCTTCATCATTGCCAGTATCATTATGTCCATTGCAATAAGAACTTCCATTACAAATTTAGTAGTTTAGTCTTTGCCTTTTTTCTTTCTTATTTTGATACTCTTTAAGCAATGTTATCAGTTGCCATTTCATATCATAAATAACATTCTTCTAAGGCCCATATTATCTTTCATCCTAGTTAAATGTTTCTTTAATCTTATGATTCCCCCATCTTTTAAATGTTTGTTACAATACACACACACACTCACACTCACACTCACACACACACACACACACACACACACAGACAAACAGACAGACAGACAGACACACACACACACACACACACACACACACATAATTAAATCTATACTACCTATTGCTTCATTTATTCTTCTTTGTTTCTCATATCTGCCATTTTCTTGTTCTTGTTCTTTTGTTTCATCTTACATATTTAGAACAAGCTATTTTAAGATGGACTCCTCTACAACTTCATTCTCCCCTATATATTATCTCCCTCTTAATGGTAGAAGTGCTGCGTGAGGCATAATGATGAAATGAGATCACTCTAGTCTTCAATCATTAAGAGTTAAGCTGGAGTTCTTTACAGGTCTAATAAGTTGGTTGGCTTCATTATTAATAATAATGAAGGGTTAAAGTACTGATTGTGCCAAAATGGTTATTGAGAGATTACTGATGGTGATTGGGTTTTGTTTTATGCGAATTAATTGTGTCTGATTTGGTAAGGGTGGGGTCATCTTATCGAGTCGATGTTTAAAGTTTTATTAGGTCAAGTTGGGTCGGGCAAAAGTTGGGCAAGGTGTTACTCAAGTTTAAATTTGATTGAGGTTTAAAGTTTTAGATTGCCCAAACCTTAATCAAATTTATTCTTAGGCAATATAAGTTAAGCTTGATTGAGTTTTGAGTCAAGATCAAATCACACCTTATGAGAGTCATGGCTTAGCCTAACCGTCTCTATTGTCATCCTTATCTAAAGTACTCTCAACGAATAATTCTAGCTTGTTCAATTTATTAAATAGAAAATTTTAAGTGAACCTTTATTAATTTAAATTATGTAACCCTTAAATATTTTATTTAACTAGTCTATGCAATCAGTGTTTGCCTATATTCTTCAAGATTAAAATATTAAAAAGTTATTTTATAATTATTAAATAAGCTTGGAACCAAATATTTTCAATTTTTATTCATATGTTTTTGTAAGTTAAAAAGGTTTTATTAATGAATGAAGTTAATAAAGGAGCTACAACTTGATACAACACTTCTTATAAATAGCAAATCAATTGCTCACAACAGTTGAAACATGTTTAGTTTAAATTATGCATATGATATTACAAGTATTGGGACTTAGAGCTTTATCTTCTTCCATTTTTTTGGTTTGTAGAAGTTGCTGCTTTGGTTTATGAGTCATTCTCTTTCTCTATGTTAAAATTAGAAAATTAGCCTCACCAAATCATATACATGATTCTGTTAAGACCTGTTGGTGTTCTTATTTATCTTCATTTTATGTACCAAATTCTTTCCATTCTTCTAAATACAAGGCTTTTACTTATGTTAGCTAAGATATTTTCTCGTATCCAAGCTAATATGCTTTTAAAATAAACTCTTTTGGTCTTGACTTTTATTCTTGAAAATTCTGTCATTCCTTTCTATTGAAACATCATAAACACCTGATCTTAAGGCAATCTTAAACATGTTGCATTCTTCTTCTTTCTGATGCTGTCTCTTCGAAGCTCAAGCTACTATTTTCTCCCAAGCCTCTTCTTTACAGTAATGGTTGCACAATTCTTAAATTTTCAACCATAATCCTTTAAGTAACTACATTTAAAGAAGAGATGATCTCTATATTCTTGCTCTATATTGCAAAGTTTGTGTATTGTATTTGAACTTAAAGAGCCTCTGATACTACCTAAAATGCTTAACATATTTCTAATGACAAGCTATAATATAAAGGATAACTTACGTGAATATGCTTGAACTACACCAACTTACTCCATTACACCCTAGTTGCTGTATTCCTAAACATTTGGTAAGATGAACTATTGTTGGATTGCCTGAATTAGTTTTCCTGATAAGTAAGATTTACGACTCCTATGTTAGAGATGCAAGATTTGAGATCATACCAAGTCCTTTAGGCTTTTATCCCATTTAAATTTTGAGGCATAAATGATACTATTAAAATCTCTAAGGATTATCTAAGGGATGTTAATATTTAAGTTTCTCCCTTCGAATTCTTTCCAAATAACAGTCATCTGAAAAGTCAAATTTGCAATATAAGCAAAGGAAAAGCATATTTTGTCTTTATTCATCTTTAACTTAGTATAAATGAATATACCTTGCTCATTAAGAAGAAAATATAAGACCTCAAGTTTATCAAGGTCATAATCTATAATTATCGTGCCATTATAATGGGTATTATGACTAAATATATTTTCCGATTGCTTCTAACTAACCAAAGCTTCTTACAATGGCTTTCCTTTAGTTTCTTAAAAAGGTCAATCAACATCATCATTATTGAATATAGATAATTTAAAATTATATTTTTTTGGGGTCCCCTAACATTTTAAACTAGGACTATCTAGGATTGTCATTAAAGGAGATTTGAGGGATTTTTGGTACCTTTGTCTTTGGAATTTTTGCTAAATTTCCTTTTCATTGTTGGAGTGAAAATCTCTAAGTTCTCAACAACTTCATATTTACCATCAACGGAGTTAGTAACATATAAATTTATTATTTTACCGCTTTCATCAACTTCTTTATGCCCGAGCGTGTCATTATCCATGAATTTTCTTACATTGGGCTCTATTTGATTACCTTTGTTTTTGATGTCTCCTATTCCAGATTGATCATATGCCTTATGGTTAATTACCTCATAATATTCCCTTTCTTTCCCTTTTCCCCCCCTTTTATTAGTCTTATTTAGGGGTGCAATATATTTAGTCTCTATGTTCTCCTTTTCATCTTATGATTTGCTTTGATGTAAGTTCTCCATTCTCAAGCTCATCCAATCTCATTATAGGCATTATTTTAGGGAGATTTTGAGCACAGATCCTTGCATATCAATACTTTTCATTTAGGTAGTAATTTCATTCAAGCATATATGTTTTCTGTATAACTTGCAAGATAATTGAGTCTTATCATGGACCAATATTCAAGTATTACATTATTAATGCTATTCCAAACTAGAATCTGTTTTAATTTTAGGCTTTCAAGTTTCACACAAAAGACCACTTTTGTAAGAAGATTTGTTTATAATTCAAGTTATAGGGGCCTATTTCTAGTTTTATTTGAGCTTCTTCAACTAAATCAAATATGAATATATTCATGCCTTATTCATTGACTAAAACGTTAAACTAAGTTTTTTCTAGTTAGCATTAACCCAAGTTTACATTATAAGAATATAAGTCTTTTATCTATAAATAAGCCTATTAAAGAAGTGTTCATTTAGCTGCATACTTTAGAATTTCTTTAGGAGGAGTTATAATATTCCACTTTTCAATTCCTAATGGGAGAAATAATTAAGTTTATATGCTGGAGAGGCATCTTTAATAACCTAACATCACATTTTCCTTATGTTATTAACCAACTTGCCAATGGTATAAGCTCTTGCTTGAATTGCAAGATCAGGTTTAACTAATGAGTTATTTCCTAGGTCAAAAACTTGAGAAGTCTTTAACACACCTTGGCCAATGGAAAGGTTTTGGAGGCCTTTTAAAATAGAGGAAACATGCAAGCTTGAAAGATGAAGTTTCATTTATTATAGAAAAGAGGAAAAAGGATCGTTGGAAAAGTTGAAAAATAGATCCTTAACGATTAAGATGAGAAAAGGACTATAAGAAAACAAAGGAGAGAAAAAAAAGGAAAGGCTAGTAACATGAAAATGGAGCAAAGAGATATGGGGATAAACATACAAGAATAAGCTTGGAGAAAACCACTCGTGGAGAGGAATGAAAATGGTTATGGTAGTTAATAACTTTGAGCAACCCGCCAATTTGTTTTAAAATTAAAACTATAAAACAAAGTCTTTTTTTAATTGGGCTCGAGTCTGGGTTGCCCAGGCCATCATACTCGAGACCTAACTCTTTGAAGCAAAATGATGTCGTTTTGGTTAAAATAATTAAGCTTCGGGTCAATTTGGGTTTGGGCCTGACTCATTGGTCGATCTATTGAAAACACTTGAATCTAGGCCCATGGGCTAGGCCATTGTCATCCTAATTAAAATTACCAATTTCAACTAGGTAGACAACAAGGAAATAAAAAAGAGAGGAAAAATCAATATAATAAAATAAGGAAGACAAATGGTATCAAAACAAAGTAAGTTTTATTCATAAGTTCAATCGAGAAATTTATTTTTTAATGAATTATCAATTTTGAAATAGTATAGATCCAAATCAAAATTATATATGTCCTTAGCTTACTCTTTTTATAAAATAGAGGAATAAATTTATATTGATTACGTAGAATATTTTAAATACATATGATTTTTAAAATAAATTTAGAGTTATTGAATTAAATTTTAAATTTTTTAGCGTTCTAAAATATAACTTAATAAATCTTATGAAATTTCGTTAGCTTGTTTGAGAAGATGAAATTGTCTCTTATTTTATATCTTTATTTTACACTATAAACAAAATTTCTAAAATCAGGTTCAAAAGCAACTGAAACCATAGAAACTTCTTTTAATATTAAATAAAAACTTAATGAAAATATTATAATCGTTTCTCCCAATTTCATTACAGTGAAATTGTTTACTGCACACATATAATGGGAATAATAGTTCCAACTTTTTAGTAGATATTTTGGTTTTTGACATATTTTATCCTTAAAGTTACTACAATTCTAACAATGTTTAGAATAATGTTTTGTACCGGCCAAAAAATGGAACGGTATCGAAGGTATTGGTACCGGCAGTCGATACGGGCCGGTACTAGGAGTTTTTGTTTGATACCAGCTGGTATTCAAAATATCGATCATATACCGGTTGTTACTTTAAGTTTTAAAAAAATGAGGGACTATTTAGCAAAAATAAAAAAACTTACCTAAAACCACCCACACTCGACCCATCTGCACACTCTCTGCTACTTTGCTTTTTTTTCTCCCTTTCTCTCTCTCTCTCTCTCTCAGACTCAACTCCATTCTCTCTCACTATCTCACACTCTTGTCTCCATTCTCTCTCTTTTGTTCTCCTCGCCGTCTCTAGCGGTGCTTCTCCCTTTCCTGCGACAAGACAACCACAAACCACTGTACCACATGACTGTCATCTTCCTTTACCACCCGAACCTGCCACCATCTACCCTCCTCCATGAGGATCACCATGCCACCACTGAACCTCCTCCACGACACTGTCATCGGCTACTCTCTTCCTGTCCTCCACACATTCGCAGCTGCCAGATCTGGAATAATACTATATCTAAACCCAACCTGACCTAAAAACCAATTGTGAATTTGTTTGGGTGTTTTTCACTTTTTAATTGATTTTTTTCTGCTTAATTGCATTTGTGATTATAAATGGGTTAGAAGTTTGAATGAAATTGCGATTGGATTTGTGATTTGCATTGGTTGGATACTGGATTGGAGTTGAATGAAATGAGTATGGTTCATTGGTTGTGGTTTGGTTTATATGAGATTTGTCTTAAATTTTTTGATCATTAAAATGCACAACATGTATGAATTAAAAGTTTGAAAGTTAGAACTTAAATTAAAACCTTAAAATCAAGAATGTAAAGACTTTATAGTAAATAAATAATTGACATATTCTTAAAATTATTGTACTAGTATTTGGATATTGGGTAAATAATTAATTGATTATAATAATAATTAGGTTGTGGTCTTGCCGAAGAGTCGAAGAGGAGGTGTTGTAATTGTAATTATTGTATAGTAAATTAACAAAATAGGTAAAATCTATATCTTTAATTTATCTCTCTTTATCCCAAAATTAGTCCATCTCATCAAGTCTTTGCATATTCACCTTTATTTATCCCAAAATTAGTCCATCTTATAGTCTTTGCATATCTAAAATCTTATTTTCTTATTGTTCCATTTTTATCTCATCTATAGTACCTTGACATTATGTCTTTTGATAAGTGTGAAAATTTCTTAGTTCATCCTAACAAAAAAAATATTCAGCTTGTGCATTTCATTTCAAGATATTTATTAAAGGCAAGGATTTATGAAGCTACGTCAATGACAATAATCATATTCTTGAAAAAACGAGAATAAAGATGAACATGCTAAGTGAAGTTAAGAATGTTTAAGTCATAACTAGAAATTTTGGATTCGTTGAGTCATCATCTTAAATCTTTGAACCTTCAAGACTACAAAGTATAACACTGTACGTCGATTTTAAATTTAGCATGAATTTACTACTCTCCATTAGGAAAGTCTCTCTATTTCTTAATTTTACTTTAGTTTCATGAGTCTTTACTTCTTTATGTTGAATATAAAGACATTATTTATGTTGTATTGCCTCATAAAGGACTTAACACAGCTAATTTTGTTGATGAAACTACTAAAGGATTAATTTCTGATAAAACCAATATCTTCGTTTATTGTTACAGATAAATGAAAAGAAGTTCAAGTACTCCTGATCAAATTTCTTAAGGAAGATACAATGATCTAGCTTAGGCTCATGTTGCATTGGTTACAGGTATGAAGAATCATACAATTTGCTTATTTTATAAGAAGCATTTAAAAAGTGGAGGAATCACTCAATTGAAGAAGCATTTAGCTGGGGTTAAAGGAGATGTAGAATTCTGTACAAAAATAAGCTTTGATATGAAATGGCAAATGAAAATATTGCTTGAAGAATATCAACATGAGAAAGACAGAAGGGAAAGGTTGAATTTTGAAATTGGTATGGAAGTTCATTTACTGGTTTTTATGGTGATTGTGAAAATGTTGAAGATGATAGTGGTAGTGGTAGTGTTCCATCCCAGGCTCAGGAAAAAGTGAATGTTACACTAGACCTAATGTGAGGAAAAGAAGAAAGCAGGTGATTAGTTGTTTTGCACAACGAACAAATCTTGGAGCCCAATCTTCAATTTATAGTGCAATGCAATCAAGAGATGCGGCCCACAAAGTCGATATGGTAGTAGGTAGATGGTGGTATGATACATGTTCATCATTCAATGTTTCTTAGTCTTATTATTATCAACCTATGGTAGATGCAATAGCCTTTTATGGTTTGGGATACAAAGCTACTTCGATTAATGACTTAAGAGGTAAAATTTTGAGTTGTTCAGTTTTTGAAATTAAAAGTTATTTGGCAGAAACAAGAGTGAATTGGGCTACTTTTGGATGTTCAATCATGTTACCAATAAGAGACAAGAGCCTATTATTAATTTTTTGATTTATTCTACAAATGGTTTAATGTTTTTGAAGTATATTGATGCATTTGACCTTATTAGAAATAATGATACTTTGTTTGAGATATTTGATGAAGTTGTGAATAAAGTAGGGCCAGAAAACATTGTTCAGTTCATTATTGACAATGATTCTGCTTATAAAGCGGCAGGAAGAAGATTACATAATAAGTATCATTCTTTTTTTTTGGCTCCTTATGATGCACATTGCATTGACCTAATGCTGGAGAATATAGGAGATCCTAGGGATTTTCCTATTATTAATGAGACTATGCAAAAAGTTAAAAAGGTGACCAAGTTCATCTATAATCCTGCATGGTGTTGAATTTAATGAGAAAGGAATTTATCAATAGTAGGAATTTTTGTCATCCTGCTATGACGAGATTTGCAACAAATTTCTTATCACTTCAATTTTTTGTTATGATGAAGAAAGAGTTAAGACAAATGTTTACAAGTGATAAGTGGGTTGAATCTCAACATGCTAGATCTAATGCTGCAGTGGAGCTTTCCAGAATTATACTAGAAGATAAAGAATTTTAGTTTCAATGCTAATTTGTTATCCGAGTTTGTGAGCTTTTGGTGAGGGTGCTTCGCTTAGCTGATAATGAAGCAAAGACAACAATGAGATATTTTTTAATGTCATGGAAAGGGCCAAGGAACTAATTAACGTTAATATGAAACATAAGGCTTCTTTGTACACATCGTATCTTGCAATCATCAATGAGAGATTGAAAAGGCAGCTTTTTTCTCCGTTGTTCGCAGCTGGTGTGTTTTTGAATCCTAGTGTATATTTCTAATCAGATTTAAAAAAGAAAGCTGAAGTTAGTAGAGGAATGCTATTCACTACTACAAAAATTGTTGGCCATGAAATGATGCAAGATCTCTTGAGCTCACAAATGAAACTTTATAAGCAGTGTTGTGGGGATTTTAAATTGTCGATTGCTATTCGACAAAGAGCAAAACTTTCTCCAAGTATTAGCTGTGTCCTTTTCCTTATTTGTTGAAAATTAATTATCACTTTATTTTGTTTGTAACGTTACTTTTGTTATCTTACGACTTATAGTTTCTTAGTGAGAGCAATTCGGATGTGGTGTTCCAGAATTACAAAGATTTGCAATTTGAATTTTAAGTCAATGTGTGAGTGCAACAGGCTATAAATGGAATTGGAGCACGTTTGAATTCATCCATTCTAAGAAAAGGAACAAATTGGAGTACAAGAGATTGAATGACTTGGTATTCGTTCGTTACAATTTAAAGTTTCGGGAAAGGTATGCTATTATCATTATTAATTTCAATACAATTGCTTATAATTTTCTAATAATTAAATTTTATTGTTTATTAAGAATCTTAATATCACAAGTAGTTTAACAGATCCAATTTCTATTAATAATATCGAACTTTTGACAAATTGGATTTTTGAGAAACCAGATTTAATAGATGTGAATAACTTGAAAGATAATCTTGGTTGGGAAAGTATTGACATGTCATTTGGTGCATTGAATTTGAATGATGATGATGATGAGTCTCCTCTCAATGATAAGGATTTTGTACGAAATGATAACTGAGGTCAGTGTAGTTATAACGGGTATCCTCCCGTAGACAATTGAATGAAGTTGCAGGTTTTTTTTCCCTTCTTTTAATTTTACTTATATTTGATGTATATGTTAAATTTTATATATGTAATGTAATTGTAAATGTTTTTGTTACAGGTTTTACTTCTACTTGGTTGGTTCCTCATCACGAACTTTTCTCGTAAATTGTAATAATTTGAGAGTTAAGAATATTTATGATTATTTTTATTGGATGTTTTGATATAATTATTATTTATTATATGATGAAATTATAATATTTTAAATACTTTATATTGTTATTAATTTTATATTTGCATGATAAAAATTGTCTTTTTTATATAAATTGCGATTATTGTTTACATATGAAATATCTGAAAATTATTGTTATTTTATATTAATTGTAATTATTATTTAATACTATAATTTTCAGAAGCATGGTTGATATACACTTATGAAGTATACAATACAATAGTACAATATGATATTAAACTATTTTACAATTTCTAAAAAAATTAAAGGATTATTTTATAAATTTAAAAATTTATCCAAAAGATATTAATCAATGTTAGGACAGTATTATACTAAAACTTAATCCTGATACTAAATTCAATACAATATTCGCATCTTATCATATGAGAATACGGAGTCAGCAAGCACGTAGAAGTAGAACTCTTCAAACCTTATCGGGTTTAGCACTTAGAGTGAAGCTGCGTCGATAACTAAAAAGCCTGCTTGAAATTGTCTATGTAAATAGGGTAAGTGCGTGTTTACAAATTTTGAATACTTTATCATGCTAGTTTTCTCTGGCAGACAAGTGGCATAAAACGTCACAGAGAGAAGCAAAAATGTGGAGGCCAAAATTGGGGAAAGAAGCGGAAGCTAGGGTACAATATCTTGTGCAATCTTTGATGGGTCAATCAGACCACAATGGGGTCGCGAGATTATGATGTGATGTGGGGCAGATTTTGTTTTTGTGACTGTGTGTTGGTAGTTGGCCTGGCCAAAAATTTCACGCTTACCGTATCAAAGGAGGCGACGACTTTGTCAATTGGCAAGTGGGGGTGGGAGAGGGGATGTGAGGTCTTATTCGAGTTTCGGACGATAAGATGCCACTTTGGGTCATGACGTGACACCTTTCTCATGTGGAAAAGATCCGAGTGGTCACAGCAATACATAAAAAGTAAGGTGAGAAGGGAAATGGGTGGGTGTTTGTGGGGGGTATGCCATTCGCCATCAAAGGAGTCAAGTCGCTTTAGCGATGATTCAGATTCTTGATAAAAACAATATTTCATATTCTCCACCTTTCCGTTAAATTACTTTCCACTGAAATTACGTGGGATAAGGATTACCATGCTTTTTATTTTTTATATTTTTATTAAAAAATGCAAGTTATCAATCCCTTAATTAACTTTAAATTTGATTAAATCTAAAACTTAAAAACACTCGGTGATCATCTCCTACTTTTTTTAGAAATTGACTTTTAAACAATTTCAAGTTGATATCGCTAACTTTAGATTAGAATCAAACACTCTTTATCATGCCTAGAGAACAAAATCGAATCAAATACTTTTTATCATGCCTAATTTTAACAAATTAACGTGATCAAGATAAAATTGAAATTCTGCAAAGAGAATATTACTGCAACACGCACACACATTAAAAAAAAGTGATTCTCTTAAATTATTATTGGTTGAAGTTAAAAATTTGGAGATTAAAGGAGATAAATTGACAAATATATTTAGAGATGACAATTCTCTCTCGAGCCAAGCCCAACTTAGCCTGAGCGACAAATATAGTATAATTTGGAGACTTTTAAACTAAAAAATCTATTTATTATTTTATTTAAATAATTTTATTGGGTTATGTCCTAAAGTTTGTTTGATTTCCCAAATTATCATACAAATTTGATTATAGATTATTATGGTGTACACATATTAAATTAATCAAAATCCATTAATTTACTTTATAATCAATATGTTTTACGTTTGTTTCTCCTAAGGTTTGTCGCATGCATGTTTTTATTTTAGGTACTTTTATCTTATATAAGTTGTTGATACTTTATTTTTTTACTTATTTTATTTTATTTTGTCATATGCAACGGTATTCATTTTATTTCAATTATTATATTTTTATTTTTATCACATTCAATTTACATTGGATTTCTTTATGTTTAATTTCTATCAATTTTTTCAATGTTCTAAAAACTCAATCGGTTCGATAAGTTTAATCGTAAAAATCTTGAACCATTTAACTTTTTAGTTCAGCTTTTAAATTTTCGGTGTGATTTACTTTAATAGTCTTATTGTTAAAAATCGATCAATTTATTAATTAATCCGTTAATTTTTGTAAATTAATAAGTTTTTATAATCTAAAATAGATCAATTAATTTTCATTTAACAATTTTTTAATTAACTTCAAGTTCTTTGATAGGTAAGGATAATTTCCTTCAATCATATTTTAAATTCCTAAATTTTTTTCAAATTTTATCCAGTTTTATGATTGTTTAATATCTATTGAATCTTTTAAACCTTAAAACTCTTTTCTTACTGGTTTAACTTCTGGTTCAGTTTTTAAAACATTGCAATTTTCATCATTTTGCATCATTTTAGTTTTAATTTGCTGCTATTTTCATTTATATTCGTTTTTTCTAAATTAATCTTAACTAAATTTTAAATTTAGATATTTATCTATAATATAATTCAATTAATTTTTATTTTATTTTTATTGTATTTTTATTTAGTTTATTTTAAATTCATTTAGACTTATTTAGATGTTTTTTAAGTTTTGAAGAAATTTAAATAAATGAAAAAGGAATAATAAAGGTATTTAGACCTTGTTTGGTTGCCATGGATTCTTGCTTGGGAAAGTAATCTTTTTCCTAAAATTTATACTATTATGTTTGGTTCATTTTTTTGGGTAGTTAAGAAAGTAAAAACTTTCCCAATATAGGGAAAGTAGTAGCACTTTCCTTGGATTCTAAATCCCACCATTCCCTTGGTATTTAGATTACTTTCCTTAGGAATTTAATCTAAAAAATAGACTAGCCAATTCAACCCTTTCTTCTATCTCAACCCTACGACAACTCTTTTATAATAATAAGGAATTTATTAATAATAATAATAATAATAATAATAATAATAATAATAATAATAATATAATTAATACAATTAATGAAATTAATAATAATAAGTATAATAATAATAAAAAAATAAAAATAATAACAATAATAATAATAATATTTTAATTAATAAATGAATTATATTTTAATTAATTATATTGTAGTTAATTAATTAATTAATTACAATATTTTAATTAATAAATGAATTA
>JAOTAY010000008.1:25264806-25275505 GCA_025629805.1 Erythroxylum baracoense | reverse complement strand
CTCTAACCATTTAGCAGATTCTGGACTTTCCATAGCTTCTTGATAGGTTGTGGGCTCATTATGATCAATGAGCATCATATTATCATCATTAGTAACGAGAAATCCATATCTCTCGAGCTCATGACGAATACTATCAGATCTACGTAAGCCTTGTGTTGTTGAAGGCTGCTCATCAACAGTTTGTAAGCTTGCTTCAATCTCCTTCTCAGGCTCAATGTCATTTTGTGGAACTTGAATTTCTTCAAGTTGTACCTTACTCCCATTGTTTCCTTTGGAAATAAATTCTTTTTTAAGAAAAGACCATTTCAAGCAACAAACACTTTGTTCTCAGATGGGATGTAAAAGTAATATCCTTTAGTTTCCTTAAGATATCCCACAAATAAACATTTTTTAGATTTAGGTGCCAACTCGTCGACAGTAGGACGCTTCACGTAAGCCTCACAACCCCAAATCTTTAGAAAAGATAGAGTAGGACGTTTCCCAGTCCATAACTCATAAGGTGTCTTTTCTACAGCCTTTAAAGGAATACGGTTCAGTATGAATGCTGCGGTTTCTAAAGCATAACCTAGAAAGACTTTGGAAGATCAGTTTGACTCATCATTGATCGAACCATGTCTAATAGAGTTCGATTTCTCCTTTGAGAAACACCATTCCATTGAGGAGTTCCTCTAGGAATCAATTGTGAAATGATTCCATAATCCTTCAGATGATCATCAAACTCTTGGCTTAAGTATTCACCTCTTCGATCAGATCGAAGGATTTTAATTGTCTTGCTAAGCTGATTTTGTACTTCATCTTATACTCTTTGAACTTTTCAAAAGATTCAAATTTGTGCTTCATTAGATAGACATAGCTATATCTACTGAAGTCATCTGAAAAAGTAATGAAATACAAATAACCTCCTCTAGCTGATATGCTAAAAGGACCACATACATCAGTATGTATAAGGCCTAATAGCTTATTGGCCCTTGTCTTTGTCATCTTGCCCAGTAAATAAGAATCACATGTCTCAAAAGATTCAAAAGAATTAATGAATCCATCTTGATGGAGTTTTGAGACGCGTTTCTCATTTACATGGCTTAAGTGACAATTTCAGAGATAGGTTGGGTTCAAATCATTAGATTTAAACTTCTTGGTATTTATGTTATAGATGGACTCATTTGTGAGAGGCTTAGTGTCTAGAGTATAGATGCCATTTAATTAACGTGCAATGCCATATAAAATGTCATTTTTATAAATAGAAATACTTATATTCTCGATAGAAAATCTAAATCCATCATTCTCTAAACAAACAAAAGAAATAATATTCCTACTCATAGTGGGTATATAATAACAATTCCTAAGCTCTAAAATGAGTCCAGTAGGTAAAGTAAGATCATAGGTCCCCATAGATAAAGTAGCAACTCTTGCTCCATTTCCTAGGCGCATGTCAATCTCACCAGCAATCAATCTTCTAGTCCTTCTTAGATTCTGCACATTAGTACAAATGTGAGTTGCAACTCTAGTATCCAATACCCAAGATGCAGAAGGAGTAAAATTGACTTTTATAACAAACATACCTGAAGAAGTAGTCGCACTATTCTTCTTCTCTTTTAGCTCTTCCAAATAGAGTTTGTAGTTTCTTTTCCAATGACTAGGTTCATTGCAATGAAAGCAAACTCCCTCCTCAGGTGCCTTAGTCTTAGCTTTAGGCTTAGGGTTGGGCTTGGGTATTTTACCTTTGCCCTTGCCTATGCCCTTCTTCTTGAAACGCTATCCCTTTTGAACCACAAGAACTTCATGGATGGTCTTATCCTTTCCCTTCAAGTTCTCTTCAGCAGTCTTGAGCATCCCATGCAATTCATCAATGGACTTCTCCATGTTGTGCATATTATAGTTAAGAATGAACTGATCATATTCATCAGTCAAAGATGCTAGAATAAGACCAGTTGCCAATTCTTGACTAACAGGTGAACCTAATTTCTCAAAATGATGAATATAAGTCTTCATCTTGAGAACATGAGCATGATTTAAATTAATTATTAGGTCATGATAGAATTATTCTTGGAGTTAAATTATTATTACATTGTAAGTATGACTCTATTACACTGGTTAGTTAAATTAAAGGAGTAGGAATGTATTGAGGGCAATTGTGGCATGTCACTTAAGTTTAAAGACCATGAAGCAGTAAAGGAAGTGTAAAGTGGATCTTTAGCACTCATTAAGGGTAGAATTGGAAAAGGAAAAATGTTGTGCTGTACATTAAATGGAAAAAAAACGTGAATGAAGGGAGAGAAGAAGAGAAAAAAACGTGAAAAAGAAAAGGAAGTGAGAGAGAGTTTGTCCATGGGAGAAAAGAGAGAAGACAAAGATTAGGTTTCATCTTTTCTTAGTTTTCAAGAGTGATTTTGAGGGTATTCAAGAAGAGGAAAAGAAAGAGAAAGAGAAGAGCTTCCATTTGAGCTAAACATCTCTTTGTTTGGTGAAGATTCAAGGTAAGCTCATTTTTAATCTTTTGCATTGTTTGAAGGGTTTTGGTTCATGAAGCTTAGGAAATACATGGGTTTAAGTATTCTAGAGTCAATTTTTAGTGAATATGCTTTTTGGGTTCTCAATTTGTATTCCTATAGAATTGGATTTTTACTAATGTTAAAGGGAATCAAGAGAGGCAAGAGGAGCAAGAGGAGGGGCATTTTTAAGCAAGGAAATCCAAGTGGGTTACATGTTTATAGATGAGTTAATGAGCCATGTGTATTTTTCCGAATTAATAGAGTTAAATGATTTCAATTGCTTTATAAATGTTGCATTTATTGCTTCTTAAATGATTTAATTAATTGTTACATGTTTGGTACATGAATCTTGATGATTATTTATGAAATGATGATTGAAATTGTAATTGAAAAATATCATGCTTATGAAAATCATGTTTCTGAAACGTGCCTTTTTTATAACATGTTTACAAGATATGAAATTCATGTTTGTGTGGGTTTATAGTGATCCATTCTGTAATGTCATGTGCACGTTGACCATGTTAAAGGCTTCTCCCACCTGCCCATCAGTGGCATAGAGCTCCTTTACAGACTCCCTCATATTTATGGACTACCCAAAGTAGTCCATTCTATTATTACTGGAGATTGGCAAGAACTCCCTCATGTTTATGGACTACCCAAGTCATTATGATTGCTTATCTGTTTATGATTTATTGACAAGTTTGATGAATATATGACTTATATTGTTTATGAATTGTTTGACATGCTTGAGAATTTGAGAAATATGTGTTTTATGGATTCAAAGCTATTTTACTATGGCAGTGAATATTTTCAATGATTTTGCTTATTTCTTCGCTATAAACTTATTACCCACAAGCTTTTAAGCTCACCCCCATTCCTCCCTATTTCTAGGTGAAAAGCAAGAGATCGAGCAGTAGAGAGTCAAGGCATCACTCCAAGTCTGCATATTTTCTTTTATATTTAAATATTAGTATATGAAAACTCAAGGCTTTTATTGCATTTCAAGTATTACTCATTCATATATATTTTGTATTTTTGGATTATGAGACCAATGATATATTTGGGTCTTGAAATGCCCATTAAAGCTTTGTAGAACTCTTTTCTTTTGATGTTAATGAAATATATTTATGTTTTGCTCATGACTTTCCAAGTTTTCGCATTGCATTTTCAAACATTCAGAGGGGTAAAATCTGTGTTATGACTTCAGGGGAAAAACTATATTAATCTAGGCTATTTTGGACAAGGTTGTCTTCTTAGAAGTTGTAGTTTCTCCTCTTAGCTTTCCAATGATATGAAGTGTGTAATTTTTGGACATCTGAGTTGAGAGATATGCCTTTTACAAGTTAGTAATGCTACACAGGGTGCATGCTAGACACTTTATAGCCTTTTTCTTTACTTAAGTTAATAGAAAATGAGCACTAAGGTGTTTTGAAATGGGAGGAATTAGTGTGATAAGTTAGAGATGAAATAAAGGTGAAGAAGGGAGATTGAACATGTGCAAAAGTTATGATGAATGTGCATAAGCTTGAATGTTATATTTTTGGATTGATGACCAAACATGGATTATGATTTGGCTATAAATGACATTGAGCTGAAATGGAAGTGAGAATGAAGGGAAAATGATGAGCAAAATAAGATAAAAATGATAGATCTGCATAAAAGGGATCATAGGTAACTTGTAGGAGTTAGGAATCTAGAAATTGATCGGTAAATGTCCGTTGAGCGGACTTAATGTCTACTAGGCGGACCTTCTCAGGAATTCCAGCATTCCAGCTCAGTTTATGTCTGTTTGGAAGGAAATATGTCTGCTAAGTGGACATTCTTGGGACAATTATATAAATGTGAAAATTTTGACCCTTTAGACAGCAAAATCTCTCTTCGTGGCCTTCACAAAAGTTGTAAAACTCGAAATTGTCTTCGAAATCGTGCTTGAATAACCTTAATCTGATGTCTATAGTGAAAGTTATGATTTTTGTCCCAAATTATGTACATATATATATTGTGGACTTATCGATGCTTTCCTATGATACACTTAGGCTTGAATGAAGCTAGAAATGTACTTAGTTTGATATGGAAATAAGAGATAAAAATGAGTGATATGTTTAAGGGGACGATTAAGGATACAAACATAAGAATGGATTGTCGTATATCAAGTGTTCAAATATAAAATTTTGGGATTTTATGAGAATGAAGATGAACCATTGATGGCTAATGAGATTCCATTATAAGAACCCTACAGAGTGTTGTGCTGACGTTTTATTCACGAGTTAGACTCCGAAAATAGGGCTTAACATCTTTTGGTATCAAAGCATCTAGGTTTAGTATCCTAGGCATGAAATGGGTCATCTTAAAGCACAAAATGAACATGCATTAATTTAAAAAAACAACATGCATTGCTTTTGTATTGTTTCACATGATTTGAAATAGTTTTACATAAAGCATGGTTTAAGAAGGTTTTACATGTACACATTCTAGTTTAAACCTGACATGAAACATGAACTAAATATTTTAAATGGTTTTTAAATTGAAGAAGTGAGTATGTTGCCTCGAAAGAGAACTTAAGGAGCTATGGCTTGATCTCATTCTCACCAATAAAGTACGGATGAATCTCATGTCCCGCAAGACACGAGGCCACATTCTACTCATGATTCTGAGGCACCTAGTGTGTAACACGAAGTTCTGTAGCCTCCTCTTATGCCCTAAGTAAACCCCATGGATCCATATTTCTTTCAAGCCTTTGCTCAGGCTTTCATGCATGCTATGGGCCAAGTGCCACAAGTTCTAGTGCAAGCTCCAGTGGAGGGGAGCAGACAGTATGATAAGCTTTGCAAGTACGGGGCTGTAGAGTTTAATAGGACTACAAATCCTGAAGAGGCTGAAGCATGGTTGAGAAGGACAAAGAGAGTCCTATTACAGATAAAGTGCTTTGATGAGGAGAAATTGGATTATGCAGTGAGCTTACTGCAAGGGGACGCACTCTATTGGAGGGAATCGGTGCTCCATAGTCAGTCACACTGCCAATATTGTCATGGAGAAAATTTTTGGAAGCTTTCAAGAAGAAATACTTCTTAAAAGTCCATATCCAAGAGAAGACCAGAGAATTCCTAAATCTCACATAGAGGGATATGATTGTGAGTGAATATGAACTGAAGTTCACCCAACTTTCAAGGTATATGGCCAACATTGTTGAGAATGAGGAGGATAAGTGCCTTAAGTTTAAGGGAGGACTTCATTTGGGGATCAAGCAGAAAGTATTGATCCATAACTTTTGTGACTACCAATTATTGGTAGATGCTGCACTCTAGGCTGGGAAACCGGAGAACATAAAGTATGAAGTAAACAGGAAGAGGAAGAACAGGGAACAATCTTCCAAGAAAGGAATGAGTACCCAATGTCCTAGAGGAGTATGAGGAAATTCCACACGCAGAGTGAAGTGGGAAGTAATGGCTCTTCTAAGAATAAGTAAGTAAGGGTAGTTTTAGCGCAAGCCTTAACTGTAGGAGGTAACAAAAAGATGGAGAGGGGTAGGTATATAAACCCCCAATATGAGCATTGTGGGAAGTTTCACAAAGGAGAGTGCTTTAAGTGACTTAGAGTATGTTTTTGATGCAAAGAGAAGGGACACATGGTCAGGGAATGTCCTCAAGCACCAAGGCAAGATGGGTCATAGATGCAAGTTCCAAAGGGAGCAAAAACAGTAGGAACTAGGCCAGCCATTGAAGTGGGTAGTTCTGGAGCAACAAGGAAGGTTATTCCTCCAGGAAGGCCAAGGGGTCAAGCACAGGCAAGGGTGTTTTCCATAACCATAGATGAAGCTACAGCCGCTCTTGAAGTTTTCACAAGTATGGTTCGGTTATTTGATTCAGAAGTATACTAATTGCTTGATTCTGGCTCCACACAGTCTTTTGTTTCTATAAGCATGACATTACATGGTGTTAATTTGGTGCCATTGGATAGTGCATTGATTGTTAGTACTCCTATAAGGAGGAATGTGATAATCAATCAAGAATATAGAGATTGTGAACTCTTTATTGATGGTGTTAAATTGATAGTGGACTTAATGCCTTTAGATTTAAAGGGCCTAGATGTTATACTTGGAATGGATACCTTGGAGAAATATCATACAAAGTTAGAGTGTAGCCTTAAAGAGGTAGAATTTGATCATAGCAAGGGTGAGAAGGTGACTTTTAATAGAGACAGAATAACATTATCACTAAGAATTATTTTAGCTTTGCTAGCTGACAGGATGATAAGAAACGTGTGTAAAGCCTTCTTGGTACATATTGTGGACATTGAGGTAAACAAAGTTAGAAGATTTTCCATTGTGAGGGAATTTCCAGACGTGTTTCTAGAAGACTTACTTGGTTTGCCACTAGCAAGGGAAATCGAATTTGCCATCAATCTGATTCCAAGTACTGCGTCCATTTCCATACTACCGTATAGAATGGCTCCAGCTTAGTTGAAGGAGCTTAGGGAACAGTTTGGAGAACTATTAGAGAAGAGGTATATAAGGCCAAGTTCATCACCGGAGGCTCAACAAGGTGAACATTAAAAACAAGTATCCACTGCCACGAATTAATGATTTATTCAACGAACTGTAAGGAGCAAAGGTCTTCTCTAAAATTTATCTGAGGTCAGGCTATCATCAGCCCAGAATCAGGGAATTTGATGTACATAAAATAGCCTTTAGGACAAGTTATGGGCATTATGAGTTCCTAGTCATGCCATTTGGATTGACCAATGCGCCAGTTGTGTTCATAGAGCTCATGAATACGGTCTTTAAGGAATATCTGGACAAATTTGTCATAGTATTTATAGATGACATTCTAGTTTATTCTAAGAGTGAAGAGGAACACAAGGAACATCTAAGGATAGTGTTGCAAACATTAAGGGAGAAGGAGCTTTATGCCAAATTCAGCAAGTGTGAATTTTGGCTTTATAAAGTAGTATTCCTTGGACACGTAATTTTGGAGGATAGAATACATATCGATTGGATAAAAATTAAAGCAGTGGTGAAATGGCATGCATCAAATATAGTGGTAGAAGTGAGAAGCTTTCTGGGTCTTGTAGGATATTATAGGAGGTTTGTTGAAGGGTTCTCCATGATAGCTGCTCCATTGAACAAGTTGTTAACGAAAAATCAGAAGTTTATCGAGAGTGATGAATGTCAGAAAAGCTTTAAGGAGCTTAAGTACAGGTTGACAAATGCTCCAATTTTGACCTTGCCCATAGGAGATGAGGGCTATATAGTTTATGCCTCGCGGCAGCTAAAGCCTTATAAATTGAATTACTCGACCCATGATCTAAAATTAGCAACAATAGTTTTTCCCTTGAAATATTGGAGATATTATATGTATGGAGTTCAGCCGAGGATTTTTTATAGATCATAAAAGTATCAAGTACTTATTGAGCCAAAAAGAGTTGAACTTGAGACTGAGAAGGTGGTTAGAGTTGTTTAAGGATTATGACTTGTTGATTGAATACCATCCAGGCAAGGCAAATGTAGTGGTCGATGCCTTGAGTAGGAAATCCTCTATAGCTCATGTTCAGACAATTTATCTACCATTGTTGGAACAGATGGCTAAGCTTAAAATAAGCTTGAAACAGGAAGAACCTGACTGTAATATTGCTAATTTCAGAGTGAGACCAATACTCCAAGAGAAAGTTAAGGAGTTACAAGAACAAGATGAAAATTTGAATAAACTTCGAGAAGAAATTAAGAATGGCAAGCAATTTGAAGTGGAAGTGAGGGATGATGGACTTATGGTTGTAGGTAATAGAATTTATATTCTAAATGTCAAGGAGGCAAAGGATGAGATACTTGATGAGGCACATAATGTGCCTTATTTCATACACCTAGGTAGCACCAGGATATACAGAGATTTGAAAGAGCATTTCTAGTGGAGAGGAATGAAGAAGGATGTAGCAGAATATGTAAGCAAGTGTCTAGTGTGTCAGCAAGTTAAGGCTAAACACTATGCACCTTTAGGCAAGTTAAGGCTATTATCCATTCCTGAGTGGAAGTGGAAAAGGATAACTATAGATTTTCTTATGGGTTTGCCCATGACCCGTAGGAAGCATGATGCCATATGGGTTATTGTTGACCGTTTGACAAAGTTAGCCCATTTTCTAGCAATTAAACAGACTGATTCTCTGTATGTGCTAGGAAAGAAGTACATTAATGAGATAGTGAGACTATATAGTATTCCAAACTCTATAGTTTCTGACAAAGATCGTCAGTTTACTTCAAGATTTTAGGAAATCATATAAGAAGCTTTGGGGACTAAGTTAAATTTTATCACTTCTTTCCATCCCCAAGCAGATGCTCAATCTGAGAGGACCATTCGAAACCTTATAGGAATGCTCAGGGTATGTGTGATGGATTACAGAGGTGATTAGGATGAGCACTTGCCATTGGTTTAATTTGCTTACAATAACTTGTACCATTTGAGCATTTAAATGACTCCTTATGAAGCACTGTACGGAAGAAGATGTATATCTCCTATATGGTGGGATGAAGCAGGAGAAAGGAAATTAATAGGACCAAAGTTACTTTAGATGATAGTTGACAAGGTCAATCTAATTAAGCAAAGGCTTAAAGCAACTCAAGATAGAATGAAGAGCTATACTAATGCACACCGAAAAGAAATGGAGTATAAATTTGGTGAGAAAGTCTTTCTTAAGACATCTCCTTAGAAAGGAGTTATGAGGTTAAAAAAGGGTAAATTAAGCCCAAGATATGTGGGTCCTTACGAGATTGTTGAAAAGATTGAACCACGGGCATATAGATTGGTGCTACCACTATAATTGTCACAAATACATGGTGTCTTTCATGTTTCCATATTAAGGAGGTATAGATCAGATCCCTCCTACATCATTCAGACCTCTGAGGTTCTGTTGAGAGATGATTTGGCTTATGAGGAGAATGCAGTGAAGATTCTAGACACTAAGGAAAAGGTCCTCAGGAACAAGACAGTTCAATTGGTTAAAGTCCTATGGAAGCACCATTTTAAGGAAGAGGCGACATGGGAGCACTTGAAGGCTATGAAGGAGAAGTATCCACACCTCTTTAATGACTTAGGTAAGAATTTCAAGAACGAAATTCTTTAAAGAGGTGGAGAAATGTTGGCCCCTGATATTTTTATTGAGTTAAGCATGATTTATTTATTAGTACAGTGTAATTATTAGTACAGTGTAAGTAGGATTTTATTACACTGGTTAGTTAAATTAAAGTAGTAGGAATGTATTAAGGGCAATTGTGGCGTGTCACTTAAGTTTAAAGACCATGAAGCATTAAAGGAAGGGTAATGTGGACATTTAGCACTCATTAAGGGTAGAATTGGAAGAGGAAAAATGTTGCCTTCTACATTAGATGGAAAAAACGTGAATGAAGGGAGAGAAGAAGAGAAAAACGTGAAAAAGAAAGGGAAGTGAGAGAGAGTTCATCCATGAGAGAAAAGAAAGAGATAAAGATTAGGATTCAACTTTTCATAGTTTTAAAGAGTGATTTTGAGGGTATTCAAGAAGAGGAAAAGAAAAAGGAAGAGAAGAGCTTCCATTTGAGCCAAACATCTCTTTGTTTAGTGAAGATTTAAGGTAAGCCCATTTTTAATCTTTGGTATTTTTGGAAGGGTTTTGATTTAAGTATTATAGAATCAATTTTTAGTGAATATGCCTTTTAGGTTCTCAATTTTTATTCCTATTGAATTGAATTTTTTTCAAGGTTAAAGGGAATCAAGAGAGGCAAGAGGAGCAAAAGGAGGGGCATTTTTAAGTAAGGAAATCCAAGTGGATTACCTGTTTATAGTTGAGTTAATGAGCCATAAGTATTTTTTAAAACGATAAAGTTAGATGATTTCAATCACTTTATAAATGTTACGTTTATTGCTTCTTAAATTATTTAAGTAGTTGCTACATGTTTGGTACATGAATCTTTATGATGATTTGTGAAATGATGATGGAAATTGTATTTGAAAAATATCATGCTTATGGAAATTATGTTTCCGAAACGTGCCTTTTGTGCAAGATGTTTACAAGATATGAAATTCATGTTGTGTGGGCTTATGATGATCCATTCTATTATGTCATATACACGCTGACCATGTTAAAGGCTTCTCTCGCCTGCCCGCTAGTGGCACGGAGCTCCTCACGGACTCCCTTATGTTCACGACTACACATGACCGCTTGCGGAAATGTGTAGCACGTTTTGT
>JAOTAY010000008.1:25233629-25264706 GCA_025629805.1 Erythroxylum baracoense | reverse complement strand
TCCCAATTGGACTTCATGTGGACCTTTGGACACTTCATGTTGGGCTTCAAGGAGTAAGACAATGCCTCTTGGACCTTAATGAGATGAAATCTGACTCAACAACATGGGTTCTATCTCTTGAAGGTCTTGGATCAAACTTCATTGCTTTGGCCCTAGCTCTTATCATTAAGCCTCCAAAATCTTGTAATGGATCTTTAGGAACATTAGACTTGAATGTTGGGTCTTTGATATGGAAATTTTGTTCAGCCCCTTGCCTTGCACAATCAGACTTCAAATCTGATCCATTTTCAGCTCCTAAGCCTCCTTTTGCAAGCTCATGTCCATGCAAGTCATATCCTAGGCTTCCTTGAGGCAGATCGCACCATGTATGCTTCTCTTCTTATCTTTCACATGCCCATGGTTCTCCATCAAGAAGAGGCAAGAAGGTTGTTTCCAAAAGGAACAACAATTTGGGCAGCATAAAGATGAAGATTCAAGCATTTCAAGGAAAGAATGATCCCCAGCTTTATTTAGAGTAGGAAAGAAAGGTTGAGCACATATTTGATTGTCGTAACTACACCGAGGAGAACAAATTGAAAATTGAAGTTGTTAAATTCATAGATTACGCTATTATTTGATGGGACCAATTACTGATAAATAGAAAGAGGAATAGTGAGAGACCAATTCAGTCGTGGGAAGAAATGAAGATGGTAATGTGCAAGAGATTTATACCTAGCCATGACTATAAAGATTTCCATAGAAAGTTGCGAGGGCTAGTTCAAGGATCCAAGAGTGTAGAAGACTACTACAAAGAGATGGAGGTGGCCATGATTAAAGCAAACATAGAGGAGGACTGAGAGGCAGCAATGAATTGATTCATAGGTGGTTTAAACAAGGAGATTGCTGATGTGGTAGACTTACAACACTATGTGGAGATGGAGGAATTGCTATATAAGGCCATTAAGGTTGAGTAACAACAAAAATCAAGAAAATCAGAGTTATTTAACTCTTCTTGGAAGTCAACTTGGAAAGAAAAAGTCACCAACTTAGCCTTGAAATCAAAAGGAGATTCAAAGCCAAAAGATTTGGTTGCTACTTCTAAAGGTAAAACTGAAACTAAATCTTCTTCTAGATCTTATGATGTTAAGTGCTTTAGGTGGCAAGGGCTTGGATATATTGCTTCTCAATGTCTAAACAAAAGGGTTGTGATCGTGTTGGAGAATGGTGATGTAGAGAGTGTTAGATCAACTGATGATGAAATGCTACCATTGGAGGACTGATCTTATATTGATGTTATAGAACCCATGAATGGAGATATATTGGTCATAAGATGTGCACTAAATATTCAGTCTAAGGATGAAAATAAACGGGAGCAATGTGAGCACAATTTCCATACTCAATGCCAAATTAAAAACAAGGTTTTTAGCATGATTATTGATAGTGGCAGTTGTACTAATGTTGCTAGTACTTTGTTAGTAGATAAGCTGAATTTGGATACCTTCAAGCATTCCAAGCCATATATAAGTTGCAATGGCTAAATGATTGTGGTGAAATTAAGGTGGCCAGGTAAGTTTTAGTGTGTTTTTCTATTGGCAAATATAGAGATGAAGTTTTTTTTTATGTGGCACCAATGCATGTTAGACACATTTTATTAGGTCGTCCATGGCAATTTGTTAGGAAGCTTAGATGAGATGGGTACACAAACTGTTACTCTTTTGTACTTAATAATTGAACCATTGTACTAAACCCTTCAAACTTTTACAAGCTCATGAAGATCAGAATAGGTTAGCAACTGAGTATAAAATGAGAGAAAATTAGTGAGCAAGATTAAAATAAAAAGAAAGAAAAACAGCAAATGATAGAAAAGAAAGAGAGTAGATCGAGAGGAAAAATTAAGAGAGAGGTGTTCAAAAAAGAGAGAAAAGCAAGAAATTATATATAATTACTAGAAAAGTGACGTTAAGAGTGTTATGTTTGCAAGACAACCACTACTTATGTACAAGGATGTTTATTTTTTTACTAATGGCAACCCTACTTTGCCTAGTGTGGTTATTTCTTTGTTACAAGAGCATGAGGACCTTTTTATTGAAGAGATACCACATAGACTACCCCCTTAAGAGGCATTGAATATCAAAAAGATTTCATACCCGGGGCTTCTATTCCTAGTCAACCTACCTATAGAGCCAATCATGAGGAAACAAAATAGATACAACGACAAGTTGATGATCTGGTGTAAAGGGGATTTGTGCGAGAGAGTCCTAGCCCATGTTCGATTCCTGTAATCGTATTCCCAAAGAAAGATCAAACATGGCGTATAAGTGTAGATTATTAAGCCATAAATAAAATAACAGTTAAGTATAGATATCCTATCCCTCAATTAGATGATATGCTTAATAAATTACATAGGTCACGCTTGTTATCTAAGATTGATTTAAAGAATGGCTACTATCAAATTCACATGAAAGAAGGAGATTAATGGAAAACAACTTTTAAAACTAAATATGGATTTGGTTAGTAATGCCCTTTAGTTTAACTAATGTACCTAGTACTTTCATGAGGCTTATGAACCATGTCTTGCATGCTTTCAATGGAAAATTTGTGGTAGTCTACTTTGATGATTTTTTATTTTGCAGCAAGAATTTAAATGATCATTTGTAACAATTGCATGTTGTTTTTGGTGTATTAAGAGAGAACCAATTGTATCCTAATCTTAGAAAGTGTACATTTTGCATGGAATCTATTGTGTTTCTTAGATTTGTTGCTAGTTTGCAGGATGTTAGCATTGATGAAGAGAAGCTAAAGGTAATAAGGGACTAGCCTACACCTAATAATGTGAATGAGCACTACTTGTGGCCAAGGGAATTCATCATTTATTCTAATCATGAGAGTTTAAAGTTCTTTAAATCCTAAGGCTTAATAAAAGGCATGCCAAGTGCTGGAGTTCATAGAAAAGTTTCCTTATGTCATCAAATACAAACATGGAAAGGAGAACATTGTGGCTGATGCATTGTCTAAAAGGTACGCATTGCTTACTTCTTTGAAAACTTTCTATTTAAGAAATATAAACTGTGTATGCCTACTAGTTGTATTTGTGAGTTACTTGTTTGGGAAAATCATGGGGGCTGTTTGATAGGGCACTTTAGTGTCCAAAAGACTTTGGATATATTGCATGAACAATTTTATTGGCCTAAATTGAAACATGATGTGCAATCTATTTGTGATAAGTGTATATATCATGTAAGTAAGCAAAGTCTAAAGCATAACCGCATGGCTTATATACCCTTTTACCTTTGCCTACTCAACCTTGGATTGACATTTCAATGGTTTTTTTCCTAAGTTTACCACTCTCAAAGTGGTAAGGACAACATATTTGTTGTTGTTGATCAGTTTATCAAAATGACTCATTTGATTGCATGTTCTAAAATGAACGATGCAATATATATTGCTGATTTGTTCTTTAAAGAGGTTGTTTGATTGCATGGTTTGCCTAAGACAATTGTTAATGATAGAGTTGTTAAGTTCTTAAGTCACTTTTTGCACACGTTTTGGACTAATTTAGGAATTAAACTCTTGTTTTCTAATGTTGCACATCCCTAAACAGATGGGCAAACTAAAGTAGTTAATCCTTTTCAACATTTTGAAGTTGTCTATAGCTTTAATCCTTTAACTCCTTTGGATATTTTACATTTGGCCTAATAATGAACATGCCATTATTTTGCGATGGGAAGAAAAAGGAAGATTTTGTGAAGGATTTACACACCAAGGTTCGGGCAAACGTTGAAAGGAAAAATGAATAATATGCAAGACAAGCTAACAAGGAGCGTATAAAAGTTATTTTTGAACCTAGAGATTGGTTGTGGATGCACATGAGGAAGGAATGATTTCCCACACAAAGTCCAAATTGCAACGTAGAGGAGATGGACATTTTCAAGTCTTAGATAGGATCAATGACAACGCCTACAAGCTTGATTTGCCAAGTAGCTATGGTAATGTTAGTGCTACTTTTAATTGATTTATCTTTTTTTAGTGTAGGTGATTCTGACAAATCCCTTTGAGGATGGGTGCAATGATGGGGGTTAATGATGGAGAATCATGGGCATGTAAAAGACAAGAAGAGAAGCATACATGGTGCTGCCTCAAGGAAGCTTGGGACATGACTTGCATGGACATGAGCTGACAAAAGGAGGATTAAGAGCTAAAATTGGATCAGATTTGAAGTCTGAAAAGGTAAGGAGTTGAATGAAATTCTCATAACAAAGGCCCAACATTCAAGTCTAACGCTTCTAAAGATCCATTACAAGATGTAGGCCAATGACAAAAGCTACTGCCAAAGTAATGAAGCAAGCATTGAATTGTTTGATCCAAGAGCTTCAAGAGATAGAGCCCATGTTGTTGAGTCAGATTTCATCTCATAAAGGTCCAAGAGGCATTGTCTTATTCCTTGAAGCTGAACATGAAGTGTCTAAAGGCCCACATTAAGTCCAATCGGAAGAACGCACGTAAAATAGCATGTGACTACCATGTGCCACTTAAAAATAAGAAGGACGTGCTCCATAAGGTCCAATATGTTCAGATCATGTTTTAATTAGTTTCCCTTTTGTTTTCCTTGAAATAAGGTCATCTAGTCAAAACCTTTCTAAGTTTATTTTGTTTCCTTTCATTTTAAGGGTTGATTTTTTTCCTTTTATTTAGTTTCTACCTTTGGACATTAATTTAGAAAGTTTTTCCTATAAATAGGCATCCTATATATACTTTGAAGGGGGATTTTGATTCAAAAATAATATTGAACATTATTCAGAGCATTTTTGCTTTTTTTGTATTCTTTGAGAATACTTGAATTATCAAAGGCGTGGTCTTCCTCTGTGGTGTCCCAAGCCTAGGGTTCTAAGGGACAAGTTCTTTTAGGGTTCTTTCCATTGACCAACATTCCTTTAAACCCCTTTTCTCGTTGTGTTCTGTTTCTATTTTTCAATTTTGTTTCTTGTGCTCCATGTGTGTGTTTGATTCTTTTTGTTTCCAGGCATAACTCCATTTTGTTGAAGGTTCTCTAGGACAAGTTCCTATTGAGTCTCGCATCAATCAAGATACTGACCGAATGGCTCATGATGTTGTTAGAAATTTTTCCCAAAACCCAGTGAAAGGAAATGGAGTTCTAATGACTAGAGCAATAAATGAATGAAAGAAGCTTTACAAAGATTAATTACTTATCTTCACGTACAAGATGTTGGACATGATGATTTTAGATCATACCTCAAACAAGAAATCTCATGATTTCATAAGCATACAAGATCCTACGTATGTCACTAAGAAGGGTTGGATGATATACTAACTTGAAATGCAACAAAATAACTCCTTGTATGCTTGATGTTTTGCCTCCCTTGTGGAGATCCACTATGCCTTCTTCTTTTTCTCCAACTTGTAGTGGTTGGAATGGATGGAGTAGACTGATCTCGTCACAACGCAGTAAGGCTGGAAGAGTTGCTAACTTATGAAAGTAGCAATCTTTATGGTTCACCCACAATGCTCTTAATAAGCTTAACAACTATTTAGTGGGAGAGTGCTTGAATGCATGAAGACTTGCAAGAAGAGAGTGTCTTCGACTCAAAGACGGGGAGAAGAGACAGTATTCAACCAAAAAAAAATTAAATCAAAGGAACTATGAAATTCCCTTTCATAGCCCACCAAAAGGTGCCTTTGAAGAGTCATGACTCTTCTAAGAGTTATGTCTCCTAGAGAAACATCGTGACTCTTGGCTAAGGGACACATCCTTTGGCAAAGAGTCATGTATCTTCTCGAGTAGTCACAACCATTGACCAAAACAACACATCCTTTCATCCAAAGTACAAATACCTTGGTGAAAGGTTGTCGTGTATGTTCATTCTAAGGCAAGGCACATGATAAATCTTCCCCATTGGTCGAATTCATCCTTTCTCGGTCGAATTCATGTATCTATGTAGAGACAATGAACATGCACTAGTGCATGCATAGGAAGATGCATTATGGCGTGCTACAACTCATGGTACACCCTAGTGTCCATTATGCACTGAAGCACGCTAGATTCCTTCATCTAGCACCACCAATTTCACCCATTAAGCTTTGGATTTCAACTCCAACTCATGCTTCTTAATTAGCCCTTCTAGCTTAACTAGTATGAACACATTTATTGCTAGCTTCAATTCCCAAGAACCAAAGATGAGCTGGGGTTATCTCAATTGAGTCCAATTCAGCTTATCCCTAGCTTTCTAGCTATTAACTAGTTTTAATGAGCTCCCACGAGCTAACCTTAAGCTAGCTTTAGACACTTGAGCTAAGGGAAGGTCATGTCAAGCCTATTATAGCTTACATGAGCTTCATTGAGCTCCCTTAAGCTGAGGGTTAGCTCCTTACAAGAAACCCAAGCATTTTCAAATATATCTTGGTACGTCAAATGGAATTTGTAGCACTTAAGTTATAAAAGGTTGATCTTAGTACATGCCAAAAAAAGCTTGGAATCTAAGATACAAGGCTGATCATCACATAGGGGTTTGATTTAATTAAGATACAATAAGCAAGTGGGCTCGTTATGTTGATTTAATTAAGCCAAAATTTATCTTTTTGTGAAAATAAGGCCTTATTAAGGCTTGTTCCTTAATAATTTCGGCTATATCTAGATAAATCAAATTGTTTCCTTAGTTTATGAGGTATCCAAATTCAAGGTTGATTTGTATCCTAAAATTAAGTATTTCCTTTCTTATTTAGGTCTTTCCTACTTAGGTATGAATTAGGAATAGGTAAAAAAATCATTTCCTTATAGGATTAGGATATTATGATGCCAATTTAAAAGGCCATTTAATGTATTTACAAGATTATCTTCATTATTAATAAAAATAGAGGTATTTTCCAGCAAGATTTACTTGTTTTTTTAATGTTCTTAGTGGAATACAAATATGACTTATCAAGGGACTGATCAATCTTTGTGTCGTCTTAAGATTGGGGTTTTAAGGACTTAGCTTCCTTAAGGTTCTAATCTGATTGTTCAACTTGTTTTCTAGTATTTTGGCTTGTATAACAAATGGATCAAGAATTCCTGGGGCAGGTCACCTAGTGGGTTCATATTAGTAATATTAGATGTCCATAAAAAGAAAGAAAGAAAGAGAAGAGACTTAAGCTCCTATAGAAGGAAAGAAGATAAAGGAAATAAAGCATAAATAAAGAAAGAATAATTAAAGCAAAAAAATTGTTATATAAGGAAGAAGAAAAAGAAAATAAACAAAAATAAGGAAAGAAGAATTATGGCAGCAAATGATTACAGAAGGAAAGAACATAAAAGGAAATAATCTACGGATGATAATGGAAAGTTTGAACCAAATGGAAGGATTAACGCGCAAAACATATGCAAAAATTGAATATAAACAGAATCTTGCAACTTCTGATGGAAACATATTTATTCATACAAGTTACCTTGAAGAGACCAAATTTAGTTCTTAACTAAAGAAACAAGAGAAATTTCTCACAATAAAGAAACACTCAAATTTTATTGATGATAATATGATTTTCATAATACACTAGATTGCCTTTAAATGGGCTCCAAATGATGAAAATCCTATAAGGAAATATCTTCTTGACCATTCCTAAATATAGCTGAATAGGAAAGACTTGGCTAGGAAGGATTTCCTTAACTAACGGATATAAATTAGCCTTAATAAGTATTAAATTTTAAACCCTTCCAAAAATAACTTAACAAATGATAATAATTAATGAAAGAAATTTAAAACACTAAATTGCCATCTAATCCCACATCTTTACTCTTCTTAAAAGGTAAATATGCAGATTGAGCTTCATTAAAAACAAGCATGTGGGTCATCCCTACATATTGGGCTCCAAGCATTATTTTTCATGCACTAGGCTTTGTCCACCATTTTGGGCCTCAAGATAAGTAATTAATCTTGATAATGCCTTAGAATTTTTGATAACAGCCACATTGTCTAGAATGTCTGTGATCAACCCTTGTAAAGCCTCCTTCATGCAATGGGTTCTTTCCCTTGTCATAGGACATCCAATGCCTTGTAATGGGTCGATGAGTGTTGATGCAAGCTGATCTCCATCATTTTGAGTTGGTTACCTATGTTCTTTCCCTTCCTCCAAAATCATGCCAAATTTCTCTAACTTGACTCCAACTTGCTAAATTCCTCTGTGTAAAATTTAAAACAATGTTTATAAATTAAACATAAGCCATATTGAGTACCAAATATGATGGAAATCTTCAATTTAGACACCATTCTCACAAATTGCTGAAGAAATAAGATAGATATGGAATGCAAATTAACACCCTTGTCAATTGATGAAAAGTTGGATCGTTTAAGTTTGAAAGTAAGAAACAAAATATTCCAATCACTCTATTAAAGGAATGATGATAAAATGACTAGAACAACAATTTGAATCCTCCAAAATGACACAAACATATCAAGTTTGATAAGTTAAAAAGAAAAAAAAAGTTTTAGGTGTTGAATGCCACAATCTAAATTAGTTTGGAAAGTTCCAAAGTTTATGCAAGAACTTTAAACAAAACTTTAAAAAAAACTTGAAAGTTTTATATTTATAAAATTCATGCCTCTTATAAAGAGAATAAGCCTTGTTTATATAGAACAAAGGCTAAGACAAAATATTCAATTCTAATTTAAAACATATTGTAACTGTCCATTTATAACTTGTAACTCCTTATTCTAATTCAAAACATCAAGAAGATTCTCTAAAACTCATGCTTAAAACTTAATCTAATTGGCACTTATTAAAAAAAATTTATTAAAGATTTATTATTTTAGTCTTTGAATAATTATTGATGCAAAAGGATGTTATCCTCAATATTCCTCCCTTAAATCAAGACTCCTTGTGATAGATTATGATTGAGCTCAAAACTAATTTCAATCTTTAACCTAAGAGATTGGAGATGAACTTGTACATGATTTTGTAACATCAACCTGTGCTATAATACTTTAAGGAGTTTGGATTTGAGATCTTTGGAATGAAAATATTATGAATATCTAATTCCTTCATCATTTTGCATTGATAAAATAATTTCACAGTTGAATGCCAAATTTGTGTTTTATTATGGCTCAAAGATTCCTAAAATAAATAGACATTCAATCTAATAGCCTAGGGATCTATTAGTATTAAGGTTATAAAGAGCATTCTTAATGTTTGTGGAGTTGAAAGGCTTGAGTACGAGATCAACTTGTTCATTTGTTATTTGTTTGGGAATGAATGATCAAAGTATCTACCCAAGTAAACAATCATAAGTTTTAGTTCCTATATTGTATTGGAAATAACTTTGTGCCTCTTAGTTCATCTCTCATTGTTTCTAGATTACTTGACCATCTCCTTGTCAAGTAAATAATCTTGATGGTGTCCCAACTGGAAAAAATAGCTTTATTAAAGTAATTAGAGTTCATGTCTCCCATTTGAGGCCATTGTATCCTTGATCTTTGTTTCAACAGATATTTGTGGACTTTTAGATCTCTAATGTGTTTCATTAAAGCTGATCTCTCTTATGCCTTCTTATAAGGTTCCCCTAAAGATTAGTAAAGTTCGTTATGTTTTTGGTTAAGATAGGTTTTAGCTCTTTAGTATTACTATAATGGTTCTTATTTTAATTTTTACTTATTTTTTCACCATTTGTAGCTTCCTAACACATTTGTAAGATCCAAAAGCCAATAGTCATTAATTTAGCCATAGCTATCTGGTGTGAGCCTCAAGGATGAGCCTTGAAACCCAACAATCGCACAATTGGAAGCAAGAAACCCAAGAAAGCTAAAAATAGGTTTAGGATAGATAAACCCTGACCCAATGTCTATAGAAGAAAAGAAACACAGGCATAGGATAGATTTTGAACCCCACAAGATAATAATCTTGATAAGTTCATGAGTTTACAAAAGAATCAAGGAGAAACTAACCTCACTCAATAAATTCTGATTTTTTCTAAAGTGTCTTGAACAATACAATGCTTGCCTTTATATAGGCATTAAAGTAAGAAAATATCTTAATTGAATAATTTGATTAGAATCATTATTTAATTGAGCTAATTAAGGTAAGAAATCACCCTAATTGAGTGATTTGACTAAAATCATTATTTGATTGAGCTAATTAAGGTAAGAAATCATTTCTAATTTATTGGGATAACTTGCATACGTTCTTTAATGTCTCCCATGAATCCTGGAATGCTTGGAACAAATTGGAATAACTTAGACATTCATTGGGCTTCTTGACACAGCTTGGATCAGATTTATTGGGCCTTGAGTACTTTCTAAGCTAATTAGAGCTTGTTTAGTCCATATCTCTTCAACCAGCCCATTTACAGTCTAGCTCTACTAATTGGGCCTCCTTGAGTTCTCAATGGCTCCTTTAGAGTTTTGCTTAGGCAAACTTGGTTCTCATCATTCCCCCACTCTTTAGAAGTATTTGTCCTCGAATCATCACTTGCTTCAAAGAGAAATTAATCAGCAACTTAAAAACTTACATTACCATATTCACTTGGAAGATCCAGCGTGTAAGCATTGTCAATAATCTTTGCAAGCACTTGAAATCGATGGTCTCCTCTATGACACAACTTTGATTTTCTTCATTGTGGAAATCTTTCCTTGCACAAATGAACCCAAACCCAATCACTAGGTTCAAATATCACTTTCTTCCCTCCCTTGTTATATTGAGTTTCATATTGCTTGGTCCTCTTTTCAATATTCAGTCCTACTTTCTCATGACATGCTTTGATCAAATCTGCCTTCTTCTTTCCATCCAAACTAACCCTTTCCTCAATTGGTATTTGATGGGAGACCTAATAGGAACTTGTCCTAGAGAACCTTCAATAAGATGGAACTATGCCCGGGAACGACTAGAATCAAGCGCACAGGAAGCACAAGAAACAAAATTGAAAAGATAGAAATAGAACACAAAAAGAAAAGGGGTTAGAAGAATGTTGGGCAATGGAAAGAACCCTAAGAGAACTTGTCTCTTAGAACTCTATCCTTGGGATGCCACAAAGGAAGATCACTCCTTCGATAAGTCAAGTATTCTTAAAGAATACGAAGAAAGCAAGAATGCTCCCAATAATACTCAATTGTATTTCTAAATGAAAAATCCCCTTCCAAAGTACATAGAGGGTGCCTATTTATAGGAAAATTTCCTAACTTAATTTCCTAAAGAAGAAGCTAAATAAAAGGAAACAAATTAATCCCTAAAAGGAAACAAAATAAGCTTATAAAGGTGTTGACTAGATGACCTTCTTTCAAGGAAAACAAAAAGGAAACCAATTAAAACATGATCTAAACATATTGGACCTTATAGATCACGTCCTTGTCCTTATTTTTAAGTGGCACATGGTTGTCACAAGGTATTTTAAGTGAGTTCTCCCAATTGGACTTCATGTGGACCTTTGGACACTTCATGTTGGGCTTTAAGGAGTAAGACAATGCCTTTTGGACCTTTACGAGATGAAATCTGACTCAACAACATGGGTTCTATCTCTTGAAGGTCTTAGATCAAATAATTCAATGCTTGCTTCATTGCTTTGGCCCTAGCTCTTGTCATTGGCCCTCCAAAATCTTGTAATGAATCTTTAGGAACATTAGACTTGAATGTTGGGCCTTTGACATGGGAATTTCGTTCAGCCCCTTGCCTTGCACAATCAGACTTCAAATCTGATCCAATTTTAGCTCTTAAGCCTCCTTTTGCTAGCACATGTCCATGCAAGTCATATCCTAGACTTCCTTGAGGTGGATCACACCATTTATGCTTCTCTTCTTGTCTTTCACATGCCCATGGTTCTCCATCAGTATTGGTATCAAATCTAATGGCATTAATGGATTAAACCAATACACATCTTCAAAAGGTGAGTAGTTTGTTGTCAAATGGACACTCCTATTTTAAGCAAATTCAACATAGGGACTCCTCCCAATTCTTCAAATTTCTTTATATGATGGCACACAATAAAGTAGGTAAGGTCCTATTAACAACTTTAGTTTGGCCATCGATTTGTGGATGAAAAGTATTTAAAAATAATAACCTAGTTCCCATCTTTGCTCATAAATTCTTCCAAAAGTAGCTTAAGAACTTCACAGCTCTGCCACTAACAATACGCCTTAGACTGCCATGCTAACGCATAATCTTTTTGAAGAATAAATTAGTTGTATGTGTTGCATCATTAGCTTTATGGCATGGAATGAAATGAGCTATCTTTAAGAACTTGTCAACAACAACAAAAACAAAATCTTTTCCTCCTTTTGACCTAGGTAAACCTAAAACAAAATCCATAAAAATATCAACCTAAGTTTCTGATGTAGAACCCCAAGAGCCAAATTGTTTCTTAAGACTCTTTTATCACTCAAAGCAGATTTTATTCACTCCAAAGGAATTCATCTAGATTTGTTCTTTCACCCAAGAAATGCATTTGGACAAGAACCCAAGAAAATTATCCTTGAACCCAAGATTAAAGCTATTAAGAACAATAGAAATAGGAAATAGAATTGAAATACAAAGATGAAATCAACTGCATCAATTCAACACCTTAAGCATAAAATCACAAGAAAGCAAATCTTCTCATATTCCATATAGGAAATGCTTGAAAATGTATTCCGATATCCCAAATGAAACTAGAACAGTCTTATATAGTGGTTACATCCTAAAATGTACATTGAACCTGGATACTAATCAAGATTCAATGAATTTGGACATTATCAAGGTTCACTGAATTTGGACATCCGAAATATACATTCATCCTAGACACTAATTAAGGTTCAATGAATTTGGACATCAAAAAATGTACATTAAACCTAGACACTAATCAAGGTTTAATGAATCTAGACACTGCTTGAAGATGGGCCTAAGCCTTTAGCCTAATTCAATTGATTAACTTGGGGGGTTTTTAGAATCTCCATGCTTGGACAACCCAATGTCAACCTAATTTTGGACAAATAATTGAAGTTGTTCCTTAAACCTTTTAGCTTGGGCGCTCAATATTGGATTGCTTAAATCTCCTAGATGAGTTTGAAAGTCACGTCCATGAACACTAGTGGCTTGTAAAGGAGAATACAATTCATAACGCAAACTTTAGACTTAGCTTGTTTACACGTAATGCACTTTTCATAAAATCTCTCTACATCTCTTTTCATGTGTGATCAAAAGAAGTGATCACTCAATACATCTAAGGTATTTCTAATGCCAAAATGACCCATTAAACCTCCACCATGTGCCTCCCTCGCTAATAATTCCCTTTAAAAAGATTGAGGAATACATATGATGGGAGACTGAATAGGAACTTGTCCTAGAGAACCTTCAACAAGATGGAACTATGCCCGAGAACGACTAGAATCAAACACACACGGAAGCACAAAAAACAAAATTGAAAAGATAGAAATAGAACACAAAGAAAAAAAGGGTTAGAAGAGTGTTGGTCAATGGAAAGAACCTTAACAGAACTTGTCTGTTAGAACCCGAGCAAGAATGTTGGTCAATGGAAAGAATCATAAGAGAACTTGTCTCTTCAAACTCTAACCTTGGGACGCCACAAAGGAAGACCACTCCTTCAGTAAGTCAAGTATTCTCAAAGAATATGAAGAAAGCAAGAATGCTCTCAATAATACTCAATAGTATTTCTAAATGAAAACTTCCTAACTTAATGTCCTAAAAAGGAACTAAATAAAAGGAAACAAATCAATCCCTAAAGGGAAACAAAATAAACTTAGAAAGTTGTTGACTAGATGACCTTTCCAAGAAAATAAAAAGGAAACTAATTAAAACATGATCTGAACATACTGGACCTTATAGATCACATCCTCCTCATTTTTAAGTGGCACATAGTTGTCACATGGTATTTTAAGTGAGTTCTCCCAATTGGACTCCATGTGGGCCTTTGGACACATCATGTTGGGCTTGAAGGAGTAAGACAATGCCTCTTGGACCTTTATGACATGAAATCTAACTCAACAACATGGGCTTTATATCTTGAAGGTCTTGGATCAAACAATTCAATGAAGCTTCATTGCTTTGGCCTTAGCTCTTGTCACTGGGCCTCCAACATCTTGTAATGGATTTTCAGGAACATTAGACTTGAATGTTGGGCCTTTGATATAGGAATTTCGTTCAACCCTTTGCCTTGCACATTCAAACTTCAAATCTGATCCAATTTCAACTCCCAAGCCTCCTTTTGCTAGCTCATGTCCATGCAAGTCATATCCTAGGCTTCCTTGAGGTGGATCACACCGTGTATGCTTCTCTTCTTGTCTTTCACATGCCCATGGTTCTCTATAATCATATCTTACTTTCTCTAAACAAGAAACCATCACACTTATAAAACTTACCAAATTGTCCATTATCATATGCCCCAAATATGCTAGAAAAATCGTGGCCATTAGCATATAATCCTTTAATGTACTTAAAACCAAGTATTTTGATTTAAGTTCTTTTCTTTCTAAGAGGTGGAATAGAATAACCCGGTTGAAACATAATGATCATGCGTCTGTAATGCATTGTATATCCCATAATAGGTCTCATTCTTTTACCCTTTCCTAGGAGTCGATGGCTATTCATAGCTATTACCTTGATACCAAAGAAGAGTTCGACCCAATGCTTTATTTCCAACCACGGGATGTCCCAGTATCTTATCTATATTTAAGCATTCAAAGGGTATCTTTTATTCGTTTTAATAAATTAAGATTTAATAACAGAAAAGAAAAATAGAAACTATAGAAAATAGATATTCTCTACTGTCTGTATCCCTGTTGTTTATCGTTTATACTTATACCTATGACATACCAGACGAAAATCACAATTTTAGAAGGAGTATAATTCAATTCATGAAATTCTTTGATTGGTTTTTCCCAGAGAAATAGTTCGTTTTATTTGACTGATGGGGACAACAAACAATTAATCCTAAACAATTAATCCTATTTTAACAAAATAGAAAATATAACAAAATAGAAAAAAAAAATTAAAAAATAATCAAAATAGAAAATATAACAAATAGGAAAAACAAATACTAAATAATAAAAAAAAAAAGAGAGTCTTCTTTATCTTATTCAAAACGCCTTGTGATCTTCAACCAATTCTGCGCTTCAATAACATTTTCCGGAGTAAGCGCTATAGCCTGTTTCAAATATTCAGCGGCTTGGTCGAAGCAAGCCTCCGCAAGTTCAGAGTCGCCCTGCCGAATGGCCTGTTCTCCTCGGTCGGAATAGGAATAGGCGAGTAATTTCCTTTCCTTAGAACCGTACTTGAGGGTTTCCTACCTCATACGGCTCCACAGTGAATTTCCCCATTTTTTTTTTTTCTAGAATTAACCAAAAGAGGCTAATTACGTGAGTTTCAAACTTGAATTTTTATTTTTAGTTTTCTCTTTTCTCCCACCTTCAGAAGAATAAAAACAAACGTAGGCAGTCTACTATCGTTAGACTTTTCTGAAAGGTAACTATCTCGGTTTCATATATCATATAGAAATTGTTATAGAATAGATATAATATAGAATCTTTGAAAAAGACCTTTCTTCATAAGAAAGAAAAGACTGACTATCTTTGGGATCTGATGCTACACCGCTGCTCAATACTTTAGGGGATCGACTCTCTTACATAAGGCGATTCCTAACTTTTTCTCTAATTATGACATAAGTCAGCAGTTTTTTTTTATTGTATCGGCCAAAAATCTCGCTAATTGATCTTTACGGGGCTTCCTCTATCAATCAATCTTTATCCATAGACTCAAATATCTAGGCATATTTCTTCATATTTCGACTTCTATGAAGTTTTTTTCTTTGCTACAGCTGATAAAAACACTTTTTTTGGACGATGCATATGTAGAAAGCCTAGTGGTTTTTTACTAGTAGATTTTGCTCTTTCTTTCCTTTCTCTTTTCCACTATAGAAAGAAAAAAAGGAAAGAACTTCAGTTTCAGCACATTTTGACGAAAAAGTCTTTATTAATTATTCTATTAGCATAGCATTAATCTAGTAAACATTTTACACTAGGGCTTTTCCCATACCATACATACATGAAAACATAACAAAGAAAACCAAACAAAGAAAACCAAACAAAGATAGTTAGCATAGATAACAAAGATAGTTAGCATAGATAGGAGTCTATCTCCAGTAAGCACCGTAGGAGATCTCCACTAAACTAAACAAAGACTTTGAAGACCAGACATGAAAACAAACGTCTACGGACACTTATTTTAAAAAATGGAAACCTTCTAAAACTAAACGACGGACTCTTTTTTTTCTCCTGCATCAAGGCCGAGTTCCTTCACGATCAGTTCCTGCTGCTCCTGGCGTAGTCCCTGGAGTCTTTCTTCTAGTTCTTCTAATTCCCGAATTGTTTGATGGTTTGCTTGACGTTGGGCTGCACTAACACGCGGGTCCTCGTCGTCGCGACGACGCCTCCTCCTGATAGCCATTAACCTTCTTTGAGTATTTCGAATATCATCTTCCATATTTTGAATTAAAAAAAAAAGGTTAATTTCAGCAAGTCGCTGAGGCTGAGGAATGTCGAGAATTGGATGAGCAGGGAGGGCCATGACTTCTCGATATTCACCACTGGTAGAGAAAACTCTTTTCTGTTTTTGTAGAGCACAAAAGCTTATCGAGCCTCCATTTATAGAGTGTAGAGCAATTCCGCCAATGCAGTACGCATGGCTGGCACAATATGAGTACTATAACAACGCTTTTGTATGAAAAAACACACTTTGCAGAACCGTTTCACCTAATCAATCGATCGTGGTGAGGATTCGGCGGATCATCCACGTCACGCTAGGATTTGGGAAGGACATTCACGAGAGTGAGGTGAGTTTGAAGAGAGGGTGGATTTTGGTGCTCTAACTGGCTGTGAGCATGGGAATTTCGTTCCCGAGCAGAGGGCAGTCTTTAGAAGCAACAGGTTGGGAAACCAAGTCTGAGGTTTGTTTTTATTCCTTAACCGATAAGGAATTGGTTGAACTACAACAGAAAATGGAGGGGAAATCCATTCAAAAGAAGGGGAGCAAGACGGGTATTACACTTGGTTGCCACCTTATTCGATTTGCCCGGAAAGGCTTTTCCACTCCATTTCTTTCCCAGCTGGCTGAATATGAGTTACCCATATGCCCACCTGTTCTTTAAGTGCCTTCCTTTCATCTGCCTGTAACAAGAGCGTAAACCGCAATTGAAGTTCGTACTTGACTTTATTTAGGACGAGAAAGACATATTTTACCGAAAGACGGTCATCTTTTTCGAATAGGAGCTAGCAGCACTCGATGAAATGAAAGGAGTTCTAAGTCAACGACAGAAGTTTGATTATATATCATCGTCCGCAGCGGAAATTGGATCATCTAAAGTACCCGATGGGGTGTGAAAAGCCTAGTTATTGTAAAAGCCCCCACTCAAGGGGAAGGAAAGACAGATCAGTACCACCCCTCTCTTCCTATTCTAAAAAACTCTTGGCTTAACAAACATGATTGTCCCAAATCGCTTGCACGAAGCATATGAAATTGGAGATCAAAAAGGTATGGCGGTTGGGCCTCTTATTCATTCAGAGATGGTCCTTACTCAGCGGGACTCGTCGGCACCAGACTTTAGGGAAGAGGGTCTGGGGGAAAGATCTGTACTACTTGGGGTATTCGTACTCTCTATTTAATTAAGGAGGGGTCTCCCGTGTGACCTCGGTCACAAAGGCAAAGGACTCAAACCTCTTTTTCCACAACAGGAGCTGTATCAGAGACTGAGTAAGTTATAGCAGTCTCTGTTTCATGAAGTGTCAGCGCGAACTCTTGTTCATCCTCTGACTCAGCAAGGGAACGGAAAGCAATTCAATGGCAACTTGAAGCAGAATGTCCGTCTTTATGCTATGTAAATTCAAGAATCTCTGGCTTCCTGGCAAAGACCCTTCCTCGAAATCTTTTTTCTATTCTCAAAGCAGTTTGTCTGACTGTGACTGTATTCAACAACCAAGCAAAGGAAGGCAGGGGAGAAGCGGCTTGATCTAGGCATAGGGCATAACAGGGGGCGAAGATCTTAGTTGCAAAGCTCAGGTCGGGTTAGAGTGAGAAGAGCGGAGTTTAAGGGATTTCTACTAGCTGTCGTTATCCTCGGATAAGATAAAGATAAATAGAATACATGACCTTACCTACACCTACTTCAACTGTCCTTTGGGAATCAGAGTGAAGAAAGGAGCAGTTCTTCTATACGTTATTGGAAGAAAGGGAGTTGGAGCTTACTTATCGAGGAAATTTCTTGGATCTGATTAGACTCTTTTTCGATCTGGTATTCACGGTTCTAACGGGAGTTTTCTACTTAGTTATAATAGGATTCTATTCATACCTCTTCCTATATTTCTCTTTCTTACCTTGATAGATAGAGACAGCCATCTATTTGTTTACGAGTGAGCAGATATTCTGAGACTGCCCTCACCCCTGCCTTAGCTCTTGTTGAACCAGGAGTGAGTTAACCAAGCGTTCAAGCTATTTCCCTTCCAAACTCTCCTTCTGTCTTTCCCGACTTGGACTATGAGATTGAGAGCTTACTATATTACCCCGGGAAAGGGAACTCGATTGAACTGACATGGAACGGAGGAACTCGAACTGTAAGCTTGCCTTAGTTGAATGAAAAACTCCAGCTTTTGGTACAACCCGAAGAGCTCAATCTTAGGATACCTCAGAAGGAGAGTGAGTTTCCGGGCATCTAAACCTGGAAATCTCAGATTTTGTTTCATTGCAGTGAAAGAGTAGATTGGAACAAAGCACCCTAATAAAGGAAAAAGGAATTTAGGACATCATTCCCGAGGGGAAGAAAACTGGCACGAGTGAGATCTCACTTATTAAAACAAAAGCCATAACCCTAGATGCCAAGATCCACAGGCACTCCTAAGGCTTGGTGAGCTAGGTTTAGTGACTGGGGCGGAATTGGAGCTTCTTAGCGCTTAGACTACTACCTATGAGCTTCAACCTTACCGCCCCGTGGGCTTACTTAGATGGAAGAGAAGAGGTAGTAAGCAAAACTTTCTACGCTACGATCTTGCTTATGAAATAAGAAGTTACCTTGAAAACAACCTCTTTTCTTTTTTTTTTTATATAGGAAAAAAAGGAATAGTCTAGTTCTCTGTGCCTGCTTTATGCTGACGAGAGAAGTCCCCTGCATCGAATATGGTATAGGCTGGGGCATTGGTTTTCTTTAAAAATACGGGTATAGGGCGTTCTGTCAATCAAACTGGGCACTCGCTCTTGAGGGGTACGGCTTCACGCTAGGGAGAGAGGAAGGATTACGCTACTGCTAGCATTAATTGCTCTAGGCGTTCTATGGCTCTCAATCCATTCTACCATGCCTATAGAATTCATTCCCTTTAGCATAACTTTGAAACTAGTTGATGATAACCCCTCGTCATTACAGCAAGAGATCTTTCTATTGAATAGCGATCTATCTACGTAAGTTCATTAGAAAGAAAGGAGGAGGGATTATGAACAAGGCCTGGACTGGCTTTTAGACTGATTATCTGGTGAATACGACCTAGGATGGACAAGCAAGCGAGCTATCTATGCATCTGAAAGCAAGCCTTCGACGGCACTAGAGGCCAAGACCTCTACCACTGGATTTAGCCATGGATCAATTAGTATTTAAGGTAATTCTCACCTTTATCATAGAAAATTGGGTATATGCTTTGCTAGACTAGATATCGAAGCTCTACTGACTACTCCACGCTAACCTGTGTACTACCGCTTCCATGCTCGCTCACTGAAACTCTTGCGCTAGATTACGTTTCGCTTAACTCTCGGGATGGATTGGAAAGATCTAGTAGTTCCATGTCGGGTATTGAAAGAAGAAAGCACGCGCAGGAAGACTGCCTGTGACTCCCACTGGCACATATTGACAGATCGGTTACACCTATACTATTGAGAAAATGACTGATCAAGCAGACCCCCCTTCGCTGCTCTTGTCTCTGTCACCAGCTTTTCAGATCTCTATTGCCATGAAGGAACATTTCTACCTTTATCTTAGCACGAGAGCGGCATATCGTGGGTCAAAGACCTTTGGTCCCTGTCCGTTGACGGAAAAGAGAAAGGAAGATTGGGCTTGTGAAAGGATTGCTGTCAAGCTCTACTCTTAAGCATCAAGATCGCATGTTGGATCACCGCCAACTGATCATCATATAGCACGATTCAAACTCCTACCGCTTCGCTAGTGAGCTATCCACTTCTGCTGTAAAAACGAATATCCATGCAGGTCTTGACCTGACACGAGCTATTGAAGCTCTCTTCCTAGCCCTGCCCCCACCTTCAGTCACATAGGTTAAACAGCAAAAGATACTAACACCTAATAAGGGTATACGTAGGCGCATGTCCAGAAGCAGATGGGGATTGAGTACCTGTTCAAATTGGTTGGATAGGGGTAGTAGTTTCCATCCAGCCAGTCTCAGTTTACAGCAATCCAGAAGCAGTAATTGCTTAGCCAATTGCATAAGCCTAAGCCTCTGGATGGATAGGAGAGAATAGAATAGGTTTCAGGCTAATTTCCTGCCTGGCCTCTGTCTTCGAGCTAGTTCGAGTGCTCGTTGGAGTACTTGGAGTACTAAGCCCATCTAATTACAGTGTACGATAAAAACCCTACTTTTATAGTACTAAGGCAAGCAACTGGGCAAGCATACTAACGGAAAAATCAAATTATATCAGAACCCATCTATGACATAACCCCCTTACCTTAATAAGGGTCGGCGACTCCCAGGTATCTTCCCTTGAAGAAAGGCTTTATCAGTCCTCTTAATAAGTTAACGGTCTACAGGAAGGCTAGTTCCCGTTGGAGTCTCTTTTTAAGTATTGGATTGTCTCTCTTCTTATGGGCAAGTAAGAAGGTCTTTCAATCTAAGTATTTGTCACAATTTGGAGAGTAGCAGTAGTCCTAATAGTTAGATTCCTTGTGATCACAAACTTTTTCCAATGCATGAAGTTCAAGTTGATTGATATAGTCTGCCAAGTGAGATTGATTCTAGCTTCATACCTCTTCACGAGAGTTCGTGAAATACTCTATTTCAAAGTAGATCTTGAAGGAAGTTTAGATAGACTTGATCCCCTCCCCTACTTCCATGCTCTCTCTATTCAGTCTCTTTTCTTGCAGTCAAATTCAATGCATTCTTTCATCTTCTGTGTATGAAGTTCAAATCGCTACTTTTCACTTTTTCTTTGTTATATGCTTCACTTCAATTCAGGGCAAGGTCTTTAAAGCCAGCTTATTCCCCCAAAAGCAAGAGCTGATGAAAGGGATGACTATTCTTCTTCAAATGCAAAGAGCTTTTATTCTATTATAGGAAAAACCCAAAGATCTCATTCCTCTTTTTTTATATCCAACAGTTTCTTCTCTAGCCGCCTCAACTATCTTTATCATATCATCTGATCTCTCTTCTCAAACTCTTTCAAACTGACTGAAAAGCCTAGATTCAAGCTAAAAAACAAGAGTTAAGACGGCTAGGTCATACCATACAGAGTAGAAATGCAGTTCCTAAAGATGTGCCAGTAGTTGAAAATATCTTATCATCTGGAAATTCAAAATGAAAAAGAAATGGATAGAGATTGATCTGATTCCCCCTTCCTCGAGTCCCACTGCTGATTCTAGCACAACAAAAGCTGCACCCTATTCTTGTCTTGCAAAGAAAGAGCTTAGACTACTACTGCTACTAGCACTAGAAAGGCATAAAGCGAAGGGCCGCTAAGGGCTTTTTTCTGGCTTAGAGTCACCAAGAATCTCTCAGTCAACCAAGCCAGGAAAGGAAGAAGGTAAGGCTGATTCGAGACTAAGAACAGCGGCACCGGTTACGATCACAGTAAGAGTTCAACTCATATTTTTTATATACACTACACGATTTCTTGCATTCAGTTGAATGTGCGAATTCCCTCTCATCTCATCTGTCGATTCAAAAGGAATTTCTCGAGATGAATCCCGGCTTTCAGTCAAGTGCAAGAGTTGAAGCAGGTGGCATTCCCATTCCCCTATTTGAAAGAGGCCTTTTCGCGCCCTTTTCTTTCAATTGTGCACAAGCTAAAGCTTCCCTTGCTTCAGGAAATTCATTAACAGCTTATTCTGATTGAATTGTTCTTCCTCCAACAACGGATATTCCAACAAGACCAAGAGCAGCGGATTCTATAACACCGGATTTGCGGCATCAGCGTATTCTCTTCCTGAGACACCTTCCTCCAGGATAAGTCAACCTTGCCTTAGTCAATCCCTTTTGAAGAACCTCTTCTGATTAACTTCCTCCAGGTTTAGAAAGACCCAGGGGGAGTTCTTCTTAAATTAATGAATTTCTCGATGGGAACCTCTTAATAGAGTGGAAAACCAAGCCAAGACTTTTTAGCTCGAGTGAAGTGCCCCAAGGGAAAGAAGAGACGAAGAAGGTGGGATCTTTACTTGGAAGTAGGAATTGTCTAATCAAAAGGAAGTCTTAGAACATCATACAGGAATGGTTGGGAGCGAAGGAATAGGGGACAAGGTGCTCGACCAACTAATCAGTATTGGGGATAACTAATCTAGCTATTAGCTAAAGGTAGATTGCTTTCAAGCTACTCGGCTAACTAGGATCGGAGTGGAATTAAGACTCCCCTCTCGGAGTTTCACTGTGAACTGACTTAGCCCTTCACTTCTTTCTTTCCCTCACATTTACCTCACATCAAGGAGAGCATTCTTCTTCACATTTGAGAAGCATCAAGGATTCCTTGTTCTTTGGAAGGGAATCCACTTCTCCTCCTGCCGAAGACTGAAGAGTAAACCTTGCATTTATTATCTAAGGATTAACAAGGTTAGTAATAGGCTATAGGCTCGACTGCAAGGAGAGAAGGAAGCAGCTTTACTTTCACGACTATCAGGGCACCTACTGAACTAGATGCAACTCAAAAGAAAGCTCCAACTCTATCTAGTGAAGGTTTAGGCTTTCTTTGCCTCGGACAAGCTTTTTTCTTTCCTTGCGTCTCTTACTTCTGCTTCTGCTAGGTGAAGAAGCTATGAGACTATTTAAAGGCTTATTCGAGCCAGTCTAGTAGGCATCGCTTTCTATCGGAACCGTTAGCCTCGCCCCATTAAAAAAGCTATCAATCTGATTCCCGAAGTCAAAGTCAAGCTTCCCCACCTGGCAAGAGTGAAACTCTCTCCTTGACGTATTGATGGTTCCATCCTCTCTTAGTCTTGGCTCTGCCTCGTACTACCTTCGCTCCTAACTACCTAACGCCGAGCTAAGTGCCCTCCTTTCCATCTCCGTCTTAGTAGAGCTTCCACCTCCTTTCAGTTGAAAAGCCAGTTCTTCCGAGCGGGAAGTCTTATGAATCTTAATTGTCACTTCTTTATGACTTCTTGTATGAACAAAGCAAAGTGGAAAAAGCCTTTTTGAACTAGCCAAGGAAGGAAAGTAAGGAAAGCGGGAAAGGTCCGATACAAAGGAAAGGGTTGCGAGGCTTAACGATTTAGAATATAGCTGTTGAGGTGGCACTTGTTCCCCCGGGGCGGGGGTATATGCCCGTAGCTTTCTTCTGTCACTTCTTTCAGATCAATGAAGTTGAAAAGTAATAGAGTAAGGGACCCTTGTTTACAAAGCTGTCACTCCAAGAACTCGAAGTCAAGCATCTTCGGGAATATCCAGATTAGTCTTCAACTAGAGAAAGGATAGGAATCTCCTTTGCAGAGTTTTCTTCTCCAGCTGATGTAGCGGTAAAAGATTCTATTCTTTCTGCGGTCTAGTTACGTCTTTCCTCTCCCTATCTAAAGAGCTCTATTAACATATACCCTCTCCTGACTCTCTATCATTTTAAGAAAGCAGCAAATCCTTCTCTCTATTCTACTATCCGATCTCGTCTGTTGAAAATCGATCTTAAATATGGTCATATCTTCGTTATCCCAATAGTCAACCTTCTTACTTCTCTTCGCATCTCTCTTTCCGCAAGTCCATTATTCGATGATGTAGTTGCAATTGGTCTAATCCCTATTACTATTACTCAAGAATGGAGTCCAAGCCCTCACATTTAGGGATTCAAATAGACTCCTTTGGCCTTGATGAGCCCCGTTAGTGGAGTTCGTCTCTTTCTATTAGAGCACAAGCCTGACACTCCCGAGTCCCCCTTATCGCAACAGCCCTTGTGGCCTTCTTGAGGCTTGATTCTTAGATCACACACGAGCCCTATCTTTCAAGGGCCCTGTCTTGAAAGCTGGAAGTAGCTCCTACACCCCTGTTACTCCCATTCCATTGGCTTCGACCTCTGTGGATCCTACCTCACAATCTTTTGGTGAGGGGACTCCTACATCTGCTTTCAAATCCAGTGATTTCCCTCAGGTAAGACCTTTGGCACTTAATCTAACCACACCTTTCTTAACTTCATTCTTTCCTGACTGACATGCCTTTTCTCTCTCAGCCACAATTCTCTTTTGTGCCACAGCTTCTACCTCGAGTGGTTCTTCGCGGCTTGCAAAGCGTGTTTTACTTGGCTCAAAGAAGAGTTTGATCAGCGAGGCCAGCGAAGGATCCAAGTCTCAAAGCGAAGCCAGCGCGGGTCTTGCCCCCGAATCCATTCAAGGGACTCCAAAAGATGTCATTCTTACAGCTCTCTAAAACTTAGAATCTTTGATGGCTCAAGGCCCTGTGATAGCCAGCCAAAACATGAATGCTAACTACTTTCTTTCTTTTACCTATTGATGCGAAAGCGCTTTTAACCTTAGTGAATTCTCGGGTGGGTGGCAACGAGTACTTCTCTGATAGCATAAACCCTTTTACGTAGAGGCGAAAGGAAACTGGCTTTCTTCCCAAAGAAAATCATAGGGCAGCGGGTTCCGAACTATTCTCTAAGTAAAGCTTGGCAGAATCACTGGTAGATGAGGTTCCTTTAAGTCAAGGGGTAGCACCAGTGTCTTTTTGTTCTTTTGCCCCGATTAAGAGTTCGAAGCATTGGTCAGAAAGACGCATCTCTAAGGTAGGGGCACGTTGAAACCTTCTCGTTAACAGGGGTACGCTTTTCTAGATACTTAAAGACCATCAAATGCGATAGAGCGCGTCTTTATGAGTGTAGAATCGAAACTGGCTTGATTGCCTTAGCATTAACAAAGGATAGGGATAAAAACTTCGTAGCAGTAGTAACTAGCAGCAGTCACCGTATAGCAGTCCCTTTACAGATTGGACAGATTAGGGGGAATCCTTTTTCTTTTAGCAGGCTCTTTGAGACCAAGTCCTTTGATTTGATGCGTAGAACAACCAACCTTAGAGTAGGCTCTTCAAGACCTTTCCCCTTATGATATGAGTAGGATGAGTAGGGGCTAGCTACCCCGAGAATGACTTCCTTGCATTAGCCAGAAAGAAGCGTTCTAAGCCCCTATTCATTAAAAATAGCACTTTCTCTGTTGCACTACTAACTTTCGTTACGAGGAAGGTTTTCTCAATGTTACCTTATTAGAAAAGCGGTTTCCAGCACTCTTTCCTAAACTGCTTACTCAGCTAATGCATTCACACTACAAGCACTGACACCTTAGTTCGTTGCGTTGGCTCATAAACAGGCGCTGTAACGCATTTGAGAGTTCCAGACTCCCTGATTAAATGCTTTGAATCGTTATCTTCTATTAGCTGAGATCTTTGTCTATCTCTATTTCCAGTCGAGTAGACTAAAGCTAGTCTTAAAGATTAGAAAGCAAAGAGACTGTGAAGCATTCCTCCCAGTTCCCTAGTCTAAGGCTAACGGATCAAGAGCCGGTGTGGGAGAAAATCTCTCTTCTTACCAGCTAAATCAGAAACTACTCATTCAGGGCGAATGCCGTGGCCGTAAAAGAAGAGAAAGAGATTCGGAAGCTTCTCATGCCCTCCAGCTCGCTTTTAAGGCAACTGAGATCGGTACCTAGCCCATGCCTATGTATAAGGGAATCGCCCTAACAGAGGTATATACGGAATAGGAGTCATGGGTTCCTGACCTATACTGAATAGAGAAATCCTTCTCCTGAGAGAAATGAATAGAGTAATAGAAGAGAGGGGTTAGCCCAAGAGAAAAGAGAGAAGGGTGCATTTGCATTAGAGGGTAAGAGTCTTATGTGCCCAATCAGGTACGAATCAGGTAGGGGGAATTCTCGGGCTTAGCCTGACGCTTCTGATTAGCCTTCGGGGGAGTCAAGATGAATTAGAGGGAAAGGTTCCAGCAAAGTAGTATATGTCTGGCCTTTTTTCCGTTTTCATCTCCTGAATATGTTAAGCAACGGGGGAATCAATGGGAGTAAGAGTAGTAAGAGGATTAAGAGCTAACGTCGAATTCAGAGGTTGAGATTTCGGCTAGAAAACCCGCTAATAGCAAGAGCCAATAGCAAGAAAGTAATCCGCCCTTAAAGGCAAAGAAAGAGACTAGAGAGAAAAGGCTGGGGAAGAAGCTGACGAATAAGCCTGCCGCTAAGAATCAATCCCCAGAGGCCGAGAAAGCGTTTCCAAACAAGAACTAGGGGAATTAGAGGAATGAGGGAAATTAGGGGTTTAAATGCCAAGTAGGCTGCCATAGAGTAGGTTTCAGCTAAGCATTCAAAGTCGAGTCAGCTCTTAGCCTTAGCTTCTCATTTTTCTGATTCTTTGGCTTCTTAACCTCAGTAAATACATGCCGGGTACTACTTAAGCCCCCACTTCCTGACAACAGCATTCAATTCGTTGTGGATTCCCCTTCTCTGGGCTAGAAGCATTACCCCAACCTCTGCTAGAAGAATAGTTAGGGATGGACTTCTTGGGACACTAAACTGAAATTGGAAAGCATTACCCCGATCTCTAGGCTTGCTTTTCTTCTTTACCCCTAAATACCTGATTAACTTAGCCCCGGCAAAGAAGGGAGAAGAGAATCTCTATTCCCATTCCCCGACGAAGACCAATTCCATCCTGAGAAAATGGAAATAGAAAAGGTGTTCCTACTCCCAGATGAGCACCAATTCCATACCGAGGAAATGGAAATATAGAAAGTGTGCCTACTCCTGCTATGTCGACTCCTTCTATTCCTTCAATTCGAGGAGCACCAGAAGAAGCAAAGGAAGAAAAAGGAATCACGAGAAAGAGACTAATAATGAGACTGCTGAGTCAACCCCTGTAATAGTGGGGCTCCAAGAAAGAATCGAAGAACCTGGTGGCATTCCAACTCTTCCAGGTATTCCAACTCTGACAGGCATGGAAACAGAGAAGAAGCCAGAGAGCACAGGCTCAGGAGGAGATGGAAGTCAGATACCTGGCAGTCCAACGGATAAAGAGAAGCCTAGCCAAGGTCCGAAGCCTAAGAATCATCATCCCCAGAGCCAAGCAAATGTGAACAAGAAGCCAGAGAGCGAGACTACGCAAACTACGGCCCAGGCTGAAGATGCGAACAAAGAAAAAGAGGAGAAGGAAAAGTACCAACCAATAATGAGCCGAGATAGCTGCAGCTCTTCCTAGGAGCAGAAAGAGTTGCAAGGGACCTCAAAATGCAATGGCTGGCTAAAAATAGACTGCTGAAAGGAAAGAAAGTACAAGACCTGGTACATCCAAGGCAGAAGCAAATAAACTGGCTGTAAGAGCTATAAGTATTGGTAAGGAGATGGCATATTATCGTATGATAAAAGTCAATTACAGTAAAGGTTCTCATTTGACTTCTCTCTCTTGCTTGAGTAACTGCGCCTTGATTGAAAGGATAAAGACGGAAGCTTTCCAACTAGCCATTGTACCTGAGATTGCGATAAGTCCTTCTTCTTCTTTGGAGCTTGTTCTTGGTCCCAAGGGAAATGGGGTGACAAAGAGCAGCTTGCTTCTCCAATTGGATCATTGCTCGACTCGATGGGTACTTCTAGGGGTTTGCCGGAGAAGCTATATTGTTTTTCTTTCAGGAGTTGGTGTGCCCTTCTTTAGAGTTAGGGGCGGCAAGGAAGGTTGATCATCTCGCCTTAAGTTACAGTTCATTCAATGGAATTTCTTGTAATGGTGAACGGGAGCATTCAACCCTCTTGAGAGAAGAATGGTGATACAAACAAGTTAGCTTTCTTTCACGCAAATCATATGGAAAGCAAGAACTTGTAGAAAGAAAGACCGACTCAAACTCCATTGGCTTATCGAAAGCAGAATTAACTAAACCGGGATTATATGATGTAGGATCAGATCAAAAGAAGGCACGTCAGGAGCGCCTGTTGCCAGAAGAGACCCTGCTCGCTTGGGATTGCCATTGCTAATACGAGTTGCTCTTCGCAGTCCTTTCCTTGTGTTCTGCTTGCTTTAGTCCAACCTCTTGTTTAAGCTCCGTCATGGCTCGTTCCCAAACCCGTAGAACGCGTATGAAAAAAAAAAGGCAAGCTCCGAAATAGGCTTTCTCGCTGCCGGTTCAAGTTTATATAATTGTAGTAAAAAGGCGAGCATACAATTCAATATCGCTCCTAAGACTACGTTCGCAGGTTCCTCTTTCGAGTGTGGTTGGCTCTTCCAGGTGCTTTTTAGGGCTAAGGTGTTGGTTCTAAAAGAGCTCGACCGAAAGGGGATAGGGTTGGTGGTATACTAACCTATGTAGGTTTGGGGTATCACCAGCCAAGGATCCCTACACCTTCGATTTCGCCATCCGACTTTCTGCATGCTTAAAGCCCGAAGTTACGTATGAATAGTAAAAGGAAACTTCTCTATCTATCTCGGAGATGCTCAATCAATGAGACCAACTCTTTCGAATTCCTTTTTTCATAGAGGGCAGAAGGAGCAGCTTAACTAATCCCCGAAGTGCCTTAAGGCGTAAGCGTTGGGGTTAAAAACCTTACAAGAAACTAAGCTGTTCAAAGCATCGATAAAATGCCATACATAAGGTTCGACCGGAAGTCCCCCTATGACGAGCAGGCCGACCCTACATAGAAGGTTTCTTAGAAGCAGAATGAAAAGGTGCCCTTCATAACTACCTTGGAAAGCGCAGTCGTGAACCAATCTTTCTTTCGGGAAGGCAGTTCGTGAGGAAAGATCCTTAGCATGATTGAATCTCGAGAGCATTCAACTCCTTTCTTCTTTGCCCAAAAAGTTTCAAAGATTTAGAGGGATTCCTTATTGGATCAAGGCTTTTCCTCCGGGAGCGACAACCAGACCCCAATTTCTTCTATTACCAAATTGGGGCTTACACAAGCAATAAACATAAAGTTTTACTGCTTACTGAAAGTGGAAGGACCTTCCGCTTTCATCTTTTCGATTGGATGAGGCCTGAAGGCTGGATAGTGTAGTGAAGGGCTTCCTTTAAAGAGAAGCCCGAACGCAACGGATGGCTATCCGGTGCAGCTTCTAATAGTTCCGTTCAGCTGTCAGTCGAATACGGGTAGGAAATGACTATTGTTGTTACAGCGAGACAGAGTCAAATCAGGCTCACTGTGGGTTCAAGCCCTACTTGTCTCTTATTTCGTAATGAGTAATTGCGTAAGTAGTCTCTCTTCTGCTGCTAATATTCTTTCTAGTGTGTAGTTACGTCACTTGCTGGGCTTGCAGCTGTAAGTTGCCTTTCTTAAGCTTAAGTCATTCCCGGGCTTGAGCCAGACCTGCTAACAGAGGTGGCAGTTCCAGAGAGAGAATAGCTTCAAGCAGGTATCCAATTGACTGAGCAAAGAGAGGAGCAAGCGCACTAGGCCCCGTCTCTCTCTTATAAGGCAGTGAAAACCGTAGCTTGGAGTAGTCCCGATCTCTACTTCATGAAATTCATAATCAACTATGTCGAATCTTTCTTTAACCGAATTTCAAATTCCCTCACGAGGACCCGTGCCAAGTGATCAAAATGCCCTCTTTCTAGCTACCGGTTCAAAGAGAAAATCAGTCAAAATCCAATATCTCGGTAAGCCATAGCGCTTGTTGGATCTAGCTCGATAGAATCCAGTAGACCGGAAGATTGAGCTTGGATGATAGACTAGCTGAGCTACCTGGGGTTGTTAAGTGGACAATGATGGTTTCTTCCTTCGTTCAAATGCCTAGTTTCCTGCTGCTGAGATGCATTGAATTCCCTTCCCACGAGGGTTCGAGAGCTTGCGGCACTGACTACATGATAGCATTTACTGTTACTGGGGCCCGTCCCCCAATCCATCTTGATAGAAGGAGCGAGTCGCCTACTTGAATTAGAACGAAGTGAAGTTCAAAGGTGAAGGAAGATTTCGTAAAGTCATTTCATTTAGTTGCTACTACCGGAGCAACTCGTTCTTTACGCCTACTCCACACGGCCAATCACATAGGCAAGTCGTAAGCATCTGATACCAAAAGCTCATCGACGCCTGGTAGATCAATGCGAGTCTCACGTCAACTTGCGAAACATGAGATAGACGTATTTTTTTAAGATAGGCACTTTTCTCTTTACCACTTTAAGGGGAGATCAATCCACTCTATTACTAGTAGCAGTACCTTTTATAGCCCATCCAGTTGTAATAGATAGCCCCAGTATACGTAGAAGTGTAAGTCAAAGTCCTCCTAGTTAGATTTATCCGTCCCAGTCTAAGGCTAAGTTCCTTTAGTTCCAGCAGTCCTAATTCACTTTTTCCCCGTAATGTCTTCCTAATCTAATCCATAGCGATCTAGCCGAGTGAGGTAAGAAGTTTGAGTTTGATATTAACTAATATAAAGTCTTTCTTAGTCTAAAGAGCCAGCTTAGATAATCTCCCTAAGTAAAGAAAAGAGGCAGCCCCACAATAGCAGACTAAGCCTATACAGTAGTTGGAGTTCTTATTCCTTTTAGCCATTTAATAAGAAAATGACTAAGCTCCTGTGAACCAAGTTCCTATCCTGAACTCATTCAATCCCCTTGAAAGCCTTTACTTTAAAGCAGTTCCTTTTCCTTTTGAATTTTTGTATGCAAAAAGGTAAGCAGGGAAGCGAGTGAAAGATTATCATATGATGAGAAAGCCAGTCTCTTTCCATCCGTCCCAATTCTTTACCGCAGTCCCGAGGGTCTTGATCAAGGGTACGGTCGAGTTCCTTCGTCCCTTGAATATCATACCTGGAAAGAGTCAAATCAAAGTCAAGCCAGAGCTAGTATAAGAAAAAAACCTCCCGTCCCGAGCCTTCGTTGAACTGTCTGCTTTCTTCCGACCGGCTTGTACCGCTGAGTAGAATGATTAAAAAGTATGATCGTCTGGTGCCAAAGAGTCTGCTACCGGGGAGTCTGATATCTCCCAAT
>JAOTAY010000008.1:25196703-25225349 GCA_025629805.1 Erythroxylum baracoense | reverse complement strand
CTGAACCATACAAGTTACAATGGTTTAATGACAGTGGTAAGGTGAAAGTGACAAAGTAGGTGTTAGTGTCATTTTCAGTGGGTAGATATGAGGATGAGGTACTTTGTGATGTGATATCTATGTAGGCAGATCATTTGTTGTTAAGGAGACCATGTCAATTTGATAGGTGTGCAGAGCATGATGGGTACACCAATAGGTACTCCTTTAAATTCAAGGATAGAAATTTCATCTTGACGCTAATGTCACCCCATGAGATCTACTTAGACCAGGTCAAAGCAATGAAAAGTGAGGAGGGTTCGGGTAGTGAGGTTCAAAAAAAGAGGGAAAAGAGGCCCAAAAGAAAAATGAGATTAGCCCAATAAGGAGTGACTGCACAAGTGAGGAAAAGAAAGTGGGCTGTGCATGAGAGAAAAGTATAGAGAGAGAAAAGAAGAGTGAGAGAAAAAAATAAGAAGGTGAACTTGTTTGCTAAGGGAAAAGATTTGAGGAGAGCATGTGGAGAGAAAAGAGAACTGTTTTATGGCAGAAACTAACTCTAATCATGATTTGCCAAGTGTTTTAAAGTCTTTTTTGTAGGAATATGGAGATGTCTTTCCTGAGGAAATACCTAAAAGGCTACCACCCTTACAGGGTATTGAGCATCAAATTGACTTCGTGCTTGGAGCTCAAATACCAAATCGACCAGCCTATAGGAGCAATCCTGAGGAGACAAAGGAGCTTCAAAGGCAAGTGGATGAGGTACTAGAGAAGGGTCATGTGAGGGAAAGCTTGAGTCCGTGTGCTGTTCCTGTCTTGTTGGTGCCAAAGATGGATGGAACGTGGAGGATGTGCATGGATTGCAGAGCTGTGAACAAAATCACTATAAAGTATAGACATCCCATTCCTAGGTTAGACGACATGTTGGATGAATTGCATGGTGCGTGTATGTTCACAAAAATTGACCTAAAAAGTGGTTATCATCAAATTTGAAAGCAACCTGGGGATGAATGGAACACTACTTTTAAAACTAAGTATGGGCTGTATGAGTCTCTAGTGATGCCTTTTGGCTTAACTAACGCACCTAGCACCTTTATTAGGTTAATGAATCATGTTTTGCCTGATTTTCTAGGAAAATTTGTAGTTGTTTACTTTGATGATATTCTTATGTATAGGTGACATTGGATGAGCATGTCATGCATGTGAGGCACGTTCTTGATGTGTTAAGAAAGGAGAAGTTGGATGCGAATCTTAAGAAGTGTACGTTTTGTATTGATAAGTTAAATTTCGTAGGATTTGTCATTATTTCGAAGGGAGTTGAAGTGGATAGTGAGAAGGTGAAGGCTATTCAAGAATGGTCGACGCCTAAGAGTATGACTGAGGTGAGGAGTTTTCATGGACTTGCTAGTTTCTATAGAAGGTTTGTGAAAGATTTCTCTACCATTACTGCACCTTTGACTGAGGTAATCAAGAAAGAGAGAGGTTTTACATGGGGGGAGGAGCAAGAACGTGCATTTAACTTGTTAAAAGAAAAATTGTGTTCTACTCCTATTATTTGTTTGCCCAATTTTGATAAAATGTTTGAGGTTAAATGTGATGCTTTCGGGATTTGAATAGGTGTTGTGTTGTTACAGGAAGGAAAACCAACTGCATACTTCAGTGAGAAGTTAAATGACGCTCAACTCAACTATACGACCTATGACAACAAACTCTATGCTGTGGTGAGAGCATTGGAGGTGTGGCAGCATTACCTTCAACCAAAGGAGTTTGTAGTTCAGACAGATCACGAGTCGCTTAAGCATTTGAAAAGCCACGGCAAGTTGAGTAAGAGGCATGCGACTTGGATGGAGTTTTTGGAAACTTTTCCATACGTGCTACACTACAAGCAAGGGAAGGAAAATGTAGTGATCGATGCCTTATCGAGGAGGTATTCCTTAATCTCTACTCTTAGCTCTAAGTTGTTGGGATTCGAGCAAATTAAGGAATTGTATGCCACTGATGTCGATTTTGCTAGTGTGTATGCCGCATGTGAACATGGTGCATTTCATAAGTACTTTACGTATGATGGTTATTTATATCATGGAAATCAATTGTGTGTACCTAATTGTTCTTTGTGTGAGTTGTTTATGTATGATGCCCATAGTGGTGGGTTAATGAGGCATTTTGAGGTTGCTAAACCATTAGACATTTTGCATGAACATTTTCATTAGCTATGTATACGCAAGGATGTGGAGCGTGCGTGTAACCGATGCATTACTTGTAGACAAGTCAAATCCACTTCTAAACTAATATACCCCTTTGCCTTTACCTACTGACCCTTGGATGGATATATCTATGGACTTTGTTTTAGGTTTACCTAAGACAAAGAGGGGGTTTGATAGCATCTTTGTTGCTGTGGATAGATTTAGTAAAATGATGCATTTCATTGCCATAAGACTGATGATGCCGTGCATGTTACAAATTTGTTCTTAAAAGATGTCCGATTGTATGGTATTCCTAGGTCTATTGTTTCGAATAGAAATGTTAAGTTTTTGAGTCATTTCTGGCGTGTATTGTGGGAAAAGTTGGGAACTAAAGTGTTATATTCTACTACTTGCCACCTACAGACTGATGGACAAACTGAGATTGTGAATAGAACCTTGAGGACTTTGTTAGATGCTGTTGTAGGGAGAAATTTGAAAACTTGGGGTGATTGCTTGCCATTCATTGAGTTTGCATATAATAGATGTGTGCATTCTACCAGAGGGTTCTTGCCCTTTGAGATTGTTTATGAGTTTAATCCTTTAACTATTTTGGATTTGGTTCCTTTACCTCTGCATTAGTTGTCTAATACAGATGGGAAGAGGAAGGCCAAAATAGTGAAGGAGATTCATAAAAAGGCACGACAACACATTAAGGAAAGAAATAAGGTCTATGCTCGTCAAGCCAATAAAGGACAGAAGTTGGTGACTTTCAAACCTAGAGAGTGGGTTTGGGTGCACCTCAAGAAGGAGCATTTTCCTACTCATAGGAAATCTAAGCTGGACCCGCGGGCCGACGGGCCTTTCCAAGTCATGGGGAAAATTAATGACAATGCATACAAGATCGACTTGCCAGGTAAGTATGACATGTCTGCTACCTTCAATGTTGCTGACTTATCTCCTTTTGATATGGATTCAGATTCGAGGACGGATCTTCTTGAGGAAGGAGGGACTGATGTGAGCAAGAGCACAGATCGCCATCGAGTTAGCGTGAATGACAAAAGCAAGGGAGGAGAGCTAGCTATGCTAGTTGGGCCCATGACCAGAGATAGGGCCAAGAGACTTAAGGAGGCTCTCCATGCGCATGTGGGCTATCTTTTAGAGAGGATGAAATAATCCAAGCTTATTGGAGGAGAGCTTTGTAGATCCCAACCCAAATTGATCCATCTAACTCAAATCCTTGGATCGGATACCCTTAAGACTTGAAGACTTGGACTAATTTTAGTCCCTCACTTAAGCCCAAGAGACAATAGGCCAACCATGTGTTGTTTTAACTAAGATGGGCTCATTTATTCGCTTAAGCCTATGAATTAGACCTTTTTAATTATTTTAACTTAAGACACCTTTTTTGGGCTAACCCATGTTAAAGCCCGAGTACTGATTATTAAGCCTAGGTATAAATAGGTTCATTAGGGTTAGTGTAGGGGGATTAGCTACTATTGTCTAGATTATGTCGTAGACCATAGTGAGGTTATTTTCTCTTGTTCTTGTTTCAACAAAAATCAATAATTCACTTATTAATTTTTCCAAATTGTGGCGTGTTTGTTTGATTCAACCTTCTTAGTTTTAGTTCTGATCATCTAGGTTGCTCGAATCACATATTCGTGCGGTCTAGTAGGGATTGAACCTTGCGTATCCTCTTAATTTTTGTTAAATTTTGAATCTTGTCCTTCTTTGCTGAAACTTCCAAACATCCATAAACCCATCAAGTCGACGCCACCATCATTAACTTCCAAGGATTTTTTGGACAACCCTTTATCGCATCACCTTCATGCACACGTCACACTCTTCAAATGGTTTGCATTAACTATGCTTGGCAAGCTCCTACCTTATCAATTGATTAATCATGTCAATCCTACTACAAGAATCTCCAAAAGAAGAATATTTAATAGATTTAGGTAAATTAAACTCTACTCTCTCATTTCAGAAACTCAATAAAATCTTTCTATTTTTCACATCAATAATAGCTCCAACTATAGCAAAGAAAGTCCTTCCAAGACTAATGGGAATTTGAATATCCTCCTCTAACTATTGACAATGAAATTAGTAGGAATGAAAAACTTACTAATCCTGATATTTACATCTTGGATAATGACTAGATATTTGACTGAAGATTTGTCAAGTATAAGGAAATAATGTCAGGTTTGCAGTCACTAATTTAAAGTTCTTCACAAATGGATAAAGGTATGAGGCTTACTTGTCTCTAAATCATATAAATCATGGTTAAGGCTCATATCACCATTAACATAATGAATAGAAAAACTACCAAATCTTTAAGTTTAGTCGGTAATTTAGTTTGAATTATAGTGCTACGCTTCTCAATTAAAGTTACAATTTCACAATCCTCAAGCTTCCTTTTGTTTAACAACATATCCTTTAAAAGCATAACATATTTGGGCATTTGTTTTAAAGTACATGTCAAGGGGATAGTAATGTTTAAAATACAAACACAACAAAAAATTTCCCAAAATGTTTATCAAGATTAGTCTTAGTTAATCTTTAAGGGAAAGGCACAAGGGATTTATATGTAGGGAGAACATATTTGGTCTCATGTTCACCTCTTTTCTCCTCTTTTGGTCTCACTTTTCTCACTGGGAAACTCACCCTCTTTGTTTTTCTCATCCTTAGCCTCTCCCACCTTAGGGTCTTTTGATAGTGTATCAATATTAAATGTCAAAACCTTATATTGCTATCTAGGGTTCTTAGGTTGGAAACAAAGTTAACTAGTTGGTCTAACAAAAGAGATGGCTTATTAGGCCATCTAGGATTTTAACATCTTATTATGGGTTGCTAAAGAGTCAATCTTAGAATTGAACTACCTAATTGCCTTAGTGCTTATTTAGCTTTGTTGTCTTCACTAGAATGCTCTCAAGTAGAGACCCTAAATTGAACTTTTGAGGTTTACATAACATTTTTTTGAGGAATAAGGTTAAATGTGTTCCTATAAGAGAAGCCAGAATGATTTCAACAACTAGAATTGTATATGTTAGAAAAAATATCATTCTTCTTGTTAGGATCATTAACATAGTTAATCTTTTCAAAAGGTGAATCTTAGAAAAAATTATTCACGAATTGACAATCAGCAATTAAATTTTCTAGAGATCCACAAATGTCAAATTAAATGTTAGGTTTTTGGATAGAATTTCTGGGATAAAGTAGCTACCTTAGCATTACAAGGATATAAAGTATCAATGCCTTACTTACTTAGAGCCTTTTTGGGAATGACTCTTTCATGTCCTCATTAATATTGGTTTTAAGTATATCATCGATCAAGTTGTATGCTTCATCCATAGTCTTTGTTGTTTTGCATCAACATCCATTCAGATCTTATTGTTGTAGGTTATGACATTGTAGAATGGTTAAATAATAAGTCTTTTTTTAAGTCCATGATATGGGCATCACCTCAATAGCCCTTTATGCCTCTCCTAAGATTCATAAAGTGATTCACTTTCCCTTCTCAAAAGTTGTAATATGATTTCTAATATGAGTATTTTTTTACTAAATGAAAATACTTACATAAAAAAGTTTGGGATAATTGTTCCTAGGATCCCATTAGCAAAGTTTGTAACCATACTCTAGCGTGGTCCATTAATGAAAAATGGGAATAACCTTAACTTGATGGCATCTAGTAAGATGTCATTGTTTATCGTACTCCAAGAACATTGACAGATGTAAACTTTGGATCTTCAGCAAGAAGACTTCCAAACTAATTCTATTGTACTATAGAAATGAGAGAAGGTATTAGATTAAAGTTATTGGCTCGATAAATTGACACACAGTGCCAAAATTGATCCCTTACGCACTTAGTGCAACGAAATCCTATGTTTCTTCAACTATTATTTGTCTCTAGAATCTCCTTACAGGATTTGTTCAACCTTGGTGTCTAGTTTGACAACATTCCTAAGATTTTAGTTTTATTGCTTATAATATACCAACTGTAAAAGACACATAATAGAGTAAAACAATGAATAAAGGAATAAAAGAACAAAAGTCTAGTCTAACCAGTTTGAAAATTAAATCAATATTAATAACGTTTACTAAAAAAATGAAAAAACCTGATGTCTTATGTTTTAACCACTAGCCATTATAGTTGATCCCATAAGGACTAGTTAGTAAATAATAACTAATAACTAATAACAAATTTAATTATGTAGACTATCAAACATGGTTGAATGAAAAAACAAATTCCAGATCACTAAATTAAAATAATAATCAAGATTCAAAAAGTTAATAGATAAAATAGATATGATATTCCCTAGGACTTTACTATGTTTTAACTAAACTCTAGTTCTGTGACTGGCTTTAGGTCCTTGGACTAGCAATAATTCCTAACTTACAATTATGTCCTCTCTTAAGCAGCACAATCCCCATTCATATATCAAATTAACTAAAAGCTCTTTCTAATCAAGATAACCCAAGAATGGATTGACGTGATTTGTGATTTCTTCTGATAATTTTTACATTAACTCATGGGGTTCATGCAATTCTCTATCGAGTAACCCATTAACCCTCACTACCTATGTTGTTATTGAACTATACAAAATATCTCTCCATCTCAATATATGAATCTAAATATTGAATCTCCAATTTTTGTTCCTTCAATTCAAACCAATATGTGAACAATTATTAAGCAAACTAGGAATTCAATAAACCAAAATATCAATTTAAACATTACTTCTTAGGGTCCCACATAGATATATATCTCAATTACTTCATGAATAAATAAGAAGGGACAACATAAAAACAAGGAAAAAAAGATAAAGGAAACGTCTTCATGAATCTTGAATGTTTAAACTTTTATAAGATTTTCTTTACTCTTGATATCTAGTTGTTTTGATTGGCTCCTAATTAGCTCATTTTTCTCTATAACTCATCTTTGAAAAAATTTCCAATTTTAACTTTCTCTTTTTTTAATTAAATGAAAAATAATTTTTACTCCTAACAAGACCCTAACAAGGGACTATATATGCTTTGAGTTGCCTTATCTCTCATTTTTGTGCTTCTTGACATAAATAATCATTGCCAACATGGGGATGAATGCAGGATTTTGTTACCATTGTGTTGGTCAACATACACTAAATCTGGGGGCATGTTGATTGCTCTTGGAGAAACAGAATGTCAAGAAACACAACCTAAACTTGATGGGCCATGATGGAACACGGCCTGCATCATAGTAGCATATTACTATTGTGTTCTAAAGTTACCTTTAAAATTGACTCAATCCTTCCCAAAAGTTAGATTTGTTTGTAAAGTTTGAGAAAATTTATGATTAAATATGAGATATTTGATAAATAAGAACTAATATGAGAAATTGGTTTGGGCATAATTGGTATTTAGTTAGAATTAATTGTAATTTTAATTAAAGTTTAGTCAAAATTAGAATTTTATATCACTTAAATTACTAAAATGTGTAAAACCAAATATAAATAGGAATGAATTCCAAGGAAACTAGCACTTCTTGCATAACCCTCTCTATAATAGTTGTAAGGTTCTCTCAACATGTTTTGTGAATACCAATGTTTTAAAACCATAATAGAAGTTAAACTAATAAGACAAGAAATTTAAGGTTTTAAAGGTTCAACTAGTATTAGACTATCATAAAACCAGCTAAAGATGGAAAAAATTAAGAAATTTGAAATACGATTGAAAGAGATTTTCTTTACTAATAGAAGAATATAAAGTTTAATTGAAAAATAGATTGTTAAAGAAAATTAATTGTTCTATTTTAATTTTTAAGAACTTATTAATTAATAAAAATTGAGTGATTAATTAATAAATTTATTATTTTTTAACAGCAAGAGTTATTAAAAGTAAATCGAATTGAAAAGTTAGACAACTCAAGATTTTTACACTTAAATTGGCTGAACAAGTTTAGTTTTTAAATCATTGGTGAATACTATTTATATTAGCCAATTTTAGAAACAATTCAAGGGAAAAGAAAAGAAAATGGTTTCTCCATAGTTCATTGGCATGCTTGCTAGTTAGATAATACATTAATTTTAGTTAATAACACATGACAATATTAAAATAAACAAACAAATCCTTGCAAAATTTTGTTATAAAAAAAGATGGTAGTTCCGAAAATCATGCTTAACCAAAATGACAGTTGTCTTTTCAAAAGATAGAGGTGAGAAGGTGGAGGTGAGGGAGACATCTTGTTATCAATTATTTGATATGTTTTAAAAATACTTTGTACCAAATATTATAGGTTGACTTTCTATATGCACTTTTTCTGAGAAATGAAAAATGTATTGAAGCTTTGAGCATTACACACATCATATATTAATATTTTTCAATTTAAATATTATTTTGAATTTATATGGGTGTGTGTGATTTTAGTTTATCATTTAATCCTTTATGAAGACATAAGCTTTTTGTATCATAATTCGTAATAGATTACAGTTTAAAATTTTATTTTGCTCAAAATAAAGATAATATGATTTAATCTTATAAGAAAATATATAATTTAAGTCAACGGTGTGATTTGCACCACAACATTTCACAAAAACTCTAAATAAGCCTCTATTACTATCTCTAGTACCACTTTACACCTAAACGTTACTAAAATAATTTTCATTGCACCCTGAATAGGGTACAAAAGTGGTAACCAATATAATGATAGGGGCTTATTTAGACCTTTTTATAAAACATTAAGGTGAGAATTAGCTAATGTTTAAAGAAATCATTTAGTGGATATAAATTTCCTACTTGAGACATCACATAAGCTAAATTGATGACCCATATACTAGAACTACCAAAAAATTAAATCTATTAGGATTTAGATCACTACCATTACCATTTAAAAAATGTTCAAGTATAATGTGATACCATATATAATGATAGGAACTAACTTAGATTTTTTAGGAAAAGTTAAGGGACAATTTACACCTTCTTCTATAGAATTTATTATTTTTATTTTATTTCAACCAATTACAATACATTATAATACTAATAGATATTTCATACATAAGGAAGCATCTCTAGGCTTCACTATATGAGGTTTTTGGGCATAACTAACCTTATCACTACTAAAATTAGCTTCACTTGGCCAATTTTAGGAGTAACATGATCAAATATTGTTAAACCTCCGATAATAACTCTATAAGGTTTTCTTTTTTGTAATGGCATGCCTTGACCATTAAGAATATAAACAAGTGGAATGATCTGGAACACTATTTGCATTAACTAATTGCTTTCACAAATTGGACTGACAATTCTTATTCAAAACCACATATATAAGAACACACAAAATTTTAAGGCATTAGTAAGTAAGTATACAGTAAAAAAATAAAAAATTCATAAAAAATAAAAAATTCAAATAATACCACCTTTTGATGGAAACCCAGCTAAAGACATGCAAAGGATGGTGCAATATGGTTCAACATATTTTGATGATCCATTACACATTAGTAGAGGTCTAATAACTCATGCTTAAGCTAAAAGGATGAAGGAAGCTCTTAATGGACTGATTGAAGATGTTTGGGCTAAACAAGCAACAATATAAGCTGATTTGTGCTTGGAGAGATCAATCAGCCCTGTCAACCTAATTCACGCAATAAATAGGCCTAATTGCTTGTTTATTTGACCTAATTAGAAGACTATGTTGTTTGATGATTTTAGGAGATCTTTAGCTGATTTGGGTGTGCCTAAAAGTCCACTTTCTATATTTGGCTTTAGGAATCAGTTTTGAGAAGGATTTCCTAAATCTTAGGGATTTCCTTATTTTTAGGAATAAATCATTGCTAGAAGATTGATTAGGGTTTTCTTTAGCCCATATAATTGTCATCTTTTGTACAAGAATGGAGATTGGAATTTTTATGAAATTGGTGAGCTTAATCAATTTGTTGGTACTTCATTGAACTTAAAACTTATCAAGGTTATTTCTTATGACGTTAATCTGACTAATCACTTTCAATCTCTTCTAATTGAGAGCATGGCCTCAATATCCTTCTCTTATAACTTTGGTTCATGTTTCTCTAAACATTGGTCAAGGTTTTTTTTGAAAACAAAACTAATTTAGCTTTCCTGGAAATTTCTTTCAACTTGTTCGTGGGTTGCTAGATCTTGATTTATGAGGTTCACATCTTAATCTTTAGCAGAGATAACATGGGCACACAAAAAGTAACAACAAAAGAAACTTTTGGAGGATATATTTTGCTTTTCCTCCATTATAATATTAATCATGAATTTTCACAAACATAGCTTCATATGTGTTATCTCCATATTTCTCTATTTGTGAGAGCAATAACTTGTGTTAAATAATTACCATAATTTTATACACTTTCGTGTACCAATTTATGTACTTCATAATTTTTGTCAAAATTTTCACTAAGAACATGGTTGACCATATGATCATGTAAGGGTTCACCAAAAGCTTTAATAGACAAATATTTTTACATGGTAGACCACATAAGAATGTAGTTAACCTTGTTAGACAAAACATTTTGATTGACATAGTTTATTGCAAAAGTGTGTATCAATCTATTTCTTTCACATTAATTCTTGGGATTAATTCTAAGTCATGTTGTTCCCATTTTCACTAAAAATATTATTTTAAATTCATCCTAGAAACATTTGTGGAATTGAATATAATGAGAGCGTATGGATTAGATTGAAGCACGATATTCTTTCCATTCTGTCAATATATTTACATTAAAAAATGTAAGCTTATTTGTAATGAGTGGAAGTATTTTTTCTATATAGATCTGCCATTGGATAAATATATACTTTATATAGAGACAAGATATGGTTTGTTCTCAAAGATGATATTATAATTGTACAAGGTGATTATTTTTAATTAATGATGGTATTTTTATATATTAGGTTAGTATTCCACCTGTTGAATAATGATATTGATATGGTTTTTATTGAGCCATTGAATTATTTGTACTTAGTAATGTCATTCCTATAAAATAGAGATTTTTTTAAAAAATTAAAGAATTGTGTTGCAAGGCAAGGTCCAAAGTTATAAGATGAAATCACAATCTAAAACGACCAAGGAAGCTTATTTTAGTGATGATTTCAAAATAAAACAAAACAAACATATATGATCTTATTGTATCCTACATACTTTGAAAGCTTGAAGAAAAGAATCTACAAACTACTCAAAATTAAAGCCAAATTAATTCCATTCCATATTCCCATTAAGCATTCATAAAATCTTAGACTTTAGATATTCCATCTCCTTACAATATCTAAAGAGATTTTAAGTCTAACTCCTCTTATCAAAGCTAATGCTCTAATCTTGTTGATATTTCTTTGAGCTACGAAGTTCACTTCCATCTTTACTGAAAAAGGTGGAGCAAATATCACAACGAATAGAATGAAAACATTGTTAGTTCCTAACAATGGCAAAGAAATAGTGATGAGGGGGTTGCCTCAAAGATCTTTTGGTTTCTTTCAATAACTTGTGCACCCAAGAGCTATTTGGAATATTTTAAAGCCTTCCATACTAAATAGTTAAGAATTAGAGGCCCATTATGTGATGTTTTTCCATTCATTAACCTTAAAAAGTTGATTTCATCAATTTGAATGTCATTCCACAAGAAAATAGAAAAAAGGCAAGTGAAAAAAGATGATTTAAGGTCTTTGGCGCTTCCATATATAATCTGCATAAGGATAGGAAAGTGGACAAGATGCTCCCTTACTTCTATCTAAATTGTTAGACTTTCCCTTATTACTTGTTAGAAGATAATTAACATTTTTGGTAAAATATACTTAATTTAAACTAGTTTGAACCAATTGAGTTTTGGATCATTAAGCCTAAACAAGTCTCTACAAGTTTTACTTGTGAAATTGCTTAAAGAGTGCCTTAACCAAATAACCTTATCTTCCTATTAGGGATTGAGCATGTATGGTGGTAAAGGTGCTTAGGAAAGTCCTGTTACTTATGTTGATGTAGAACCAATAGCTTTCATACATTGGGGAATTATCTATTGCATTACTTGGATAGAACATCCTTAGACTAAAGTTAGTAGAATAGATATAAATGACCTTTGGTACTTTAATTATCAAACTATAATTAGGTAGTGTCCCCATTTCACATCCTTATTTTGTTTGAATGATGCAATTTTTTCCTCAGTTTACCATTTGTTACAAGCTCTAGGTGAATCTTACTTAGGCTTGAATGTTCAAAAGTTTTTATCTATCAAGTAGTGTCCACGAACCCACTTAACCCATAATGAATCCTTATCAATATAAATACTCTCTTTGCCATTAAAGCCTTATTCACTGACATAATAGATTGAATTCCCAATCCTTCTTCATTTTTTAGAAAACAAATTTTCTTTTAGCAAACCTTAGTATAAGGTTTCTTATTACCATCCCATATCGAGAGGAAATTCCTAAATTGCTTTATAATATCATTGCACAACTTCTTTCAAAGAATAATATGGGATGAAAAATAAATATACAAGTTATTAGTTGCAGAGAAGATTAGTTGCAATCTGCCTACAAGTGATACATTTATTCCTCCAATTCCTAATTCTTCTTCTTATCATATTAAAAAGATATTGTCAATTTGTATAGGAGATCCTCTTTGATGTAGTTGTTACACCTAGGTGTATAAAAGGAGGGGATTTGAGTACTAGACCTAAAATTCTTAGAAGTTCTTGGAAAGAATGGATTACATCACATTTTACAATTAGCTGATAACCCTATTAATGCACAACTTAAAAATCTTGTTGAATTCCTTAGTGACTTTATGAGATAGGAAATACATCTTGAGTTGGCTCTATAAAATAATAAGAGATCATTTATAAATGATAATTAGGAGATCTACATTTATTCACATTTCTTGTGAAATTTAAAACCATCAAGAAGGCATGAACTTCCAATAGGGGTTTATTGAAACCCAAACACTAATGAATTACATAGGTCGCTTCACTCAAATCAGACATATTTTAAACCAATGACCCAATGTCCTAATTGGATAAGAACCAAAGGAAAAGATAATAGGATTGACATCAGACACTAATGAATCAAAGATTAGCATAATAAGTCATCAAAATGCTACCAGAACATTTGCTCTTCATAATTTTAGCTGATATGAAATTGCCGAATATAAAAAAGATCTTAAATAAGACTTTTCTTGATTCACCACTTGATCTTCAACTAAGAAGAAGATTTGAACAAGAAGAGAAGAATAAAGTTTGTTCCAAGAGATTTGTAACCCAACCCTCAAGAACATGTATAACCTAATTCAATCAAATTTCGAATTGTATGACACAAATAAAGATGCCATTAATTGATAAAACAAAATCAATTAGATAAGTCACATAAAAAGCATGAAAATCATGCAATGCATTTTGATTATTCAACAAGAATAATAATAAGGATAAACTTCACAAAATAATGTCATAAAATTGTATCCCCTGGTGATAGTCAATCCTCCTTATATAGGAGAGGGGTTGACCAAAAATTAAGGAAAAGGAATTACCTTAAACCTATAATTACTTAACTTAAACTACCTTTTAGGAAACAAAATCTACTAGGAAACTAACTTTTAGGAAACAAGAGACCTTATAGGATTTCGTGCTTGGACTCCTTAACTGAAACAATTTGGACTTGGGCTTGAGAATGGGCTTATTTATTAAATTATTCAAATCCCCTTGCATCCTTTTATTCCTAGCCCTTGTAATAGTCCCAACAATATCCACAAGTAGATCTCTTTTGAAAATTGAAGGTGAAATTTAAGTTGAAGACCTCGAACTCTTATCTCGAACACTTGAACCATCAACCCCAACTTGAGATGCCACGTCACTAACCCTTTGATCCATATCATTAATCCTAGGTCAGAACCAAAGTAAAAGAAAACCTATTAAGTTCTTATTTCATTGCAAGATAATATGTCCATCCATGTTCCTTTTCAGTGTGTTTTATATTACAACCTTAATAACAGAAAGCTAGGCCAATACTTGGTTAACAAAGGCGCAAGTGATTAGTTCTAGCTTAAAAAGAAACCTAACAATTATTACAGTGTGATAATGGCCCCAAATAACACAAAGCACAAGCCTTAATTAATACAAACAGGTATGTCAATGGGGCGATCTAGAGCCACCTTATTTGGGCCTGGCCTGAACTCTACTCTTTCTAGCCAAAGCTTGGCCAACTTAACCCAACCCTGATATAAAATTATTATTTTTAAAAAAAGTTTTACAAAACGACGTCACTTTTAAGTTATCTATCAGGCCTCGGGCTGGCCAGGTTCAGGCCTGAGCAAGGTTGAATCAAATTTGCCATCCCTAAATACAAATAGGCAAAATGTGTTCAGCCCAACATCTCTTTTATATTAGCCTTTATGCATAAAACATTTTCTTGTCTTTTAGATTCCATGTCCAATTTATGTGCCTTAGCCAAAGCTTCTTCTTGCATCATAATTAACATGATTAAGAATAGATAAAGGTATGTCAAGACCATGGGTTTGACTTAGCCCTCTAATAAACAAACACCCAATGCTGACAAACTCTCTTAACATCCCACTTCATGTGTGGCTAAAAGAAATGTTCAGTTAGGATGTCTATGGTATTTCTGATGCCAAAATGTCCCATCAATCCACCCCATGAGCTTCTCTCATAAACGACTCTCTTAAGGAACAATTAGACACACATAACCTGATCTCCCTAAATAAAAAGTCCTCATGTCTATAAAACTTCCCAAATGGAGATTTTTCACAAGCCCTAGACACGTCAACAAAACCATTGTCACTATCATATAAATCTTTCATGAACTCAAGTCCTAACAGTTTTGCATCAAGTGTAGAAAGAAGAGCATACCTACGAGACAATGCATCTACAACCATATTTTCCTTACCTTATTTGTATTTGATGACATAAGGAAGGACTCAATAAATTCTACCCACAGAGCATGTCTTTTATTCCAAAACCTTGCTGTTTAAAATGTTCAAAGACTCATGGTCTGCGTGAAAGACAAATTCCATAGGTCAAAGTTAGTGTTGCCATGTCTCCAATGCTTCCACCAATGCATACATCTCTTTGTCATATATAGGATAATTAAGTGATGCACCCTTAATTTATCACTGAAATAAGCAACCGAATAGTTTTCATGCATTAGAACAATTCTAATCCCCATATCTGATGCATCACAATCAATTTCAAACATTTTAGAAAAGTTAGGTAAAACAAGTAAAGGGGCTGAACTAAGTATTTCTTTAATTATGGAAAATGCCTCATCTTGTTCTTTTTCCCATTAAAACTTGTAGCCCCTCATCGCCTCAATTAATGCAGAAACTAGCTAAAGTCTTTGATGAACCTCCAATGGAAACTCACTAAACCATGAAAACTTCACACTTTAGTTAGTGATTTTGGCGTAGGCCAATCTTTAATTTCCATATTGTTTTCCTCATCAACCTATATTTCCTTTTCACTAATAACATAGCTAAGAAACACATTCGGATCGGTGCAAAAAGAACGCTTATTAAGATTACCAAATAATTATTAAACATGAAAAAAACTCAAAATAGCACATAAATATTCGATATGCTCATCAAGTGATTTGTTATATACAAGAATATCATAAAAAAATACACCACCACAAATTTACTAATAAATTCAAGAAAAATCGAATTCGTGAATCACATAAATGTGCTTGGTGCATTAGTAAGTCCAAAAGATTGTTGTTTGTCTCTTGCATCTTAATTTAACGATATCCATATTTCAAATCAATTTTAGAAAATATGCATTACTCATGCAATTCATCCAACATGTGATTTAATCTAGGTATAGGATGGCGATACTTTACCGTCATTTTATTGATGGCTCTACAATTAACACATATTCACCACGAGCCATCTTTCTTAGAATCTAGAACTATTGGAAATGCACAAGAACTCATACTTTCCCTTACATATCCCTTAGCTATTAACTCTTCAATTTGCCTTTCAAGTTCCTTTGTCTCCCCGGAATTACTTTGATAGGCTGGTCTATTTGAAATTAGTGCTCTAGAGATAAAATCAATATGATGCTCTATTCCTCTAATAGGAGGCAAACCACTCAATTCCTCAAATAATATATCAACGAACTCTTGCAATAATGAAACAACAAAACTTGGCAAAGAAGAGTAAACTTTGTTAGTATTAAAATAGGCCTATTTGTATATGAGTACATAGGCTATTGGGAATAAAAGGCCCACTTCATATCTTTCATTTTTGCAAACAAGCTTTCCTTCTCTTCCAATTGCTCTTTCTTTTCACTCTTTTCAACTTCTCCTCCTTTTCTCTCTTTTTTTTCTCCTTTCAACATCTCCTTTTCTCTCTTTTACCATGGAGACGTAATAACATATGACTAGTGTGCATAGGCACTACATCACACAAAATTTCACCCTTGTACCTCCTAAAAGAAAAAAAATTAACTCTTTCCTACTAACTCTTACCTCCCTACAATTATTTAACCATTGTAATTTATCCAAGATGTTATGTAGTGGGTAAGTTCAATTTTAACACTAACACAGTGCTAGCTACATTTGTATAGCTGCCACTATCAATAATTAAGCTACTTACCTTGTCTTGGATATAACAATGCCCATAAAAGAAGTTCTCTCATTGAGCTTTATCCTCCTTCACTAGTACGTTCAAGGCACATCTAGCTATAAGCATCTCTCCATCAAAAAGATACCCTTCTCCTTTATTTTCTCCAACTACCTAAGAATAGACTTCCTTTTCTTCATGCTCACTTTTTGATTCATAGATACCGTTTCCTCTAAGGATCATTTTGTGCTTTTAATATGTCTAAATTATCTTCATTTCATGTATGTGATTCAAGGAAGAATCTTTTAGAGGAGGGAAGGAATGATGGAGATTAGCTTCTAACAACACTCACTATTCCATTATAAGGAATTGGAGGTCCTATGAAAAGAGCAAAAGGAAGCTTTGCAAGGGTTGATCACAGACATTGGAGATAATATGGCTATTGTTAAAGATTCTAAGGCAATACCAAGATTAATTACTTATTTTTAGGCCCAAGATGATAGACAAAGCTAATGCGTTAAACATAATGCTTAGAGCCTAGTATGCAAGGATAACCCACATGCTTGTTTTTAATCAGCCCTAATTTGCATATTTCTCTTTTAGAAAGATTACAAATGTGGGATTAGATGGAAATTTTATGTTTTGACTTTCTTTCATTGATTATTATTAGTTGTCAAGTGATTTTTGGAAGGATTTCAAATTTAAGGCTTATTTGTATCCATTAGTTAATGGAATCCTTCCTGGTCAAGTCTTTCCTATTTAGTTATGTTTAGGAATAGTTAGGAAGACATTTCCTTAAGGATTTTTATCATTTGGTGCCTATTGAAAGAGGCTATCTAGTGTATTACGAAAATCATATTATCATCATAAAATTTGAGGTTTCTCTATTGTGAGAGGTTTTTCTTAGTTAATTAGTCAAAAATTAAATTTGGTCTCTTCAAGTCAAGTAGTAGCGATGATACGGAAACCCCCAGAAATCTGATTTCTTAAAACACCCATAATTCTATTGGTTCATTACCCCAACTTTCTAAGAACATGCTAGATCAAACCCCAATTTCGTGAATTGAGACCCAATCCCAAAGAAATCAGAAACTAATTCACATTGCAAGTACTTACTTATTGCAAATCAATTTCTTGAAGTAACCAAGAAGGCAATCACGTCTCTTTTGAAGAAATCCAAATTCTATAAATTTCGTGTATTAAAATGATTCAAAAGTTGCTCATCTCATTCTATTTATATTGTAGAAAAAAAGATGACCTAAACTTCTAAAGCAAACAATGGGCTTAATACAAACAGCTTACAAAACAAGTTCAAACCTTAAACTAAACAAAAGCAAACAATGGGCTTAATACAAACAGCCCTTAAAACAAGTTCAAAACTTAAACTAAATAAAAACAACTAAATTACAAGCCCAAATAATACAATAAGCCCTTTTATAAGAGATATTGAGCTTGTCTTCAAAATTGGCTAAGTACTAGCCTCTTCACGCCTCCCTTAGCAAAATTACAAGCTTTGGCATGCCTTGGTGTTCCTCCATGGATGTCTTGGCCTCATCATGAATTTGAGATGTGATTAAGCCTTGAACAAATCCTTGTATAGCTTGCTTGAGCTTTGAAGCTTGCTGCCTTGTAATTTGTCCACTAGACATAGAAAACATGTCTTCTTGAGTAGTGTTGTGGCCTTGAACCTCCTTGCCATCCTTGGCAAGGCTGGTTGTATCAACATGTCTTCTTTTACAAAATGAGAGAATGGCCTTTATATAGGCTAAACATGAGTGGTGACGAAATTTACATGGGAAATATCAAAAGTTACAATTAAATATTAGCCAAAATTCATCCACCACTCAATATTAACAAATCCATAACCATTTAATGCTTTAGGATAAATTCCCTTAATACCCATTAACTTGCATGATCTTCTCTCATTTGGATCAAATGACAGCCAAAACGTGGGCTGGATAGAATTGCGACTTTCCATGCTTGTTGCTCATGGGTTGGGCTATAAAAAATGGTGGACACTTCTTGGACCTTGAGCACTCCACTGACAATCTTGTAGACTTCAATTAAAACTTGGGCTGATTTCATGTCATCCTCCCCGGATTGAGGAGGATTTGTCCTCAAATCCACAAGTGCGCCATCTTTCAAATATGGAGATAAATCTCCACTGTTGAAATTAGCCGAGACATTGTCAAATTCAGATGGCAAGTCAGCCTTATAAGCATTGTCTCCAATCTTCGCAAGAGCTTCAAATGGGCCTCGGCTCTAGGTGCCAATTTACTCTTTCTCTTAGAGGGAAATCTTTCTTTTACAAATGTACCCATACAATATCACTAGGTTGGAAATGGGTGGGTTTTTTATGCTGATTACTCTCTTTTTATAAGCTTCATTAGCCTTAGCTATTTGGCCTTGCATCTTCTTCATGGCTTTAGCCTTCTCTTTAACATCAAGACTCAGTTGTACATCAAGAGGCAAAGCACTCAATTCAAGGGGAATGATAGGATTAAGGGCATAAAGTACTTCAAATGGGATATGGTCAGTTGTAACACTAGGAGACAGGTTATAGGCAAACTCGACATGGGCTAATTTGATGTCCCAATCCCTCAAACTTTTACTCATCAAGGTTCTTACGATAGCCCCTAAGTTCTATTAGTAACTTTTGTTTGTCCATCTGTTTAAGGGTGGTGAAATGTGCTAAATAAAAGCTTAGCACCCAATCGATCTTCGAAAATGACTAAGGAATTTAGAATCCCTATCTGACACAAAGCTTCTAGGAATACCATACAATCTCACAATTTCTTTGAAAAATAATTCAGCCACATGGGAAGCATCATAAGCGTGTTGCATGTAATAAAATGTTCCATTTTTGAGAATCTATCCGTAATAACCATAATAGAATCTTTACCTTTTTGAGTTCCCGGTAATGGAACAATGAAGTCCATGCTTAATTCCCATGGTTGAAGCGAAATTGGTAATGGAGTATACATACCAGGTTTAAAATGACTTTTGGCTTTTTGACAAACACCACACCTAGCCACAATGGTTTGTACATCCCTGATGGAGAACCATAGGCATGTGAAAGACAGGAAGAGAAGCATACATGGTGTGATCCGCCTCAAGGAAGCCTAGGACATGATTTGCTTGCAAAAGGAAGCTTAGGAGCTAAAATTGGATCAAATTTGAAGTTTGAATGTGCAAGGCAAGTGGCTGAACAAAATTCCCATATCAAAGGCCCCACTTTAAGTCTAATGTTCCTAAAGATCCATTACAAGATGTTGGAGGCCCAATGACAAGAGCTAAGGCCAAAGTAATGAAGCAAGCATTGAATTGTTTAATCCAAGACCTTTACAAGATAAAGCCCATGTTGAGTCAGATTTCATCTTATAAAGGTCCAAGAGGCATTGTCTTACTCCTTGAAACCCAACATGAAGTGTCCAAAGGCCCACATTGAGTCCAATTGGAAGAACTCACTTAAAATACCATGTGACAATCATGTGCCACTTAAAATAAGGAGAAGGACGTGATCTATAAGGTCCAATATGCTCAGATCATGTTTTAATTAGTTTCCTTTTTTGTTTTGCTTGTAATAAGGTCATCTAGTCAAAACCTTTCTAAGTTTATTTTGTTTCCTTTTTGGGGATTGTTTTGTTTCCTTTTATTTAGTTTCTTCTTTAGGATATTAAGTTAGGAAGTTTTTCCTATAAATAGGCACCTTCTATATACTTTGAAGGGGATTTTTATTTAGAAATAGTATTGAGTATTATTAAGAGTATTCTTGCTTTCTTTGTATTCTTTGAGAATACTTGACTTATCAAAGGAGTGGTCTTCCTTAGTGGCATCCCAAGGTTAGAGTTCTAAGAGACAAGCTATCCTACCTAGGGTTCTTTTCATTGACCAACATTCTTCTAACCCTTTTCTCTTTGTTTCTATTTTTATCTTTTCAATTTTGTTCCCTGTGCTTCCGTGTGTGTTTGATTCTAGTTGTTCTCGGGCATAGTTCCATCTTGTTGAAGGTTCTCTAGGACAAGTTCCAATTAGATCTCCCATCATTTGGTATCAGAGCACTTTGGTGGCTAGATTTCAAATAACTATCCTTTTGTTGTTTATTTTCATTCTTCTTCTCTATCTGCTTTTCATTCACTGTTTCGTTCACCTTTGTTTGAGTTTTTGGCTGAATAGTAGTTGTTTCTTCAAGTTCAGAATTTCTTCTTTCTCCTCATTTTGGAATCATTCAAATCCAAGCTATCTAGAGCAATTTACACTAAGTCAAAATTTGAGAGCGTCCAGCTTTTGAAATTTTCTTTGTATTTTTTTGTTTCCATATTTATTTGTTTAAACTTCAAATTATCTGGAAAAAAAAAGAAGTCAAAAAAAGAGAAAAAAGAAATTCATCAACAACAAAAGAGAAAAAATAAATTCGTCAAAAAAAGAGAAAAAATTTGTCAAAAAAGAAAAAAGAAGAAAACAATCAGAGTGCGTGTTACAATTTCTAGAGAAGTGGAGTCCAAGTTTGCTACTTTCCTAATTAGAATCAAATAAAGATAACATCTTTCCTATTGCCTGAACTTGAATTGCAAGTATTTTCCTATCTTGTATTGCTTGCAACTTGCTTACTTTCCTATTTGCTTCACTTTCTTATTTCAATTACTTTCCTATCTTACCTTTAGTTTTCTATTTTATTTCTTGCCCCATTTATCTTTCTTTAGATTTAAGTTTGACTTTCCTTGAGGTAATCACTTCCTTAGTTCATTCCTTATACTATTTTTCCTTTACCTGGTTTCCAAGTTTTTCCACTTTTCCATCATTTTTCTTTCCTAATACTCTTAGTGCTAACCTCCGTTTTGTTTTTTCTTCTCTTATTTTCAGAATTGCTGAGCCCTCCTTTCCATTCAAGTTCCCGTCCCTTTGCATATTCCTCTCCTTTACTTCGTCTTCTTTATTTTCCACACCCTGTTTTTCCCTTTTGGATTCTTTGAGAATTTTATTTTGGGATTCTAGTCTTGGCTGCCACTTGGTTTGATTGTTTCTATGTGATTATATCTTGCTTCGAATAAGGATACTATAGAAAGCAAGTTGAGTGGCAAAAGAAAAAAGTGTTTGCATTATAGAAAAAAGTCAATTTTTGTATGATACACGAGTTGTTTAGCATTTGTTGAGTGTTCACATGTGAGGTTGAGTGTTGAGGTCTATATTGTTTTTTGTTGTTCACTAACATCTTGCAGTTCATAAACATGTCTCAGGAAGATGAATCACATGAGCAAGATCTCAAAGTCTTTATGAAGGCTGTGCAAGATCAATTCAGGTTGAATGCTGCTAGGTTGGATGACATCCGATCCACATCAAACTCCAAAGGTCCTAGAAGGACATTCTAAGAAGAAGATGAAGATGTGATATTCGAGGATGATGGCCCCAACACTAGGAGAGGCAGACAAACTCCTTCTCATAATGAACTTGACAACATAAAATTGAAAATCTCTTCTTTTCAAGGGAAAAATGATCCTAAATTGTATTTAGAATGGGAGAAGAAAATATAACACGTATTTGAGTGTCATACATATAGTGAAGAGAAAAAGATAAAACTTGCTGTTGTTGAATTTTGTGACCATGCTAGTATTTAGTGGGATCAATTGCAAGTAAATAGAAGGCAAAATCTTGAAAGACCAATCCGTACATGGAAAGAAATGAAAGCCATCATGAGAAAGCGCTTTGTTCCAAGTCATTACTATCGAGACTTGTTCAAGTGGCTACAAATATTGAGGCAAGGATCTATGAGTGTTGAAAAGTACCACCAAGAGATGGAGATCATCATGATTAGGGCCAATGTTGAGGAAGACATGGAAGCTAACATGAGAAGATTTTTTGATGGTTTGTGCCCTGAAATTGCTTCCATTATAGAGTTGTAAAATTTCCTTGACCTGGATGAGTTGTTGCATAAGGCCATCATGGTAGAAAAGTAATTAACGATCCAAAATGGTGCTGGAAGAAGAAAAGCTTGAAGGAGTCCAAAATTTTTCTTCAAATCTAAGGGAGACATTAAGCCAAAGGAGGAAAATAAGCCTAAATTCTATACTCCAAATCCTAAGGGTAAAAATGACTCTAAACCCTTTTCTTCTTCTTCTAATCCTTCGATAATGGTGAAGTTGCTAGTGAAAGTAGTGATAGTGATGATTTTCATGATGTGCCTCCATTGATGGATGCTTCCAATGTTGATTGTGATACTAAGGTTAGTGAAGCCCTTGTGGCTAGGCGTGCTCTTAACATTCAACCAAAAAAACATCCTGAAGAAGAGAAATGTGAGCACATCTTTCATCCAAGGTGTCTCATTAATGGTAAAGTTTGTAGCATGATCATAGATGGTGGAAGTTGTACCAATATTGCTAGCACTTTACTTGTTGACAATCTTAATTTGCCTATTTTGAAACATCCTAGACCATATAAATTGCAATGGCTAAATGATTGTGGTAAGGTGAAAGTCACCAAACTAGTGATGGTTGCATTTTCTATTGTCAAATATTGTGATGAGATTTTATGTGATGTTGCACCCAGAAGAATGAATACCTTTCCGTACCGACCAAAAAATGAAACTGTATTTGTTACTTTTGTAATACCCATTAATACCAGTCAATATAGATATTTTTCATTCGATATTGACCGATACTAGCCGGTATCCAAAATTCCAGCCACATACTGACCGGTACTATAAATTTTGAAAATGCCAAGGACTTCTTTGCAATTTTTTGAAAATTAACCCTAAACTAAATGCCCCCCTCAGGTCTTTGCGGCGCACACCCTCCACTCTCCTGAACCTTTTTCTACCTTCCTTCTCATTTTTCTCTCTCTCTCACCAACTTTCACTTCTTCACTCATTACCGTCGCTATTCTCTCTCTCATTCTCCTCTTCATCTCTGACGATACTGGTCCCTCTCTGGTGGTATTGCTCCTCCCCTCGTCCTCCTCGATCCACGCTAGTATCAGAGGACAGAGATCCTCCCTTCGTGTCCCCTAAAGATGCCACCATCTTTAACCCTCCTCCACGAGGACCACCAAACCACGTCGTTGCCACTAAACATCTAAAGGAGGAGAGAAGGTCGCTGCTCACCTAGATCTACACGGTTACACCTGAAGCCTGAGACCCATCACCCAACCCAAAATTTTTGGGTGTGTTTTTTGAGTTTTCGAATTTTTTTCTTGCTTAATTGCAATTTTGATTGTGCTTGATTAGATCTTGGATTTGTGAATTGGTTGGGACTTGGTTTTGTGATTTGCGATTTGCGTGTATCTAATGATCACAGTTTTGTTATTTATGATTTGAATATAGGAGTTGAATGAATTGAGTCACTAACGGTGTTTTCTTGGTTTTGTAATTTGCATGGGTTAGATTGGATATTGGACTTGAATTATTGCTTGGTTGATTTCTGGTTTGGTTATAAAATAAAGATTGGTTTAAGTTTATCCGATTAAGAGAAATTTATGATAAGTTTTTGGATGAATGAAATGCATGGCCTCATGTGAATATGTGATGATGTTGATGAATTGAATTGATTCAATTGAAAGTTTGTAAGTTGAAACAACTTAAATTAAAATTTTAAATCGACAATATTGAAGTTGTAAACTTGCGAAAACTTAAATCATTAATTGACACATTCTTAATATTTGTGAAATGGTATTTCATTTGTAGTATTTGGGTATTGACTTTAGATAAATAATTAGTTGAGTATAAAATTATGCAATTGTAAATTAATAATAATTTGGTTGTAGTTAATGATAGTATTTGCCTATTTGGGTATTAGTTTTGGGTAAATAATTAATTGAGTGTAAAATATGTTGAAATTGATTGTTTCCTCGTCATGAATTCTTTTTGTAAATTGTAATAGTTAAGAATATTTACTATTCTTTTTATTGGATGTTTTGATGTAATTATTATTTACTAAATGGTGAAATTGTATTATTGTAATATTTTAAATACTTTGTATTATTCTTAATTTTATATTTATATTATGATGATTGTCTTTTTTAATATTAATTATGGTTATTATTTATGTATGAAATGTTTAAAAATTATTGTTATTTCATATTAATTGTGATTATTATTCATTATTATAATTTTTGGAAACATGGCTTATGTAAACTTGTAAAGTATACAGTACAATTGTACAATATACCAATTGATTATTTTGCAAATTTTAAAAAATATCAAGGACTATTTAATAAATTTAAAAATTACCCGAAATAGTACCTGATGTTGATCAGTATCAGTACAGTGCCGTACCATCCAAAACCCAATCTGGTACCAAATCCGGTATGGTATTCGCAGCTTTAGGTTTCCCTAAAGAGCTTGCTAAAAAAACTCAATCGTTCAATTGTCCAAAATTCTAGTGGTAAATTATGAAACTGCACCCACATAGAAAAAAAATTCCATAATAAACATGAGTTGGCCCCCTATATACTAAGGTCTCATTTCCAATATTTCACTCAAATTACTACCAATAGCAAATTTAAACAGAATAGTGCCATCATCCATGGGTAAAATTTTTTCCAAACCTTTCTTATCCCATCGACCAGTGAACCAAGTGTAGTCAGCTTCCAACAATTCAATCGATGGATTGCCGACACCATCCTTTCTGGATAGTATTTCAAATATATCTTAAGCTTCTGTAAGTGAATTTTCTTTATCCAGGCACTAGAATTAGGGGTTTTGAGAATCTGAAGTTGGTGAACTTACCCCCTTTCTAGATGCAAACTATAAACCTCTCGGGTGAGCACAGGGAAATCTTCCATGGATAGGGTAAAGGTACCCCATCCACTGCTATGAATTCTTATCATTTCCCTCCTTCCTCTTGCAGATTCGCCTTACATTGTTAGCCTCATATTGTAGCTCTTGCATCTTACGCCTTTCCCATAATGGAATATCCCAAAGAGCAAGCTCAACCCAGATCTCCCAGAGAGCAAGCGACCCATCGAGCAAGAGCGAACGATGCACAAAAGTAGGGGAGACATGACCCAGATCTGAAGAGGAGAGCTGGATAGCAACAACCCACTTAGGTGTGGAAGCAGTGAGAGAGTAGGACGAGAGCGACGCGAGTGCAGGGGAGGCATGACCTAAATTAGAAGTATAGACTATAGATTTTGAAAGTAAATTTTGTTTTGAAGGCACAACAACAAAGGCATCATTTCTCGAAGAAATTTTTTACGAAAAAATACAATTTGTCACCAAAAGAAAACATATTGCGACGTTAAAAAATATTCTTCACTAAAACAGACCATTTAGCGACAAAACCCGAAATCGTCGCACAAGGGTAAACCTTTAGTGATGTACAAAGAAAATCAAAGCCGAATCATCCACAATGGGTGACGATTTTTTAGAATCGTCGCGAAACAATGCAATGGTGACGAATCTTCAAAACGTCACCATAACTTGTGAAAGATTTGGCAACGACTCATGCAGAATCACCAGTAAATGTTATATATTTTGCGATGATACCATGAAGCGTCACCACAAGGTTAATATTCGGTGAAGAAATTTATTTTTCGTCGCAAAAGTCTATACATTCAGCGACGATGTATGTTAATCATCAATAAATGTCAAGCATTTATCGACAATTTTTAGAAATCGTCACGGAATGTTACACATTCTGTGACGAATTCTTGAAAACGTCACTAAATGTTTACATTCGTTAACGATTTGTTTTATTGGAGATTTGTTTTGAATGTTTACAATGTATTATTAAATAGAACTAACAATATATTTTTTGGTATTAAAAACTAGTATTAATTAATCATTAGTATTTACTAACATTGCAAAAATAGGTTATAAAAATTTTAAATTCTTTTATGAATATAATAATATGATATACGTCGCAAAACGAACTTTGAATTAGAAGTTACCCAATTTATACACTCATAGAACTAGAGCAATAATAGTCAACATTTAATAGTGCGCAACTTGACCCCTAATTCAAAATATTCAATAGTACGCAACATTCAATAGTATTTATTGTTGTTTGCCAAATTATTACAGATACAACAATAAATAAACTTTAAAGCTGAGTTCAGTTGATTGACTCGCTAACTGACAATGATATTTTTTTTTAGATTCCAAGTAACATGAGAGTCAGTAAAGGTAAATGAATTCCTGATGTCTGGATTCCCTAGAAGGGTCCTTGCACATTCGAACGCACTAATTGAAACAGTAAAACTTGTTCCATCAACTGTAGGGCTTTTCACATCCTCTTGCAACAGCTTTTCCGCTATAGCTAAATTTGTAAAGGATGGAGTGAATAAGTTGCTAAATTTAGTACCTAAAATACAATCAATATAGAAGTTAGATATTGTCATATTAGTAAACCATGAAATGAACTAAAATTGAAGTGACATACGTGCATGAGTAGACGAAGTATTCGGAATTGATGAATTTTACAAATCAACCAATTTTTCTTTATGGATTGTTGTGACATCGCTGCCGCCCCCATGGGCATACATGTCACCTTCGAGACTGGAGGAAGCTTTAAACAAGCATGTGGTATAAACCATCAATGTGAATATATATAATAGCTTTATAAAAGGAAATGAGATGCACATAATAAGGAAAGTGATATAGTTCGGATGATACTAAAAACCTTCAAGCAGAAGATCCGCCATGGAAGGCAAACGACGATTTCTATAGATACTGGAGATTTCTTTTTCAGTTTTGGTTTGCTCAGTAGGGACAATTTTGCCACATTCCTCCTAATGGTATGAATTAGGGCCATCCGGAACTAGTCTCCATGTCAACATTCCTTGATGAGATTAAAAGTTAAACATGGGTAGGAAAATAGACTTTTAAAAATAACAAAGATAAACAGTAAATCATCTTCAAAACATAACCATAAACACAACTCATACATCAAATGCATAATTAAGAACTAACAATAAACACCTAAAGGGTTTTAGTGAATAATCACTATAAGCATGAAGTCAAATGAGGAATAAGTACTAAATAATGCAACTCGGAAAATATCAAGCGCCCTAAATTAGGACAGTAACCCATAAATGAGGCACAGTCTACATAATTTGAGTTGTCTAAGAAAATACGCATGTGTTTCACAAGACTAAAGGAGAGCCCAAAGTCACATATGGCAAGCAAGATGCATTTACATAAGTTGTTCAGTACGTAAAATCCAAAAACACATGAGATACAAAAGTTCAGTAACAGTGAGGTAAACAAAATCATTATACACAAACATATCACATGAAAATTAGAAAACATCATATATAAAAGACAAAGAAATCAACTTTAGCACCCAAAAAAATACTATGTATAGATCTACAGAAAGAACGTCTAGATCTACCACAGAAGGATAAAAATCACAACTTTTCTATTTAACAATGGTTAAATACTTGTATTCATTGAAAACGTTGTATTGAGAGCCAAATGTAAACATCACAGAGCTACTACCTAAAAGTAGACTACAACTTGTGACCAACCCAGTTTGGCAAACAAAGACCTGATCTCGTCAGTTAAAGATGTAGAAGAGCTTGATAACCGTACATGAAAATACAGCAGATAATAAAAATGAAGTGACAGGAATACCGATCGTGTTTTGATGAAGTTAATGGTTTTGTTATGTGGGAAAGGCGTCAGCGATCGGTGGTATGTAGGAGAGGTTTTTGTTGATTCGGAACGTTGCTTGAATGAGAATGCTAAGAAGGCTTTTATGTTGTGTTTATTTGAAAACCTAATACAAAACAATGTCGTTGCTGTAGTGAAGGTAAACGTCGTTTATTGTTTGCTGTAGTTATTTGGAAGTAGTCTTAATTTATTTGCTATGATTTGTTGTATTTAGTCGATATCGTCGGATGGAGTGACTAATAGATTGTTCGTCGCTAAAGGCCGATGGTTCATAAATAATTTTAAATAAATTTATTTTCCTATTCTAAATAAAAAATAATTTGAATTAAAAATTAAATGATTC
>JAOTAY010000008.1:25165658-25175711 GCA_025629805.1 Erythroxylum baracoense | reverse complement strand
TAACACATTGAATTGGACAATTTCGCACTCATATTGTTCAATTACTTATAAGAATCATTGCATACACATTCTTCATCCGTGTATTGGCATAGAAAATTTTGTTGCTGTCCGTTCATTATATTTGCTTCTAGTTTTTGTTCATTTTGTTTCTTGTTAGGATTTAGCTTGTTCTTTTCTAATTAATTTGTGTTGTTTGCTATTTTCTTGTTATTGCTTAAATTGGTTTCTAAAGAGTAACCTTCAAGGCATCGTTTGAGGGGTAAAAGGCAAGAGAGTGTGAGCCTATCTAGTGAAAAGCCAATACTTTGTGTGAAACATGAGTGGTGAAAATTTTGTTCTAGAGTGAAACATGTGAGGGAGTACTAGTCAGGTGCTTTCTAACATTTTCTACTATTTTTTTAACATCATGTCTAATGAAAGTGATAACAGTGTAATGAAGAAAGATCAAGGGAATCCAACAGATCAGAACTTCACTTGCAAGCCATGTATCGTCAATTTGAGAGGCTTAACTCGAGGTTTGATGATATGGAAGAAAATTTTAAGAGATTGAAGGAGGAATCACAATCTGCTGGTAGAGGAGATTCAAAAAATAGAAGAGATGCTACTACTCCAATCCAAAACTTATACAATTATGAAAAGTATGATGATTTTGATAAGGATGATGAGGAGGAGTGGCATAGGGGCAGAAATCAAGGCAAAGGTGGATGATGTGGTAGAGGCAAATTTAGAGGTGGTAATATAGCAGGGAATGAAAGAGGAATGGAAGAAGAAGTAGAAAGAGTGGACAAGAATACTGGTAGCATCAAGATGAAGGTACCTCCTTTTCAAGGGAAAAATGATGCAGATGCCTACCTAGAGTGGGAAATGAAAGTTGAGATGATATTTGCTTGCCACAACTACTTAGAAGAGAAAAAGGTGAAGTTGGTGGCAATTGAATTCTCAAACTATGTTGTTGTTTACTGGGATCAGTTGCTACTGAGTAGAAGAAGAGTTAATGAAAGGCCTTTTGAGACATGGGAAGAAATGAAGGCATAATGAAGAAACGCTTTGTGCCTAGCTATTACTATAGGGAGTTGCACCAAATGCTCCAATCCTTGACACAAGGTACTAAGAGCGTGGAGGATTATCATAAGGAGATGGAAATAGCCATGATCAGGGCTAATATTGAAGAGGATAGGGAGGCCACCATGGCAAGGATTCTTGCTGGTTTGAACAAAGATATAGCCAATGTGGTGGAGTTGCATCATTACGTGGAAATTGAGGAAATGGTTAATATGGCCATGAAGATTGAAAGGCAATTGAAAAGTAAGGGCTCTAACAAGGAATACAATTATGGTTCTTCAAGCTCATGGAGCTCCAAATGGCCTAAGAAGGAACAGAAGGGAAAGGACAATTCCAATGACTACAAGGACAAGTCCAAAGACAAGGGGACAACCTCTAAAGGTACCAATTCTAACTCTAATGCTATTAATACACCTTCTAAGCATAGACATATCAAATGTTTCAAATGTTTGGGATCTGGTCATATAGCTTCTCAATGTGCAAATAGAAAAATTATGCTTTTGAGGAATGATGGGGAAATTGAATCTCGAGAGTGAAGATGAAGAAATACCTCTATTAGAGGATTGTAGTGATGTGGAGGTGGAAAAACCTCTCCAAGCTGAAGCTCTTGTGGTTAGGCATGCTCTTAATGTGCAAAAGAAGATTAAGGTGGATGAGCAAAGATAAAACATCTTCCATACCCGTTGCTTGATAAATGGTAAGATGTGTGGTATAATTATAAATGGAGGAAGTTGCACCAATGTAGCTAATACAGTTTTGGTGGAGATGTTAGGGCTGCTTATTATCAAACATCCTAGCCCATACAAGCTACAATGGCTCAATGAATGTCAGGAAGTGAAGGTGCAAAAGCAAGTTATGGTTGCATTCTCCATTGGTAGATATTCAGATGAGGTTTTGTGTGATGTAGTACCAATGAAAGTGGGTCACATATTGTTGGGAAGGCCTTAGCAGTATGATAGGCGTGTGATCCATGATGGCTATAAGAATAGGTAGTCATTCAAAATGGGAGATCAAACCTATGTTTTAGGTCCTCTATTGCCAAAGGAGATCCAGGATCAAATTAGGCTTGCAAAAGCCATGGAAGAAATAAAACAAAGGGATGCTGAGAGTTTAAAAAGAAAAAAAAAGGAAAACAGGCCATGAAAGAAATTGATAATAAAGGCTTGAGAGAAATTGCACTAGTGAGGAAAGAAAAGAGGGAAGTGCAGTCGAAAAAGGAGAGCTAGGTGAAAAAAGAGTGGAAGAAAAAAGAGTACTTTTTTTGCAAAATTAAGACAGTTGAGACAAGTGTTGTACACACATAAGCCTTTAATTTTGCTTTACTATAGAGAAACTGTCTATAATGAGGCTGACCTTGATTCTTCTGTGCCTAGTGTTATTAAATTTATTTTGCAAGAATACTCAGATGTGTTTCCAGATAAGATGCCTATGGAACTTCCACCTTTGAGGTGCATTGAACACTAAATTGATTTTATGCCAAGACATCAAATTCCAAACCGCCCAGTTTATAGGAGTAATCCCGAGGAGACAAAGTAACTTTGGAAGCAAGTGGAGGAACTTTTAGAGAAGGGGCATGTAAGGGAAAGCTTAAGCCCATGTGTTGTTCCTGTGTTGTTAGTGCCAAAGAAAGATGAAACATGGCTCATGTGTGTAAATTGCAGGGTTAGTAAATAAGATAACAGGTGGGCATCCTATTGCTTTCTTTAGTGAAAAGTTTCATGGACCACAACTGGACTATTCCACTTATGATAAAGAGCTCTATACCTTGGTGAGAGTATTGGACACTTTGGCAACACTACTTATGGCCAGAGGAGTTTGTAGTACATTCTGACCATGAATCACTTAAGCATTTGAAAGGCCAAGGTAAGTTGAACAAGAGACATGCAAGATGGCTAGAGTTCATTAAAACTTTTCCATATTTGATCAAGTATAAGCAATGTAAGGAAAATATAGTAGCTGATGCACTATCAAGAAGGTACACTCTAATCAATACTTTAGGTTATAAAATGCTTAGATTTGAGTTTATTAGAGATTTGTATGCTTCGATTATGATTTTAGGAATGTTTATGATGTGTGTGAGCATGCTACATTTCAAAAATGTTATAGGCATGATGGGTACATGTTTAGGGAGAATAAGTTTTGTGCCCAATTGCTCTATACGTGACATACTGGTGCGTGAATCACATTGTGGGGGTTTGATGGGTCATTTTGGGGTGCAAAAGACATATGACATACTTTGTGAACATTTTTATTGGCCTAATATGAGAAAAATGTTGAGAAAGTCTGTTCTAGGTGTGTTGCATGTAGGCAAGCGAAATCAAAGACCCATCCATATGGTTTGTATACCCCTTTTGCCTGTGCCTGAGCATCCTTAGATTGACATATCTAAGGACTTTGTGTTGGGACTACCTAGGACCAAAAAAGGTAGGGATAACATATTTGTGGTTGTTGATAGATTTAGTAAAATGGCACACTTCATTGCATGTCATAAAACTGATGATGCCACAAGTATTACTGATTTGTTCATTAAAGATGTTGTGCATTTGCATGGTGTTCCTAAGATCATTTTTTCTAAACGTAAAGTTCTTAAGTCACTTTTGGCGTGTGCTTTGTGGAAAATTAGGTACTAAACTTTAGTTTTCTACTACATGTCATCCTCAAACAGATAGTCAAACTAAAGTGGTAAATTGAACTTTAGATTCTCTTTTGCGTGCTGATGTGGGTAAAAATCTTAAAACTTGGGAAGAATGTTTGCCTATGATAGAATTTGCATATAATAGGAGCATTCATTCTACTACTGTTTATTCTCCATTTAAGATAGTTTATGGATTTAACCCTTTAAAAACTTTGGATTTGTGTCCTTTTCCATTAAATGAGATATCTAGTAGGGATGGACAACATAGGACTGAATTGGTGAAGAGCATTCATGAGAAGGCGAGGCAGCAAATAGAGAAGTGTAATGAAGCAAATGCGCATAGGGCTAATCAAAGGCGCAAGTTGATGAGATTTGAACCTGGTGATTGGGTTTGGGTTCATTTCAGGAAGGAGAGGTTTCTTGAGCAAAGGAAATCAAAGTTAGATCTTAGAGGCGATGGACCATTTCAAGTGTTTGAAAGAATTAATGATAGTGCCTATAGGATTGATTTGCCAGGTGAGCATCAAGTGTCTGCTACTTTTAATGTTGCTGACCTCTCTCCCTTTGATAATGTAGGGGTTGATTTGAGAACAAATCCTTTTGAGGAAATGATACAACCAGCCTTGGCAAGGATGGCAAGGAGGTTCAACACCACAACACTACTCAACAAGACAAGCTTTCTATGTCTAGTGGACCAATTACAAGGTAGCAACCTTCAAAGCTCAAGCAAACTATGAAAGGTTTTTTTTCAAGACTTAATCACATCTCAAATTCATGATGAGGCCACGACATCCATGGAGGAACACCAAGGCATGCCAAAGCTTGTAATTTTGCTAAGAGAGGAGTGAAAAGGCTATTACTTAACTAATTTTGAAGACGAGCTCAAGATCTCTTATAAAGGGTGATTGTATTATTTGGGCTTGTAATTTAGTTGCTTTTATTTAGTTTAAGTTTTGAACTTGTGTTGTGGGCTGCTTTTATTAAGCCCATTGTATGTTTTTATTTAGTTTGAGATTTGAACTTGTTTTATGGGTTGATTGTATTAAGCCCATTGTTTTGTTTTAGAAGTTTAGGTCATCTTATTTTCTACAATATAAATAGAATATGATGAGGACTGTAAGACACTTTTCATCATTGATTAATAAAATTTCCAAAATTTGGATTTCTTCAAGAGAGGTGTGATTGCCTTCTTGGTTACTTCAAGATACTGATTTGCAACAAGTAAGTACTTGTAACTTGAATTAGTTTCTGATTTCTTTGGGTTTAGGTCTCAATTCATGAAATTGGGGTTTGATCTAGCATGTTCTTGGGATACAAAGTTGGGGTAATGAACCAATAGAATTACGAGGTTTCAAGAACTCGAATTTCTTGGGGTTTCCGTATCAGTACACCAGGTTGTATCTTTTGTTGCGAAAAATTTGAGTTCTTGGTACTCTGTGCTTTCATGCATGATTAATAATTTGAATTAGAGCTAAGTTGTAAATTGCATCTGATTGTACTTTGCATATGATTTGGGGCCAACCAAAAAAAAGGTAAGAAAAAAGAAAAATAAAGGTAAAAAAGAGAAAAAAAATCTATAGCACATTCAACTACGTTAGCTTTCGATCTTCATTTTGTAAATTTGCTAGTTATTTCTAGAGGGTTCTTGATTGATTGATTAGTTTACACAATGTTTATTCCTCATTTACTAGTGTTTGATTTTGGCTATCATCTATTTCCTGCTTATTCCTCATTTACTCCTATTTGACCTTTTCCTATTATCAAAAATTGTTGCTAATTTTTCCTTCCATTTGGTTATTGCTAGTTTTTTTTCATTTACTCCTATTTGACCTTTTCCTCTTTTTGAAAATTCTTGCCAATTTTTCCTTCCATTTGGTTGTTACTAGTTGTTTTGGTAGGATCATTGATTTGTGCTAAAAGTTTATACGCAGAAATTGAGTGGTAAATGGCAAAAGGATGAGAACAATATCAAAAAAGCCAAATTGAGTGAAATATGAGTGATCAAAGAAGCTCAAGTGTAAATATATAAGAGAGTATGTGAGGAAAAACTATTTTTTGTTTCTAAGAAAATTTTGTTGGTTTTTAAATATGGGTAGTGGGGGGAAATAGTGTTGATATTGATCTTAAATGGTTTGTGAAAGTTGTCCAAGATCAATTTAAGGCATCAATCACCAAGTTGGAATGTATATGATCATCAGTCCAATTTAAATCATATATGAGACATTCGGTTGAGGAGGAGGAAGAGGAGCATTTTGATTGTAAGGAGAGTAGTTCTAAGAAGAAAAAATGGTTGTATCGAAGAAAATAACTTGGGCAGTAATAAGATGAAAATTCCTACCTGTCAAGGTAAAAATTATCCTATGTTGAACTTGGGAGTGAGAGGAAGTTATTGTCAAATAATTAGAGTGAAGAAAAGGTAAAACTTGTAGTGTTTGAGTTCATGGATTATGCTAGTATCTAGTAGGATTAATTTGTGATTGGTAGGTCTAGGAATGGTAGCAGGCCTATTTGGTCATGGGAGGAGATGAAGTTAGTGATGTGAAAGACATTTATGCCTAGTCTAAAATAGTGAATTATATCAAAAGTAGTAAGAGTTAACACAAGGTTTGTGAATGGTGAGGACTACTAAAGGAGATAGAGATAGCTATGATTTGGGCATGTATAGAGGAGGATCATGAGGCAACTATGGCCAGATTTATTAGAGGATTGAATGAAAAATACTAATGTTGTTGAATTATAGCAAAATAAGGAGATGGAGGAGTTGATGCATAAGGTTATCAAGGTGGAATGGAGATTGAAGTCCAACAACAAGTTTGGCACAACTTCTAACTCTTCATAGAAGTCAAATTGAATTAAAAAACCAAAGGAAGTTGTGAAGGCCAAAGATTTAGTTTCTTCTCCTTTTAAAGGTAAAGCTAAATATGAAACCTCTTCTAAATCTCATGATGTCAAGTGTTTTAAGTGTTAGGGATTTGGACATTTTGCTTCTCAATGTCCAAAGAAAAGGATTATGATTGTGTTGGATAATGGTAATGTCGATAGTGTTAGTTCAGTTGATGTTGATAATGAAGAGCCCATACATGGTGATATGCTTGTTACATGGTGTGAATTAGCATTCAACCAAAGGAAGATGATGATGATGAAGAACAACTTGAGCACATCTTTCAAACTCAGTGCTAGGTGAGCCACAAAGTATGCAACATGGTTATTGATAGTGCTAGCTGCACCAATGTTACTAGTACTTTGTTAGTTAAGAAATTGAAATTGCTTACATTGAAACATTATAAACCATGTAAGTTACAATGGTTAAACTATTAGGGAGAAGTTAAGTTTACAAAGCAAGTGTTAGTGATGATTTATATTGGCAACTACAAGGACAAGGTGCTTTGTGATGTAGCACAAATACACATTGGTCGTATAATATTGGGGCGTTCATGGCTGTTTGATAGGAAGGTTACTCATGATAGCTACAAAAATAGATATACTCTTGTAATGAATAATAAAAAATTTGTATTAAACCCTCTCAAACCATTGGAAGCATAATATAGCTAATGAATGTAAATTGAGAGCACAACAAGTAGGTACACAAAGCAAAGAGAAGAGTGACAAAACGAGTGATTGTGAGTAGAAGATAGGAAAAACAAAGTGTTAAGTAATGGAGGGAGTTTTTGATTGTAGGGCATAAGATAGAAGAAAAATAATTGAATCATTGCTTTGGCTAAAAAAAGTGAGTCATCGCAAGGAATTAGAAGTCTAATGACACAATCAAAGACCAAGCTCATGAAGCAAGCTTTACAGGGACTAATTTGTGAAATTCAATCTAAAGAGGAGGCTATTTATGACGACACTAATGTGTTTCCAAGACTGGTTATAATTTTACAATGTCAAAATGTGAATACATGTTAAACCTAAGGAAATAGGTTTTGGAGGCCAAATTCACATGTTCATTGGGCCTAATTCGTATATTAGATGTATTAATGAGTGTTTAGTAATGTTTGGTAAAAATATGTCTTTGTTTAGTTCTTTTCTTATTTATTTAGGAGTCCTTTTTTAACTAGGATTTGTTTAAGAATTTTGTTGATTTTCTGTTTTATTTGTTACTCCTATTTAATACGGAATATCTATTATTCCAATAAATTTATACATGTATTGTTCGAATTTTATAGCTTAAGTGCTACAAAATCCATTTGACGCACCAAGATATATTTGAAAGTGCTTGGGTTTCATGTAAGGAGCTAGCCCTCAGCTCAAGGGAGCTCAGTGAAGCTCATGTAAGCTATAAGTAGCTTGACATGACTTTCCCTTAGTTCAAGTGTCTAAAGCTAGCTTAAGGTGAGCTCGTAAGAGTTCATTAAAACTAGGTAATAGCTGGAAAGCTAGGGGATAAACTCAATTGGACTCAATCAATATTACCCCAGCTCATCTTTGGTTCTTGGGAATTGAAGCTAGCTATAAATGTGTTCAACTAGTTAAGCAAGAAGAGCTAATTAAGGAGCATGAGTTAGAGTTGAAACCCAAAGCTTAATGGGTGAAATTGGTAGTGCTAGATGAAGGAATCTAGCACTAAGGTGTAAAATGAGCTGTTGCAAGCCATAATGCATCTTCCCATGTGTAACATCCCATTATCCCTCGATTAGGGTTAGAAACCTTGGATACTAAATATAAGAGTTTACTAAGAATTTAGAAGTGCATACCATGCATCATATGACATACACATACACATGAATAATGTTGATGCTCATTAAAATAATTGTACATGCATTCACTGACATTTTTCAAGTATAAGTGATTTTTAATGTGAATTATGGATTATTTGACTTGAAAATTGAATTGGTGTGTAGTAAATTTGATTTAGTATTTTTGGTGACATTTTGGACATTTTGGACATTTTTGAATATTTGGAGTATTTTAGACTAAGAAAAAAATGTAGAAATAAGAGACAAATGGAAGTGTGACATTTGGTAGCTTAGATAGAGTGACAAATGGACCCATTAATGTGTGACATGTGGACCAATAGCTAAGGAACAAATGGTAGCATAACTAGTGGACAAATGTAACACGTGCATTGAAGACATGTGTCAAGACCTAAAAGAGACACCTAAGTCATGTTTTTGGTAAGGAGATTTCTGCAATTCTTTTTGGCTTGTTCATCACCGAAACACCAAAACTTTCTCCTTACTCTCCATCACTGAAACACCTAGCTGGATATTTTTGTGTTATTGACTTACCCACATTACTCCTTGCAAAGAAAACATTTCAGTCCATATTTTGTTCTGTTTTTCTCTATTCTTGTCTTTGTTTCATCCACTGAAGCCTCTCATTTGCTCTCCTCATTTCTAGAATTTTACTAAAGGATTTGAAGTGAAAATCAAGTAAGTTATGCTTTGAGTTTTATGGTAGTGTAAATGACTTTTGATGATATTTTCATGTTTGAAAATGGATGCATGTGTGAATGGTGTAGCAAGATGAATGGATGCATGAGTGAGTGGTGTAGGAAGAAGCAATTTCTGAGATATAAGTGAAGTGATGAAGGAGTTAAATAAGTAGAAAATGTGCAAAACTTGTATAAAGGATTATGATAATTGAAGTTAAATGAAGATTAGTGAACTTTGAATTGTGTATAGAGGTTATTGAACCGAAAATTGAGGTATAACTGAATCATCAACATGAAAGGATAGAGAAATGATTGAGAAGTAATAGAACTTTGGCAATGAATTGTGCTGGAGTATGTTATATGCAGTGTTTTACTAAACATATATCTATATGTTGGCCATAACTTAATCTGTGAATATTCAAATTGGATAAATTTTGTTCTAAATTAAACTAGAGACATTTGGTTACATTTTTCATGAAGGAATCAAATTTGAATTTTGTTCTTAAGAGTCTTGAAATTTTGCTTGAAGTTGAGAATTGAGTTATGTTGAGGTATGAGAATAACATGTGGTATTTTAATTATAACTTGCACGATACCAAACCAAAATGTATGAATTTAATATCATTAGAAACTTAAGACATAGAAAAACATTTAATTAGAAGAAAGTGTTGCCTAAAAACTTCTTTTTCTAGGTCAAAAATGGAAAGAAAGGAGGAAGAAAATCGTGCACCTACACGATTGCGACTCTGCTGAAAAAGTAGGAAACTTGCACTCGTGCACTTGCACGATCGTGACCCGTAAGGCTTTATCAAAGGGTGTTTGTTTGGATGTTTTTCAACCTAATTCAAGTAAAGATGTTACCATATGAGGTATGTAGGTTTAAATGAGAACTTAAATGAATGTAGTTGATATTGAATGAGGGGATTAAAGTGAGTAAAGAGTATTAGAGATTAAAGAATGTTTGGAAGGTGTTGTAATTGCT
>JAOTAY010000008.1:25119345-25165558 GCA_025629805.1 Erythroxylum baracoense | reverse complement strand
ACTCCCACTTGGAGGGGTATGTCAATTCTCCCTCTTAAAACATTTAGATGTGTAACTCCTATTATTCTCAATAATAGGAGAACATGTCAAACAACCACGAAATACTCTTTATTCTCACTCTTGAGAATGACATCATAGGATAGTATGTATGAGTGGACATGCAAACTTGATGACCTTGATCACCTTATCTTGATGTGTGCATAATTAAGACGATCATAAAACTAAAGTTGTCGTGTTTTGGTTCATGACTCCCACTTAAATGTATGACTCACAAGTCACATATCCCTTTTAAGAGATAACATACATTTAAGACCTTAGCAGTCTCATCCTTGATCTTACGCAAAGACGCAAGGGCAGATGGCTCATTTGAGAAAACCAACCTCAGCCTATGATAGACACATACATTTTTCATTGTGGTTTCAAATTGAAATGCACCAATAATTGATAAACAACTTTTCATTTATCAAACATCTTACATGTCTGACACAAGAAGGAAAAAATTACACCAACATTTCATAATCTAAAAAGACCCATTGCCTTTACATTTTAAAAAAAAAATGAAATGGTGGCAATGGCTTAGTCATAAGGACAGCCACCATTAGGTCCGTAGATATGTACTCTAACTTAATTTCTCCCTCTTTTATTGCATCTCTAATAAAATGATACTTCATGCCAATGTACTTAGTCTTTCCATGATACTTAGGGTCTTTAGTGTAAGCCAAAGTTGTCATACTATCACAATAGATAGCTATGGGCCTTTCCAAAGGCACAATTGACCCTAAGTGCTAAATAAAATTTTTAAGCCACAAGGCCTCTTGCACAGCTGAGGCACTGGCAACAAATTCAGCCTCTATTGTTGACAATGCTCTGCAAGTTTGTTTCTTTCTACTTAAAGAAATAGCCCCATTATTTAGTATGAAGCCGTAACCAGATGTGGATTTGCATGAATCACAATCACCACCCCAATCAGCATCAGTGTAGCCATACAAACCAAGATTCTCTCCTTGGTAGCATAGCCGATAGTCCTTTGTACCGTTGAGATACCTAAGGACCCTTTTCACACACTTCCAATGCTCAATTATAGAGTTAGAAGAATATCTTGCCAGTAGACCTACAACTTGGCTAATGTCAGGCCGTGTACACAATATGACATACATTATACTTCCAATGGCACTTAGGTATGGGACCTTTTTCATTTCCTCCTTTTCTTGAGTACTACGAGGACACAAATCTTGCCTAAGCTTGAAACCATATGCAAGCGGCGTACTCATTAGTTTTGAGTTTGTCAAGTTGAACCTTGCAAGAATCTTATCAATATAGAGTTCTTGAGACAAGGCCAACATCTTAGCTTTCCTATCTCTTAGGATCTTAATACCAAGGATATAGGCAGCTTCTCCCATATCCTTCATGTCGAAGGTGGAAGACAACCATCCTTTCATGGTTTTCAACAAACTCAACTCATTACTTGTTATCAATATATTATCCATATATAGAGTCATAATGGAAAATTTGGACCCAGAAGTGTACACATAAACATAATGGTCTTCGTGCATCATCATAAAACCAAAGTTTGTGATTGCATCCTGAAAATTCAAGTACCACTATCTTGAAGCTTGCTTAAGATCGTATATAGACTTCTTAAGTCTACATACTTTGTGCTCTTGACCCTTTTTAACAAATCCCTCGGGTTGTTGCATGTAATTCTCCTCTCTTAAATCACCATTGAGAAAGGTGATCTTTACATCCATTTGATGCAATTCTAAGTCCAAATAAGCCACAATAGCAAGTAATAATCTGATGGAATTGAGTTTCACAATAGGAGAGAAGGTATCCTTAAAATCTATACCCTCCTTCTGTGTGAATCCCTTGGCCACCAATCGAGCCTTGTATTTTTCAATAGTACCATCAGAATTCAATTTTATCTTGAAAACCCACTTGTTCCCAATAGCTCTTCGACCAGGAGGTAATTTAGCTAAGTCCCAAACCTCATTGAGATGCATCAAATTCATCCCATCTTGCATTGCCATTAGCCACTTCTCTTTATGAACGCCTTCAAGAGCTTTTTGTAAATTACTTGGTTCATCAATCTCATATGACACCAAGTTTGCCTCACTTCCTTCCAAAATCCACCATTCTTTTGGTGGTATAAATTGCCTATTTGAACGTCTCAAGCTAGGCATGGGAGGAGGCTCATCATGATCTTGCCCTATAGCCTGATCATGTGGTTCTTAAACTCCCTCAACTCCCTCTTAAACTTGTTCATCAAGAACTTCTTCTTGTTGTTCATTAACAAGTGGGGATGCAGGAGGCACTTGAACAACCTCTTATTGAAGAAATTCCACAACATAAGGTGTAGTCAATGATGCTTCCAAAACACTAGACTGACCTTGCACAAAGTTCTTAATCGACGTATCTAAATCACAACATTCACCAACTTTAGGAACTCATCCTCAATAAAGTTGGCATTTCTTGATTCAAATACATTTCCAATCTTGTGACTTATGTCCAAGAACACATACCCCTTAGAATGCTCAGAATAACCAAGGAAGGCACATCTCCTCCCTCTAGGGCCTAATTTCCCAAGAGGGTGATCTGTAGCATGTACATAAGCTGCACATCCCCAAGGATGAAGATAGCTTAAGTTAGGGGTTTTCTTCGACCATAACTCATATGACGTAGAATCAACATATTTAGAGTGCACTCTATTCAAAATATATGTTGCACTAAGCTATGCTTCGCCCCAATAGGCAATATCCAAGTTAGCCTTAGCCATTAAGGATCACACCATAAGAGTCCTATTCTTCCTTTCGGCTACTTCATTTTGTTGTGGAGTCCAAAGAAGTGTGAGTTGCCTCGCAATACCCTTTTAGTCAGAAAATGCCTTAAAATCATTTGACATGTACTCGCCACCACGATCAGTCCTCAATGACTTGATCTTCTTACGCAATTGATTCTCCACTAAGTGTAAGTATGTTTCAAAGCACCTTAATGCTTCACACTTGTGTTTTAGTAAGAACACATGGGTAAATCAAATACGATCATCAATGAATGTGATAAAGAATTCAAACCCGAGTCTAGATACAATTCTCATTGGTCCACAAAGATCATAGTGAACTAATTGTAAAGCTTCTTGACTTCTAGTTTCCTTCGCAAAAGGCTTTCTTGTGGCCTTGCCAACAAGACATGATTGGCAACTTGGTATAAAGACCTTGGACAATGATCTAAGTAAGCCATGTGTGGCCAACTTAGTCATACTTTTTTGTCCAATATGTCCCAAATGCTCATGCCAAGTCATCTTAGTAGTAACCTCAGTTACATAGCAACTAGAAGTGGCAACACTCGCGTTCAATTCAAACAACCTTGTTTACTAAACAAGAACATACAACTGCATTATCTTTAATAATATCCATAGATTTATTAAGAAATTCAAGCAATATCTGAACTTTAACAAGGAACATATAGAAACAAAGTTTCTACAAATCTTAGGTACATATAGAACATCAATTAACAACAAATGTCCATTGTGGAACATACAGAAACTAAGTTTCTACAAATCTTAGGTACATATAGAACATCAATTAATAACAAATGTCCATTGTTCAGAGGAACTCTACAAGTTCCTATCTCTTCTACTTCAAGGCTTGCATTGTTCCCTATAGAAACATGCTTTGCTCCCTTTGACAACTTCCTAAAGGCCACAAACCAAGACTTTTCTTTGGCTATTTGGTATGTTGCTCTTGAATCTATATTCCACAAAGAATCAGATTCAGTTAAGTACATTCATGACACAACATGCACAAATGAAGTAAAAAAGGGATCATGTAATTTAGGAGGTGCTTTGCACTTATTTGCAAAGTGTCCCTTATTGCCACAATTGAAGCACTTCAACTTGGCTTTGCTGCACTTCTTCTTGAACTTTTTCAAGGTGACACCGTTCCCATTGTCTTGACCATCCTTCCTTTTCTTCTTCCCTTTGAACTTTTTCTTGTGGGGAAAGGAATTTCCAGCAACATATGCCTTTGAATGGTTCTCGATGGCCATCACCTCTACCTCTAACAGAAGGTGCCTTGCAATGTCATAAAATGACTTGATTTGAGAGTTATGGTGTAAATTGGCCTTTATCAATTGCCACTCCTCATCATGCAAGGAATGGATTATTGCTTGAACTTGTTGCTCATCATTGAGTACATGACCAGCGGATTTGAGTTGATGAATCATGCATGACATCTCACGTAAGTGGGCACTCATGGTGTGGTCAGCCCTCTTACTATAATTCTCAAACTTGAGAATCATAGCTCTTTGTTTCTCCAAACAAACATCTACATACTTAATCTTGGTCAAATCCCATATGGCTTTGGCTGACTTAAGCATAGAGAAATCCACTATAAGTTCATCAACCATGGTACTTAAGAGAGCAACATGGACCACAAAATCTTTCTTCTCATATACCTCATGGGCATTAGAGTTTCCACCCACCATTGGTGGCTCGACCGTATGGAAGAGCACATCAGTTTTGTCTTGCTCAGTTAAGATAAATTGAACCTTTTGTTGGCAAATGGAGTAATTATCTCCATCAAACTTGAGGTCTTTATTTAATTCAGCAAAAATATTCTTACATGCCATCTAGATTGATGCAATTATCACATGTAAGTGCATTTCTACCACAACAAGACTTAATCAAGCAACATGCATGAGAAACAACTATTTATGAACTAAAACATAGCAAAAGAAATGCATATATCATTCAATTAGAAATACTTCAACATGCTTTCATTATTTCACAAAACATGCTCACAATAAAGCCTTCAATTTAGTATGGCAACTATCACACACAGAACATATAGCAACAAATACGTTCACATGTCATTATTATGATTGCACTAAAAAGTATATAACAACATATTAGTATGTCAATTTTATGATCATAAAATCATTTCAAATCATGCTTTTAACCTAAAGCTTTGATACATTTATTGATTTTAGATCATAACTCAAACAAGAAATCTCTTGATTTCATAAGCATACAAGATCCTACGCATGTCACTAAGAAGGGTAGGATGATATACTAACTTGAAACGCAGCGGGCTAACTTCTTGTATGCTTGATGTTTTGCCTCCCTTGTGGAGATCCACTATGGCTTCTCCTTCTTTTCTAACTAGTCGTGGTTGGAATGGATGAAGTAGATCAATCTCGTCACAACGCACTAAGGTTAGAAGAGTTGCTAACTTGTGAAACTAGCAATCCTTATAGTTCACCCGTAATGCTCTTAATAAACTTAACAACTATTTTATGGGAGAGTGCTTCAACATATGAAGACTTGAAAGAAGGGAGTGTTTCCTGTTCAAAAATAGGGAGAAGAGTGTAGTATTCGGCCAAAGAAAAAAACTCACTTAAAGGAACCACAAACTTCCCTTTTATAGGCCACCAAAAGATGCCTTTGAAGAGTCACGACTCTTCCAAGAGTTATGTCTCTTAGCAAAACATCATGACTCTTCCAAGAGTTATGTCTCTTGGCAAAACGTCATAACCCTTGGCCAAAGGACACATCCTTTAGCCAAGAGTCATGTATCTTCACTTAAAGTCATGATGGTACACTCATAACCATTCATTCTTGTACATGAACCCCTTTTTGGATGAATGGTCACAGCCATTAGATAAAACAACACATCCTTTCATCCAAAGTACACATACCTTGGTGAAAGGGTGTCACGTATGCTCATTCTAAGGCAAGGTAAATGATGAATCTTCCCCATTGGCTAAATTCAACCTCTTGGTCGAATTCATCCTTTCTTGGTCAAATTCAAGTATCCATGTGGAGAAAATGAACTTGCACTCTAAGTGCATGCATGGGAAGATGCATTATGGCATGCTACAACTCATGGTACACCCTAGTATCCATTGTGTACTCAAGCATGCTAGATTCCTTCATCTAGCACCACCAACTTCGCCCATTAAGCTTTGGGTTTCAACTCCAACTCATGCTTAATTAGCTTTTCTAGCTTAACTAGTATGAACATATTTATAGCTAGCTTCAATTCCTAAGAACCAAAGATGAGCTGGGGTAATCTCAATTGAGTGTAATTGAGCTATCCCCACCTTTCTAGCTATTAAGTAGTGTTAATGAGCTCCCATGAGCTCACCTTAAGCTAGCTTTAGAAACTTGAGCTAAGGGAAAGTCATGTCAAGCCACTTATAGCTTACATGAGCTTCATTGGGCTGCCTTAAGCTGAGGGTTAGCTCCTTATACCCAAGCACTTTCAAATATATGTTGGTGCGTTATGCTAGCAAAGAAAGATGGAATATGGACCACAAGAATTGATTTTTGAGCCATCAATAAAGTCACTATCATTAGGAAATTTCATTAGGATGTTATTTCATTAGGAAATTTGTGGGGTTAATAAATCATGTTTTATGTTATTTCATTAGGAAATTTGTTAAAAGTCTACTTATGATGATATTTACTATATAGAATGAATTTGGATGATCATATTAAACCTATGCATGCTTTTTTTCATATTTTAATGGAGAATTAATTGTATGATAATCTTAAGAAGTGTTCATCTTTCATGGAATCCATTATTTTTCTTGGTTTTATTCCGAGTTCACATGCAATAAGTGTAGATGAAGATAAGGTAAAAGCAATTAATGACTGTCCTAACCCTAGGAATGTGAATGAGGAAAGTAGTTTTCATAGATTAGCAAGTTTTTATAAAAGGTTTGTGAAAGATTTTAGTTTTATTGCAACACCATTAAATGAGCTAATAAAAAAGAATCTTATGTTCAAATGGGGTGATGTGCATGAAAAACCTTTTAATACTTTGAAAGATAAGTTGACTAATGGCCCTGTGTTATATTTGCCTAATTTTGACAAATCTTTTGACCTTTTCTTTTACATTTTTTATGCAACTAGTGTTAGAATAAGGGCTGTTCAGAGGCAAGATTCCAAATCAATGGGTTAATTTAGTGAAAAGGTTAATAGGGAAGCATTAAAGTAACCCATTTATGACAAGGAGTTGTATGCATTAGTAAGAAACCTACGAACATGGCAGAACTATTTATGGTTAAAGGAATTCATATTCCATTCTAATTATGAGAGCTTAAAGTTTTTGAAATCTCATGGTAATCTTAATAAAAGACATTCCAAATGGTTAGAGTTTATTGATACACTTCCTTATATGATTAATTATAATAATGAAAAGGAAAACATTGTAGCTGATACATTGCCTATAAGGTACACATTGCAAATTAAATTACTTGTCTTTGAGTTTATTAAAAATCTGTATGTTAACGATGATGATTTTGACCAAGTTTGGGATGCATGTTCCAAGTGTTCATAATTGTAAGTGTTATAGACATGATGGGTTTTTGCTTAAGAAAGATAAATTGTGTATGCATAAATGTTCTTCGTGAGAATTTCTAGTTAGAGAGACTTATGGAGAGGTCTTAATGGGACATTTTGATATGTAAAAGACTTTTAATATATTGCATATACATTTTTAGGCCAACATGAAACATAATCCGAAATATGTTTGTAAGCAAGTGAAATGTAAAGCTACGTGGTTGGTATACGCCCTTACATATAGATATCAAACTTGATTGATATATCTATGGATTTTGTATTACATTTCCCTAAGACTCAAAGTGGTAAGAATAACATATTTTTTGTTGTTGATAAGTTTAGTAAGATAACTTATTTCATTGCATGTTCTATCAATAATGCAATATATATTGTTGATTTAATCTTTAAAGAAATAGTTCCTTTGCATTGATTTCTTAGAAAAATAGTAAGTTATAGAGATGTTAAGTTCTTAAGTCATCTTTGACATACTAGTGGAATAAGTTAGAAACTAAACTCTTGTTTTCTACTACTAGTACACCCTCAAATAGATCAACAAATTGAAGTATTTAATAGGAAACTACTTTGTTACATGCTATTTTCAAAGAAAGCCTTAAAAAATAGGAAAAAATGTTTGCCTTATGTTGATTTTGCATATTATATGTCAGTTCATTCTTTATGTAGGAGCACTAAGCATTTTGGATTAGCCTAAGGTTTAAGGAAAGAGCTCAAAGTAACCAAAGAACAAGTTGGGCAAGCTCTAAATAATTAATGACAAAATATCACATCATCAGAAGCATAGGTGTAATAATCCAATCTTAACCAGGTCATATCCCATAGGAGTATTATGTTTACTTTGTGTTCAAGTTGTTTTCTAAATTTTTCTTAGAAGATAAAGTCAAGATTCAATTACAATTAGATTAGAAAACCAACAAGATCTATTTTCCATATTTGAAGAGTTTAAGTTGTTTCCATATTTTAGAAGGATTTTTTACTTTTTGGCGTTGTATTAAGAGAAGCTTCTAGGAACTTTTAAGGATAGTTTACAGCCTACATAAGGAATGCTACATTCATCATAATTCATGATTTAGTATTCAAATAGAGTAAGAACTTTTCAATCATGCGTGAGTTGATTCTTACTTTTATGACTTGCTTTTTGTGACAATAGTTCTTAATACTACCATGTGACTAGGTCTAAGATTAAGAAATTTAAGTTCATACCCTTTAATTTCAAGTTTTCATTAATTCACAAAAACTCAAGATCAATTGTATGACATTGATGTAGATTACAGTTTGAAAATTAATATTCCAAAATTTGATGGCATCCTTATTCTTGAAGATTATCTTGATTGGGTAAGTATAGTAGAATTCTTATTTGAATACAAGGAGTTTGATGATTGAAATAAGTGCAAAATCACAACTTTAAAGCTTACTAAGTTGGCTTGAACTTGGTATGACAATATGAAGAAGCGATAAACATGATTGGCTAAGGCCAAGATTGATCCTTGAGAGAAGTTAAGGAAACATATGAGACGTAAGTTTATGCGTAGTGAGTACGTTCACATGACAAACTTGAAACAAGAATCATGAGTGTGAAATAATATATTTGTGTATTTAAATGACTTATATTGATTTATTAAAATCAAGAATGTGAAGAACAAGGAATCGATTGATTCATTGGTGGCTCCATTCCTATATTGGAGGAAAAGATTCAATTACTAATTGTTGAGTCCTTTGAAGAGTGGAAAATAAATGAACTGACCAATAAGATAGTTGTTAATCATTATTTGAGAGTTAAAGAACATGCTATCTGAGTTCTAAGCCTATTGTTAAAGATAGGAAGGAAATTTTGAAAAACAAGGGTAATTAGATCATAGGTTTGAAATACTATCACAAGAGCAACAAGCAAGGTTACAAGTGATTTAATTATGGGCACTTTGTATCTAAATGTGAAAATAAGTGAATTCTTTTATGCAAGAGATTCAAGAGATGAAGCCATATTCTGATTTTGAAGATGAAGTTCAAGAAGATTAGGAAGATACAATAGCCTAAAAGGATGGAGACATCTTAGTTCTTTGATGAGCCATTCTTGTACAATCAAATCTGAAGGAAGATGAGGAGCAACATGATCAAATCTTTCATACACGATGCAATATTAGAGCTAAATTATGCAATTTTATCATAGATAGTGGTTAGTTTCACTAATTTCGCATCTTCTTTACCAGTTAAGAAGCTTAATTTTCCTTTTAGAATTCATCCAAGTAATATTCATTACAATTGCTTAATAAACATAAAAGACTAGAAAGTTACAAAAAAAACTCTTATAAGTTTCTCAATTATTAATTATCAGGATGAATTATGGTTTGATGTTCTTTCAATGGATGGATGTCATGTTGTATTGTGATGACCATTGCAGTTTGATAGAAACATGAAATATGATGATAAAAGGAATGTGTATACTATTTCTTTCGGTTAAAAGAAGATTAATTTCAAACCATTGTCATTGATAGACATCTAAAAGTACTAGAAAGTGATACGAACCCTAAGAAAACAATAGTTAAGACCCAAATGATCATGGGATATAAACCCCAAGAATTGTTTAGATAATTCAGCTTTGAATCCAACCCTATACAGACCTGTTGTATAGAACTAAAGTTAAAATGATTTAAAGCCTTCCCTAGCCAAACAAATCCAATTAGAATTAAAACCAAAGATTGATCACCACGAGTTTCCCAACAACTCAATTTGAGTTTCTAGGTAAAGAACTAAGAATAAGGCTCCTCATAATTAAAGAAACAAAATTTTTATTAATCAAAGTCTGAATAACAAAGTAGAGTATAGACTTTATATAGACGTAATAAAACCTAATGACAGAAAAGGAATCCTAATAATACCAGGAAACATATTATCATTGTCTATTTTGACAAATAATGAGTAATCAAAAATAGGAAAGAGAGAATCAATCAGCTACTTATAGGAATCCTATTAAAATCTAGTTGAATTATTTGCTTTACTAAAATAGAAAATCTTTAATAAGGAAACTAAATATTTGACTCCTAATATATCTAAATTATTGACTCAAATAAATGCTAAAACAATATTGGAAATGTTGAACAGTTGTGGATTTCTTTGAATTCTGGAAGTTCTAAACGTTTGGGACTTTAATTAATGCTAGATAAGGATATGGAGAGCTTGCCTTTGTTGGAATTGACCTAAAGCAATGCAAAATATTAACTATCTTTGGAACTCCAATTGATTCTGCTTTGGTATGCTCTTGATCTTGCAACTCAGATTTAAGTGCTAGTAAAGCGTCCTTCAATCTCTTGACTCTTGATCTAGTCATTAGACTTCCTACTCCTTGTAAAGGATCTTAATATTGTTCAACATTAGGGGTTGGCCATCATTCCCTCACTCCTCGAAAAGATTTGTCTCAAATCACTTGCACCATGTAGAGAGAGATTAGCAAAATTGAAAGTAGCACTAATATTACCTTAAGAACTTGGTAAATCAATTTTATAGGTGTTGTCATTGATCTTCCCTAAAACTCAAAAAGGTCTAACTTTTCTTGCTTGGGAGTAGGAGGAGATATCGTTCCTCAACTTTGTAGCCTTGGCTGGTGGGAAATACTTCAATCAAAATTTCTTCGCCACTTGATCTCGTATAGTTAGTGATGATCATGACATTGAATTCAACCATTGCTTGGCCTTTTTCCTCAATGAAAATGGGAATAACTGCAGGCTTATTACATCGTCATTTGCTCCATTTATTTTGAAGGTATCACAAATCTCCAAAAAAATTTTGATGTGTACATTTGTGTCTTCATCTCATAGTCCACCAAATTAGATAGACTACTGCACCATTTGAATGATACTCAGCTTGATCTCAAAATTATTAGCATTCACAATTGGTCAAACGATACTAGACTCCACTCCTGTTAAGTCCAATCTAATATAATCGAACGTTGTCCTTGGTTGGTCTGCCATTGTTCTTGATTCTTCAGTATCTGGACTCCACTTCTATTAAGTCCAGTCTAGTATAATCCAACATTGTCCTTGATTGGTCTACATTGGTCTTGATTCTTTAGTATCAATTTGATCTCCCAAGTCCTTTATTTGAAGATCTAGCTCAAACTCTCTCAATTGCATTCTACAAAGATTTCTATAAGTTGTTCTCTAGACTTTTGGATTTTCATCTACTGAGCTCACTAGATTACTTCGGGTTATAAACTAATCAAGAGTCAAGATTTGTGAGAAAAAAAACTAACTGTCAAACAAATAAAATAAATTAAAAACAAAATAAAACAGAATAAAGTAAAAATGACTAGATGAATAAAGTTTTCCTAATATTACTAATCTCCAACAACGACTCAAAAACATGATTGATGCTTTTTATGTTTATAAGAAATTTATCAATGTTAAAAACCACAAGTGAACGAAATAACTATAGCTAGCATAGGTAAGTATGAGACAATCCCCCGAGGGTTATAAGTACTAGTAATTACCCTTTTTCCTATTTTCTAACCAACAATTCAGATTGTGGATTTAATTAAATATTAAACTAAACAACTAAAGAAGATTGAAACAATAATGAACTTAAGACATATGGAAATAGTTAGAAAAGTCTATATCAAATAAGTAGCCCCTAAGTGATGAATCCTCCTAAGAATCCTTAAATATTAACCATTTATCATGAAATTATATTATTAATTATTAGACCATGAAAAATCATATCTTATGTTAATATCTTTCTTAGTAATACTAACAAATAATCCATCAATTGATTAACAGAAATATTTCTAGTTAAAACCTTTAGGATTGCATTATCGATTTATGAATTTCATTATGAGATTTGACCCTAATTTAGAGGATTTATGTGAACCTATCTCTAAGTTTGTGTGCAACTCCTTTCAATTACGGTAGATTTATTCTTCCTTTCAATTACAGTAGATTTATTCTTACAAAATGATTTCTTAATCTTAATCATATGAAATCAAATCATGAACTAATATTTTGGACATATTAGAACAAGAATATTGCATAGTTGAATCTTAATAAATCAATTAATAAACTGCATTAGATAAAAGATGAAATCTTATTGTTATCACAATTTAGGGTTCATCATCACACATACTACTAAACAAATTTAGTTCCTACTCATAGGAAACAAAGCCAAAGAAAAATATGTAGAAGAGCAACTAGAAAACAAAGAAATCATAATTCTAAATCTCCCTTTTTCTTCTAATAGATATTCTTGCAAGTTAGATTGGATGTTGTTATCTACTGGATCTTTCGATGTATTCTTCATGTTCTCATCATCCCTTGATTAGAATTGTCACCTCTCTATGTTCTTTACAACTTACTTATAAACTTACCTCCCCTTTGTTTTGGCTCCATTCACATCCTTTATACACTAAAAACTAGGGTTTTGGGATATACATAGTCAACATACATGGTCGTGCGAGTGACCGTGTCTCTCCAAAAACACTTGAATTTGCAATCTTATACAGGCATAAACTTACACGAGCAACATACACGACTGTGTATATCAATATACACGGGTGTGTAACTCCACATAATCATAAATAAAATTCTTCAAATCTTAACATGTTTAACGAGGCTTAAATTGTCATTGTACACAGTCATGTGGGTCCAAATTGCTTCAAATCTTTGTTCCATGCCACAATTTCATCCAAATTCTTCTTCTTTTGGTTCGTGACTTAAAGTGATTTGAATACCAAAAATACTGTAGAACTATTGAAAAACAAGCAAAATACATTTAACATTGTATATAATTATAGTCAAATAAGCATTTATCATTAGTCTAGGAAACAATCACATAAGCTCGAGTCATTTAACCTATGTTATTTTATCCTTAATGATGCACGACCATTAACTTACCAAAAGTGAATCAGAGTTATATCGATTACGTATTGGAATCTAGATTTTGGCAGTGGACTTATACATAAATGATCTATTTGAAGTGTTCAAATCATTCATACATAAATGCCAAACTATTATTCATATAATATTACAATCAATTCCAAAAGAGGGTAAGAACAACACTACTAGATTATGAAATGCCTAAACATATTCTTTAGCTTTGATATCCCCTTTGAACTGGAAGGATTAAGTTTAGCCTCTTATAGCTCTCCAAGAGGAAAGAAATATGCCTCCTTCCATGTCTCTAAAATCTTCATAGCTCATTTGGCCTCTTAAAATGTCCTTTATAGTAAAAATTAGGGTTTTGTCACAACACATAGTGGCGTGTAACTAATCATGTGTGTCATTTTCCCCTAATTCGTGAACTTACACGGTCTTGGTGAGTTACAAGGTCACTTACATAGACGTGTTGTTCACTTACATGGCTGTGTAAGTCCACACACGATTGTGTAGGTTGTAGGAGAGGCTAAATGGTCCCATACATAGTCGCGTAAGTTGCAATAACTTTATTTGTTTCATTCTTTATCGCATCTTCTCCCTAATTCATCTCCTTCTTGTTTCACAAAGGCAAATAAGGTTGAACATCAATAAAAGGACTTCAAGGATATGATTTTAGATCTTTTTTTCTTATTCCTCTAACTTGTACCTAAAATAAAATGTGAATCAAAATAAGTATCTTAAGCACATCATAACATTAATTACTAAGCATTAAGGAGTAAATATATAGTCAATCAAGCATTTATCACATCTTTTTCTTCAAACCTAGCAGCCTAGTTTTAACCTAAAGAGTGTTAACCTTTAAAGTATTCCCTTATGAATAAACTTCTATATGTCCCATTGGGGTATTAGACCACTTAAGGCTTGATCTCTTCGACTAGCTGATTTTAGATGAAAACATGGTCAAGAGAAGGAGAATAGGCTATGCAAGTAACTACGCAAGTGAGAGTTTATCGAAGTAATTTCTTGATGAGATCCCTATTATGAGGTTGGGACTTGGAAATGATCTCTTTGAATATAGTGTTGCAATCTCTTATCAATGGAATCCTCCTCTCAAATCTTAAGGCAAGGTTTGGAGACATACAAGGAGGAAGTTCACCAAAGGGGACTTAATGAGCTTATGGGGTAAGGAGCTAAATGTATGATTGAAGAAAATGTAGTGCATGCCGCTAAAGAGATCATTGCTTCTACAAATCATGCTCTGTCTGATGTTGCTAATGTGGAAATTGTAATTAGTACAATAAGAATTAAGGAAAAAATAATGCCTCTCTATGAATTAATTTGGAGATAAATCAGAAAGGCATAGAAGCTACTCATATGAGTAACAATCCAATAAATTTTGTTAAACTTTGTTGTTGTTGAATTCAATACATCTATCAATGCTTTGTGATAATTGTTATGCTTATACTTGGTCATAAATCAAGAGAGGGAATCAAGTTATTTGTATTAAGGTGTGCAATGAGAGTTGGTAGCTTAATAGACCTGCAATTGTTAGATTAAATAACAATTGAAGAGAGATCTTAATTGTGAATTAATTATCTTTAAGATTGCTTCAAATCTAATTTAATAGTTAGTAGTAGTTTTATGAATAGAGAGATTACAATTCTATTATTATTGAATCCAATTATGATTAATTGGTTAGATCTCGAGAGGGGGTAATCAAAACATTAGAATATCTAGGATCGAGCATAACTGGATCAACAAGATAAAGGACAAACAAAACAAGGATAAAATAATTCCTAAGTCTTAACTTTGATAAACCTTTGGCAGCTAAATTATTTACTTGTTTAGTTTTATTAGTTGTTTATAAAGAGATTTTACTATTGGATCTTATTTATTAATTGATTGCTTCATTTTTTAATTACTTTGGGCTGTTATTTTATATTATTAATCTTAATTTAGTAAATCACTTCTTTAAATCAATCATTCATTTAGTTGATTATTAATAGAAAGATAGTAATCACTAATACACTCATATTTATTAAAAAATATTACAAGAATAAGAGGTTCCCCTATCTAATAAATCTTTAGTTTGGTTTGAAAAGCTTGCACACCACTTGGTCCTAAATTTGCTAATGCCTCATTAATATATATATGATTAATAAGGAAACAAATATTAAAACTCCCTGAATCACCAAATTTTGGTAGGAAGGTTTTTTAAAGACTTTTATATTTCCTTCATCTGATTTTATCTTTTCCTCCTCTTCTTGATCTTCTTTTTCCAAAACTTCTTTATACTCCTACTATGTACTAGTCTTGTCCTTCATGGTTTCTACATACTTTTCATAAGAATTGGTTTCTTCCTTCTTAATGATTTGTATTAATCTGGTAAGGTAAAGAATTCTTATTCCTTTATTGGTGTCCTTACCTTGCTCTCTTCTTCCTTCTTTGTACTAATTAATTCTTCATTAAAACTTTATGATTTATAATCAAGAAGTAATTGCTTGCATGAATTCTCTTATTATATCTTCTAGATTCGACTACTTCTCTTTTTACTCAAGCTATTGAAAACTTGAGGGAGCCTATCTTTAAGCTTGTTGATTGCTCCAAGAGAAATTTGGATGATTAATTCATCCTGAATTATAAGTTTTAACTATAGGGATTGTTTTGCCTATAGAAACTTCCTATAAAATCTACATGTTCCACTGATTCAACCACAGGATTTCCAACTTAGCACTCCTTACTTTGATGTTCTTGCACTAGAATTAACAACTTAAAACTTAAATTGTTCTTAATGTTGAGCTCATGTTGTCTAATTTTTGTGCTATCACCTCCATTTCAACTGTCATGACAATTATGACATCCACATTATGAATCCATGCTAATCTATTTGTTCTCGCCCTTCCTAACTGCCTATGGTAGTTTTACATTTCCATCTCTTTGATCAACTCTAGGTGGTGTCTGGAGTCTTATTCTTCAACATTCCACCTATCGTAGAAATCATTTGCCTTGCATAGTTTATAAAACCACTATAGTGATGATATCCTATGTATATATGTGAATGCCACTACTAACTTTTTCTCATTTACAAACTATCACTAACTAGTCAAGTGCACCTATCGTTGGTAAATAATATAATTGTAATGGTCGAATCCTACGAAGAAACAAATTAGAAAACCTAATACTAATAACTAGAATAAGGATATTTAATAAAAGATTTTTTATGGATTTTGAATAATAAAATATAAAATAAAATCAAAACTAAGATAATAGCCAAAAAAATTGAAAGATAATTTATAGAAAGAGAATTCAATCAATTAGGTATGTTTTAGATTAGTAGTTTTCATAGTAGAAATTTTGACTTTATGATTGACCTAGACTAGATGTATTACCTAAACCAACATTATCTCTGAGACACTGAAAATCCACTCTCTCGAGCCACAGTCATTTACTCTATAGTTAGTTAATTTGTATCTCTGAGCTAACATCACTTTGAATGCATTAAGATTTATAAAGTTCCATTACAAGTTTCATCATTAACACTAAAAAGATTACATAAGTCTCAGTACCCCGTTCAACTCTAACTACCTAGAAAGAAGGTAATTTAATAATAAAGTCAAGTAATATTTGAAAAGGTAGATGCATTTTTCATGCACAACAGAACTTTTGAACTGGTTTTGAAATTCTCACTAAAATGAGGTATTTTCATTCTTTTTTTTAATTTGAAGTATTTATTTAAAGTTGATTTTTATAATGGGTTAGCCTAACCCAAGAAGAAAAAGTTACATAAATGATGCAGTATCTTCGTCTAGGAGACACGTTAACTGAACCTCCAATTAGACAAATATAGATTAAATGAATGTATCAAAAAAGTTGTGGGAAGAATCTTTAACAGTAGAGGGATTAGTGGTGAGATATCAACTAAAAAAGCAATATAGGAATCTTCTTTACTTTAGGAAATTGAGCATTAAAGAAGATGATAGTAAATCTTAAATAGTTTGGAGAGTTAAATGTTGGACAAAGATTATCTAACTGAAATATTATAAATTGGTTATCTTTTTCTTACTCTCTTTTATCATTATTGTGTTTGTTTTGTAACTATTTTATAAAAATTTGTTATAATTATTTATTATATTAGGCAATTCATTCATTGTTTATTACATAGGGAAAAGAAAAGTGTACACAAGCAATTCATTCGTACCCTTCATATGTCTCATTCAGGGACAGTACTTTGAGTTACATTCAAACCTATCTTAAAACTAGGGATAAATTTCGTCTATCATCAAGCCTACAAGAGTTGTCCTCTGTCGCTCTTGTGCAGAAAGTTACGACCATCTATTGTCTGTTCGTTTCACTGCTTCTACTCAAAGTTTCATTTGAAGGCTTACTGAGACCGTCCAACAGTTACTGGTGTGGCTTTACATGGGATAAAAATATAGATTGGGCAGCCTATATTTATGGGAAGTATCCGATTGATTCTGATTTGGTTTAACGCTTAGACGTTATACATATGCAGTAGAAGAAATTGTAGGAACTTCAATCAACAATAAAAGACTGAACAGGAACTTTTAACAAAGATTATCGACAGGAAACTTAGATGTTTACATTGCAAAAGGTACCGATGCACCTCTTAATCCTAATAGAGACTTTGGGGAACGGTCCCAGTGCATTTGATCTTAACATTTAGCTTGTGGTGTGTAGCCTTAGCATAGGATAGGATGCTACAAGTCTTGATCTTACAAGTATCGTATTTTGTAAGCTATGGAATTGTTCTACCCCTGGTCTGATTTTGTGCTACAGCAGTGACCACTTAAAAGTCTTTCTTTTGTATCATTAGTTCAGTTTTTTTTTTCTTATCAATCTATTCCGTTGAGTACCAAAAAAAATATTAGCCATGCTTTGACAATCAATATACGCTTTCACTATAGAATTGCCCGAAAGATACATCATTGTTACATTGATTCTACAGAGCAAAAGCCTAGGGTTAAGGAACCTAAAGAATAGCTCGGTGAACTAATAAATCGGGGAAAAGAAAGCTAATATACAAAGAACCGACGAATGAGATGGCTGCTAATCTACACTTTTGGGTATATCGGATTTGAGTTTAAACATTTACAGATGGGAGACAAAATATATTCCCACCCAAAGCTACAACTGGGAGACTTGCTGGCTCAAAAATGGGAACTCACACTAAATTGGACGGGGTCACACTCGAAGATGAAGGGGTAGAAGGATGCAGAAAAGGGCTCGTAGCATCTCCAGCTCCTTCAAGGTCAAGCAGTGGTTTTAGTCTTCTCTCAACCTCACTGCATTGCTGATTGATCTCCTCAAGAACCATAGATAAAGCTGACTTGCAGGCTTCCTCATCCCTGAATGCTAAGGTCCATCTGCCATCAACCAAAGCTTTTCCCTTTGTCCTTCCCGAGGAGATAGATTTTGCAGAATCGACAAAAGGTAATGTGGATGGACGGATCCGCAAGTGCAACCATTTCGAGTGCTTGTCATCAATTTTAGGCTGACAACAGGAAACAAATTAAAAGCTAATAGTTGAATATCACCACTCTAAGCAGGAACATATACAAGTCAAGGCAGGCTATTAGAACCTCTCCTAATTATGTTATTCTAGAGGCAGGGAAATAAGGGCCATTGAAATATCCCAGCAAATAAACATTTCGAGCACACATGCAATAAACTTTTTGTAAATTCGCAACAAAATTAATAACTTACTTTTGAACCAGCCAGAGGAGCAGTAAGTCGGACAACTCCTCGATGTTGCTTCAGGGGCAATTCTTCTGCAAGCAAAAGCCATCCAGAAGTACCCAAGGAGACTGCTAGAAAGCAAAAATGGCGTTCTTTTCCCCTTTCAAATGCAATCCTACAAGGCACAGCATCAACTGCATATGGCAGTAATCAGAGGGATGCAAATGTGAACTATTCATCTCATTTTGGGCAATATAACCTTGAAAAACAAAACCACCATGTGGCCAGTTTTACTAAAATGAAGATGCAAAAACATGCAATAATCGTAACCGAATATGAAATTAGATTCAGAAAACTAACCAAGATTCACCTCAGTGCCTGATTTTGGACCTGAAGTATCAAGGCCAGCAGTTTTTGCACGAGAATTTTCTGGGACATCAGTTGCAGGATGAGGAGGCTGCTCAGGATAAGCCCGACCAAGGGAAAATATTTGAAGTTGATGGAGAAGTACAAACACCTAAAGCGGAAGGATCAATAAAAGAAACATCAGAAAGTACACAAACGGACAGAACTATCAATCATAGCCATAATATAAACAGTAATTCTAGTAGCTCCAACAGAAATATTAAGAATTTACAGGGAAAAAACAGACAAGCAACAAAAGCTATGATTTAAATAAGAAACCTAACTGCAAGAAATAAAAGAATTTGAAATAAACCTTTGCTAACTCCCACATCTTTTCACCAGCAACAAATGACGATTCATTTGGAAGAACATCTACATGGGAAATAGATTGGTTCAAATTCTAGCAAATAACAAGGCAACCCTAAAACCAGTGATAGATAGGTACAATGTATTCATAAACAGCTTTACCATCATAAGGGGAACCTTGTAATGGTAAGAGAATGCACTTTGGCTCTTTATGAGGAGAAGCAGCTTCAATTGCTACAAGTACACAAGAAAAAAATCAAGAAAATATGCAAATATTAGATTGACTAACATGGTATTCCTATTGCTAAGACTTCCACAAGTACCTCTTTTGCACTTCTTCCATTCATCACATAGAACTTTTATAAGTAGATCAGGCCAGCTACCTCTGATCTCCTCTATGAGCGCAGTAGTGCAATTCTTGTATGAATCCTTTGCACAAGAAGCAATGAACTACTGACTCAGGAATGCAAATAGAGGATACAAAATGAAGATATGGCAAAGTATAGAAAGACATACAAAATAACCACATTTCCAATGAAAAAAATCATTGAATTAATATACTAACAACATGATATGGATGAGTGCTTTATTAGGAGTCTATTAGAGGAGTATAAGTACTTTATTATGAGTCTATTAGAGGAGTATTTTATTTTTAGTAGAAGTCTATTATTTCCCTATTATTTCTGCACTAGTTTATGTTATAGTTATGTTAATAAAAAACAGCTTGAATAGGATTCTTTCTAAGAGTCCTAAAACAACTTGAATAGGAGTCTTTCTAGGAGTCATAGTTTAGGTGGAACTTTTGTGTTTCTTTGCCTATATAAGGCTATTATGCTATGCAATAAAGTAAGGAAGAAGTTATCATAAAAATTAGCTAATTAGGAGTAGCATAATTTAGCCTAATCTCGGCAGACCTTGTCCTTGACAAGTGCTGCCAGTTTTTCATCACCAAAAATAGGCTCCGCAAGGAAGGGGACCAACGTAAATAAGGGGAAAGAGATTAACTTTCCTGATAACTGTATTGGACTCGATCTCACGCACGAGCACATAACAATTTGGTATCAGAGCAGGAGTTCCTAGAAGAAACAGGCCATTCAGCTGCAGAGCAATCATCGATAGATTGGCAAATGGATCAGAGGATATGAGAGATGGGGCAACAAGAATTAAAGGCTCAATATGCAGAGATTATCCGCATGCTTGCAAGGTTGGAAGGCGCAAAATAGAGCGAGTATTAGGGACCAACACCACCACCACGGGAGGAGAGGACTGATGGGGTCAGCGGGGCAAGAATGGTGCCTAAATATACTAAGATGGAATTTCCAATGTTACGATGGCTCGATGGATCTGTCAGGTTTGGCTTCACAGGTGTGAGCAGCTTTTCCTAAGCCAACAAACAGCAGAGGAAAAGAAGGTAAGATTGGTTGCCTTTCATTTAATGGGGGAGGCCCAACAGTTGGTTCTTCCAACCTCAACAAGAAGAACTAGGGATGCATTTGTACTCTTTCAAAAACCATTGCAATATGAGATTCAGCCCTCACCTTAGCAACAACCCTGTAGGAGAATTGGCGAACCTCAAACAGACAGGGAGCGTAGAAGAATATCAACGCCAATTCCAAACACTACTGGCTCGAACCATAGGGCTTCCACAAGCCTTACAAGTAAATCTATCCACAACTGGGTTGGTAGAAGGACTACGAATCGAGGTGGAGATTCAATATCCTGTTAATCTTGGGGCTGCAATGAACTTAGAAAGAGCATGTGAAAGAAAATTACAATGTATGCAAATGCAATACACCCAAGGGGAAAGAGGTAGCCGAAACACCACCCTATGGCCATTTTCGCAGCTGGATAGTAGTAGTAACAACACCATCGTGATTGCAGCCACACTTTTAGGAAGTAAGATAAACTCAGGAGCTAAAACAGCGACCTCCAGTATAGCAAGACCCCCAATTAGAAGACGCTTAACCAGAGCGGAAATGGTTGAAAGAAGAGAGAAGGAGTTGTGCTACAATTGCGACGAGTCTTATTAGGTGGCGCACAAATGTAAGAGACTATTTTGGATTGAGATGGTAGATTCTGAGGAAGAAAAAGAGGAGATATCTTTGCATCCCACCACTGGCATAACTTGATTTCGAGCTTGAGGGCAAGCTCGATGTCGAAGGAGGGAGTAATGATATGGATGAGTGTTTTATTAGGAGTCTATTAGAGGAGTATTTTATTTTTTGTAGAAGTGTATTATTTCCCTATTATTTCTGTACTAGTTTATGTTATAGTTATGTTAATAAAAACGACTTGAATAGGATTCTTTCTAAGAGTCCTAAAACAGCTTGAATAGGAGTCTTTCTAGGAGTCATAGTTTAGGTGGAACTTATTATGATAGGCAATAAAGTAAGGACGAAGTTATCATAAAAATTAGCTAATTAAGAGTAGAGTAATTTAGCCTAATCTCGGCAGACCTTGTCCTTGACAAGTGCTGCCAATTTTTCATCACCAAAAATTGGTTCTGCAAGGAAAGGAACCAACATAAATAAGGGGAAAAGAGATTAACTTTCCTAAGAATCGTCTTGGACTCGATCCCAAGCATGGGCACATAACACAACATATGATGCTTACAAACATAAAATGACAATTTTTGGCAAAGGTCTAACCAGATATTATACCTCATTCATGGAGTTGGTGTCTGATATTAAGTTTTGGTTTACTGTTTCTTCTTTTGAATTTTACTTCTAGTGACAGGAAAAATCATCTTACATCTACCTTTTCATAAAGGTGCCATTCTCCATTGTACATAAGTCACTAATCTCATACAATTATGTGGAATAGATATAATTTTCAATGAGGTATACCAATCTTGCCAACCAGAGATGACATGAAATGGTGTGTTTCCCTTTCAAGGACATCTTGATCAAAAGGATCAACAACCCGCATAGACAGTTAAAAAATACGAAAGTCTTTTGACAATCTTAGCACAGAGGTTAACATTGTGCAGTTTTATACAAGCATCACTTTGTAATTCTTTAACAACACTTTGGAATGCAGTTCTTTTGTTTTTTCTTATTCGAAATTCAACTTCTAATGTCAATACTTTATAGCTCTTTGGGTTTTGTTTGAATTTCATAGATCTAAGATTTTGCTTAGCACTTATTTCCATGTTTCCATTTAAATAAAGAAAAATATATTGTATCCTCCATTTGATGGCATGGGCTCAGTGTTGGGAAACAATTACATAATTTATCATAAGTTGATACTTACACAATGCATACAGGGGAAATGAAAATGATTAGATGAGAGTTGTCCAACAAAACTATAAATTATTATACAAGTTTGAAGTCATATAAAACTCAAATCATCTGCTAGAGAAACTTTGAGACTTGTCCAACAAAACTATAAATTATTATACAAGTTTAAATTCATATAAAACTCAAATCATCTGCTAGAGAAACTTACTCTCAATAACTCAAGATGATGGTAGTTGAATTCTTCTTTACTGTATGGAACTAATTGACGCAAAAGCCATCCTCCAACCCACAATGTCTCGGCAGATATATTAGACCGGCAAAAAAGACTCACCAATGCATCAAGTACCTGTAATGTACTCTCATCAAAATACAAGCTGTTGTATATAAGCTCATCTTTTGTCAGAAATGACAAAGTGGAGTCTTCTCAGTTAATTAATATAATGGCTTAACACAACCCTTAAAATTCAAAAGAAATGGCAAGAAAACAGTTACGGCTCTTCGTTGAATGAATGAGGAATCAGAGAATATCGAAACCAATTTAAGAAACCATTCATGATATAAAGCAACTTGATATCATAACTAACAATTTTACTCTAGAAAAGGTTTATCTCATATCAATAGGGGCATGGGGAACAGCAGCCTCAAGTACGCCACTTTTAAGGTTTGGCAGGTATCATAATCGACAAGCATGCCACTTTGAACACCACAGTTAGTCTTACATCCTATCCATAGAGGTGATCTCATAATTTTCTTTGTGTGAGCTGCCTTTTTGTTTTCTACTTCAATTATTCAGACAGTTTTCCATATCTGAATCTTCTTAGATCTCTTCAACTTACAAAGACTTGAACCAACTTTTCAACTTTAATCTCAAATAAAAAATCCATGGAATCTTTAGTATATTTACATGGTTTGGTTTTCAAATTCTCCAGCCATAATACACAACATCAAAAGTGTACCAGTTAACACATAATTGCTTAATGAGAATGTCAAATCATGTGCAGGGAAACTGAACTAGTTATGCACCTAAGATGGCCGAAAAAACAGAGAAAGTTTATCCGAAAAAATAGCTGTATTGATTAGGAAAGTATTGAAGAGAAAAGAGAGATGCATCTTGTAGCAGGAAGAAAAACTTACCTGAAACCTATGTACACGAAGGCTTGAGTCCACCTCTGTGGAATAGGAATCTACTCCATAATGCTCCTGTTAAGGATATAAACAGGAAGTAAAATCACAAAATCTGAACATGTATTTGATTATAGAACATCATAAAACATATAATTCTCATTGATCATACTATAATGGAAAGCTAGTGCCCTCTTGATGCAAAATTTGGAAAAGGTATAGATGAAGTAATGAATAATAATCCAAATTCAGCACCAGACTATCCATCAACTTTCCACACACAACACAAAAGTATGACTAAAGGTTTAGAATGAAGATACAAAAAAAGCAGATTTTGCTAACTGACACAGAGTGTGTGTGAGCCAAATATGAGTGCGATAGGCCCTTAATTAAGAAATGTTATAAGAGAAAGAAGAGGCACGTGAGGTTGAAGGTATATACTATGAGGCAGAAAGGTGGGCTCCCGGGGGGGGGGGGTTGGTGGTGCAGGCAAAGAGAGAAAATCCTAACTAACTTGGCAGGAGTGGGATTTATGGAAGGTTTTGGGATAGTGGTTAGCCTCGCAGAAGCTAACAAGGTGGAGGAGACTATTTTTCTGCTAGTTTTCCAGAAGTTCATTTGAGAGTGGGAGAGGGAGAGCCTGATCTTTTCTTTTCTTCTTGTTTTGTTGCTAGTTTCATAGCTAAGGAATTGTTGTCTTTACTGTTATTCTACTAAGAAAGGGAGGTTGTATCGGGAGTATTGATACTATACTAGAATAAATATACCCTAGTTATTACTAGAAACTATCAACTGGTATCAAAACGTGCGTCGCTGGGGCATGGTAAACACCAGGATGGAGGCTAGAATGGATCAGATGGAGAAGGAGCTAGGCACCATGAAGGGGGACATGACTGAAATTAAAGGGTAGTTGATGGAGCTAAAAGACTCAATGGCTAGACTGGAAGAAGTAGGAAGGAGGCAGGGAAAGGAACCCATGGTGGAGCTGTCAGAGTCGGGAGCTGAAGGGGGACGCCGATAGGTGACTGAGGAGACCCGCAATTGCGAGAAGTTCTGAAAACTAGAACTGCCCATTTTTGAAGGGATGACCAGATTGGGTGGTTGCTTAGGGTGGAGAGATATTTTGCCATAAATGGCATGATTGAAGCAGAAAAGATGGAGGCGGCAGCAGTGTGTTTAGAAGGTAAAGCCCTGAATTGGTTCCAGTGGATGGAGGTGAGGAGTCCGGTACATACTTGGAGAGAGTTCAAGAAGGAATTAATTGAGAGGTTTCAGCACTCTCAACAAGGGGATGCATACGAGATGGTCATGGCGTTGAGGCAGGAGGGAACCGTGGCAGAGTATCGGGAGAGGTTTGAAGCTCTTTCAGCAATAGTGACGGAAGCTTCGAATGAGTGCTTGATGGGGGCATTCAAAACCAAGTTGAAGACGGGTATAAGGGCGGAGCTCCGTTTGATGAGGGTTGAGACTTTGACGGGGCTTATGGATTTAGCTCAAAGAGTAAAGGAAAGGAACCAGATCATGTAACAAGCCCATGAGGAATACATGAACATGTAGTTGAAAGGCTGGGCAACTCAGAGGTGGACTGGACCCAAGGGAAATTGGAGCCGAGTCACAAGTCCTCCTAACCCGGGTAGAACCACCAGCTACGTATCTCACCGGGTAGCAGAAGTGAAGAAGGAAGGTGCACCCGCCACTTTAGGGACGGGATCGACCTCCCCTGCGACGCATGTCAGCACCGCTGCACCAAACCTTCCTGCTCTCCGGCGACTCACGCAGGCCGAGGCTGCCAGGAAGAGAGCCTTACGTCGCGTATGGTTGCTGTCTCCGTTAGTGGAGAGAGAACAAAACACAAAAATCCTGTGCCCCGCAGCGTTTGGTTGCTGACACTTCCCATTTTTGTTTTGATTCCAGATCACAAAAACACAAATTTTTTGTTCCTTCCAAAACCGTGGCACAAGAGGAGGAGGAGGGCCGCGGGGTGTATGAGGAAGGCAGGAAAGAGATTTGTGGAAGGTTTTGGGATAGTGGTTAGCCTCTAGGAAGCTAAAAAGGTGGAGGGGACTATTTTTCTGCTAGTTTTCCAGAAGTTCATCCGAGAGTGGGAGAGGGAGAGCCTGATCTTTACTTTTCTTCTTGTTCTGTTGCTAGTTTCATAGCTTAGGAATTGCTGTCTTTACTGTTATTCTACTAAGAAGGGGAGGTTGTACCGAGAGTATTGATACTATACTAGAATAAATATAGCCTAGTTATTACTAGAACCTATCAGATTGTAATCACTGTGACATGGTTGTGTAAAGATAGTGCGCTACCAAAAGTGGTCATACATGACTCTCAGACGATTTGTTACTCATTCTAACTTGCCAAAGTTACATAGCTATGATTAATAGTTTTATCAGATGACAAACAAAGCAAGGTCTTTTCTTTTTCAAATCAAGGCATATTTTAGTAACACTCTAACCTGATGTTACATCAACACTACAAAAACGAAAATTAAAATATGTGAGTAGAGATGGAAATGAGATATTGTGACAGCAGTGCAGAAATATGATCATTATTGTCCTTTTGTTAAGAAAAGGACATGACAGAGCTGAAAATACAGTTCATCACATTTGATTTGCGCTTTCTGTCATAGTTCATGTATTTCATTAAATTATCATCATGAGAACCAAGCTTTTCTATGTACTTTATTTCAATTTCATGAATAAATCCATAACTCTCAATAATATTTTAATCTGACAAGTCCCCCAATGACTCACTAACTTGGTCAATGGATAATATCCATACAATAACCTCGATTATATGAACTGACATAAGTTATTGAAAACCCATTCTTTACTACAAGATAAACTAATTGATATCACTGAAGCAATTGCAAAAGAATAGGCAAATAAAACTTCAGTTAATGTTTACTTTTATCTCTGGCACAAAGATTAACCTGCATTTCAAAACTCTCGTATGCTTACAAACTTCATGTGCTTCCAAATAAACCAAATTGCTAAAAGGTTGTGATAGTATCATCTGATTTATGATAACGCTAATAGCTACACAGACCTCATAGAAGGAGAAGGAAAAAGAAACGAACTTGCCTTAAGCTTCAAAAGATAGTCATCAATCTCATTGCCAAAACCATGTTTTATCGGGCTCTCTTCTGCTGAAAATAGTTGCTCCTCACCCAAGCCCTCACCAACCAAAGCTCGCTTCAAAAGAGGTAAGGAATACCATTTAGTTTATCTCCTCAGAAGTTAAACATGGAAGATCTTCTTTGAATCATTAGTATGTGAAGAACAATGATCAACTATGAAACTACAAAACTATCATCAAAGTTTTGAATTGAGAGACAAATCAACTTTTGTCAACATGATACATCCCATGAAACTTTCTCTCCCCTCTCGCTATGCATCAAAAATAAAAAATAGAGATTATCTTATGCAATATCTTTGGTAATATGCCACTAAAGTTAGTCATGTTAACAGTTCCAATTTACTGATAATTGATCAGTTCCTTGTGATTTTTCAAGTGAAAAAGCAATGTTGGGAGAATAAAGGCCAGATCAGTACTAAAAAAGAATGTTGCTGGCTCTATACTTAAAAGTTTTTGAGTTTGTTCGCAATAAATATTTTAGGACCAAACTTGAACGTCTGAATAAAATTTTAAGGAATTTTTAATCTGAGGAATGGAGTGAAGCCTTTCAATTCTAGGCCATTTAAATATGGATTCATAACAAAGTTATTAAACAAACATTAAGAATGTAGCATCCTCACAGAGCACAAAACAAGTGTGAGGCACAATTGGACCTTAAGCCTAAAATTGAACCAGTAGCTAGTGTTTAGTTTATACAAAAATAGCAGTATGGCCCTTTGTATATTGTTTTCTATAAATACAATGAGTTCCCAATAACACAAGGCTCTCCTCAAGCCAATAGCTACTTTTTCTTGTAGGCAAAATATTAGCAGTTAGAAACCTTTTAAAAGATTTTTGAAGTAAAATAGTAATAAGGATAAAAGGTAATACTCGGATGCATTTCAGATGAGAGCAACAAGTGATGAAAGCAGTAGATCTAGGATCTTGATAGACCTCCGATTCGACTCACGTATTATAGGAAAAGAAGGCCCATGAATGAAGGGAAAGTTGGTTGATCCTAAAGCGAACATATGTCATTTTGTTATCTTTCCCTTTCATTATGTTAATGTTATTTTGTTATGTTTGTTATACCATTACTTTTGAATCTGGAAAAGGTACATATAGGCTGTCGCTAGGAGTGAGAAAAACATGTGGATTTGGTTGTTGTTAAGGAGAGCTGCAGTCCTCTCGAAAGGCTGCTACCATTTTATGAAAATTCCCTTTTCTGGAATACTACAAGAGTTGATTGAATCGTGTGGCTCTTTTACATAACGTAATATCCTATCAGAAATTGGCATCAGAGCCAGCAAGCCATGCCTCCGAAGAACTCTGACGATAAAATGGAAGCGATTGAGAAAGAATTGGAAGGAATCAGAGAAGAGTCAAGTAAGATTCCAGTAGTGGAAAGAGCTTTTGAGAGAATTTTGGAGATAGAGAAGACTCTCACCACACTCTCCCAAGGAGTGACCCAGATAATGGCCACAATTAGTGAACAATAGAGAACGGTGCAAGGGGCAAGTAAATCTCTGGGTAACGGAAAGAATACTGAAAGGGAAGAAGGGTCTAGCTCGGTTGAAAAAGAAAAGAATGAGAGAGTACCTATGGGAGTGGAAGAAATGGTAAGTGGTTACGGTTGCACATACCCAGCAGCAAATGAAAAGGTTGGGTGGGAGATGTTTGGGAACTCAGGATCATGGCGTACTAGGAGGCGTCTTGAGATGCCCTTATTCAATGAAACAAATTCGAAAGGCTGGTTATATAGAGTCGAAATGTTCTTCAAACTGAATCGAATGAGCGAAGCTAAAAAGTTAATGGCAGCTGGAATCAACTTCGAAGAGGATGCTCTCGCCTGGTTTCGATGGACTGATGCAAGAACACCATTCGGCAGCTGGAGTGATTTAAAACAACAGTTGGTCCAGTGGTTCGACCAAACTCAAACTGGAAACTTATGCAAAAGGTTTTTATATATTAAACAACATGGGTCAGTGGCCGACTATCGGAGGGAGTTTGAGAAACTCTCAGCACCACTAACGATGCTGCCTGTGGAGGTGCTAGAATCCACTTTTGTGAAGGGGTTGAAGATAGAGATCAGAGCTAAACTTCGTTTGATGAACCCGATGGGGCTTAAGGCCCTTATGAATACAACCCAAATGATTGAAGAAAAGAATTGGACCATCAAGCAAAAAGGAAGCACATCGGGACCTATTTCTCTCAAACCCAGTCAGTGAGGAGAAGGGAAAGGACTTGTGGGTCGGAACATGAACCAGGAGGGAGAAGCCAAGGCTCCAAACCAAGGAATCTTTTGGAGCACTCCGGACATACTGCCAACCAAAAAACCAGCGAGAACTCTAGCAGAAGGAAGCTGACGACAGATCTGGCCCACTGATGCCAATATCCGAGACAGAAGGGCACAGTTCGTGTGAAGAAAGGTACCGGCCAGGCCACGTGTGTTGGAAGGAGCTTCAAATTTTGCTCATCATCGACGAAGAAAGAGAAGAGGAGGCGGTGGGTATGGAACTGAAGGACGACGAGCAGATTTCAGGGGACAAGACTGAGAGTGCAGAAGTACACATAACAGAATCTGTTGAACTATCCCTAAATTTGGTGATTGGCCTGACCACAAGAGGCACCATGAAGATGAGATGGACGTTAGCTGGGAGAGATGTGACAATGATGTTCGATTGTGGAGCTACCCATAATTTCCTATCTCTAGAGATCATTGAAGAACTATAGGTACCCCTCATTTCCACTTACAATTATGGAGTAATTATGGGTAATGATCTAGAAGTTAAAGGGAGGGGCATTTGCAAGGGAGTAAGGATTGAGGTTCAGGGAATAACAATCATTAAGGATTTTCTGGCTCTACAATTGGGTAGTATCGATATAATTCTCGGTATGCAATGGCTGGGAAGTATTGGGAGTATGGAGGTGAATTGGAGTAACCTGGTGATGGAATTTTGCATTGATAATTCTCGAGTGGTGCTAAAAGGGGACCCCAGTTTATCCAAGACAGGAGTTTCTTTGAAAACCATGACGAAGACAATACAACAAGGAGTGGGGCTGACTGTGGAATTATGTCAGATGGAGTTTCTTGGAGAAATTACCAGTGACAAATGGGCAGTTTCAAAAATGGTCCAGCGAGTGCTAAGGAATCATCAAATGGTATTCCAACCTATCATAGAACAACCTCCTAAAAGGGACATCGACCATGTAATTAACTTGGAACTAGGAATGAGATCGAGAAGGTGGTCAAGAAAATGATTGCAGTAGGAATTATTCAACCTTCCACGAGCCCTTTTTCAAGACCCTCACTACTGGTCAAGAAGAAGGATGGGAGTTGGCGCTTTTGTGTAGATTATCGGGCGCTTAATCGAGTGACAATAAAAAATCGTTATCCGATACCGGTAATTGACGAGTTACTAGACGAGTTACATGGGGCTAAGCTCTTTTCAAAATTGGATTTAAAATCAGGCTATCATCAGATTCGGATAAGGGTGAAAGACATTCCAAAGACAGCATTTATAACTCACGAGGGTCACTACGAATTTAGGCTCTCAAACGCCCCGACAACTTTCAGTCCTTGATGAATCGTGTGCTTCATTCTTTCCTAAGGAAGTTCGTCTTAGTTTTCTTTGATGATATATTAGTCTACGGTAGAGATGAAAGGGCCCATGGTTAGCACTTGGATAGGGTGCTTACCACCTTGACAAAACATCAACTTCTTTTAAACGAGAAGAAATGTGTGTTTGGGTAGAGGAAAATTGAATATTTGGGGAATTGGGTGATAGACCAAGTGGTTGAGGTGGATAAGGAGAAGGTTAGAGTAATAGAAAATTAGCCTAAACCATCAAACTTAAGGGAACTCTAGGGCTTCTTAGGCCTTACAGGTTACTAAAGGCGATTCTTAAAAGGATATGGAAATATAGCTTGGCCATTGACACAACAACTGAAGAAGGACTCTTTCCATTGGAATGCAGAAGTAGAAAAAGTATTCCAACAATTGAAAGAAGTTATGACACTTGCTCCCACCTTGGCTCTACCTGATTTTGCCAAGCGTTTTACCTTGGAAACCGATGCTTCAGGTATGAGATTAGGTACAACTTTGTCTCAAGATGGTCCCCCTATTGCTTTCTTCAGCCAATCGTTGTCAACCCACAGCCAACTGAAGTCAATATATGAACGAGAGTTGATGGCTATTGTGTTGGCAGTGCAAAAGCGGAGGCATTACTTGTTAGGACAACATTTTGTGATTCAAATTGATCAAAAAAGTTTGAAACATTTGTTAGAACAGAAGCTTATACAGCCAAAATACCACAGGTGGGTTGTTAAATTAATCGAGTATGACTTTGAGATCTGGTATAGACCGGAAAAGGAAAATGTTGCAGCTGATGCCTTATCCCAAATCTCTCAGTCTAAGCCACTTCAACTGACTGCTATTTCTATTCCAAGAGTATTAGACACTGATTTAATACAAAAAGAAGTGGCTGCAGACTCCAACTTTGCCGAGATATTTCAGAAATCGCAAGACAGCATAGAGGAATTGCCTGGTTATTCTTGGCAACATGGCACTCTGTTGTATAAAGGGAGAATGGTTCTGCCCAACAATTCCAGTATTTTGCCTACCTTGATACACGAATTTCATACTAGTCCAATTGGGGGACATTCCGGATTCTTGAGGACCTATAAAAGAATTAAAAGTGAGGTGATTCGGAGAGGTATGAAGGAAGATATTTGGAAATTTGTAGCTGAATCTGCCATATGTCAATAGAACAAATACGTAACTGCCTCTCCCTTGGGACTACTCCAACCTCTTTCCATTCCTAATAGAATTCGGGAGGATATTTCTCTTAATTTCATGGAATGCCTTACCAAATCAGTGGGCTATAATTCCATTCTTGTGGTTGTCGACAGGCTAAGTAAGTATGTGCATTTTCTGCCTTTAAAACACCCTTTCATAGCAAAGTCGGTGGCTGATATTATTGTTCGGGAGATTGTTCGACTTCATGGAATGCCCAGGTCAATTGTTCCAGACCGTGACAAAATTTTCATCAGCAATTTTTGGGAAGAAATATTCAGACTACAGGGGACTATCCTACAGTGGAGTAAAGCTTATCATCCCCAATCCGACGGTCAGACCGAAGTTGTAAACAGAACGTAGAGACCTATCTACATTGCTTTGCAGGCGCTCAACCGAAGAAGTGGAGTTCTTGACTTCCATGGGCAGAATACTGGTATAATACTTCCTACCATATATCTACAAAAATGACTCCCTTCAAAGCTGTATATGGCAGGGATCCCCCACCTTTAGTGCATTTTGGCAATCAAACTACAAGACTAGCTAACTTGGAGAATCAACTCAAAGAAAGAGACGCAATTTTGGAGGAACTCAAGCTCCATCTTGCAAAAGCTCAAGTAAAAATGAAGGTGCACACAAACAAACATTGGAAAGACGTTCAATATGACGTGGGTGATCTGGTTTTCCTCAAATTGAGGCCTTATAGAATGCCCTCTTTGGCTAAAAACAAGAATGAGAAACTCTCACCGAAGTTTTTCGGCCCTTATCACATTCTAGAGCAGATTGGAGCAGTGACATATAAACTTGATTTACCAGTTAGTATTAGTATTAACATCCACCCGATCTTTTATGTCTCCAAACTCAAGAAGGCGCTTGGATTTCAACAGATCAATTAGCCCCTTCCACCTCAATTGACTTCAGACATGGAATGGGTTGTGACCCTAGAGAAGGTAGTGCAGTGGCGTGAACCATGAGGGCAAAGAAATTTTGGTTAAATGGTGTGAACTACCTGATTTTGAAGCTACTTGGGAATCTCACGAGGCAATCAAACAATAGTTTCCTAATTTTCTCCTCGAAGACAAGGTGGAACTCGACGGGGAGGGTAATGATAGACCTCCGACTCACGTATTCTAGGAAAAGAAGGCCCATGAATGACGGGAAAGTTGGCTGATCCTAGAGCAAACATATGGCATTTTGTTATCTTTCCCTTTCATTACGTTATTGCTATTTTGTTATGTTTGTTATGCCGTTACTTTCGAATATGGAAAAGGTACATATAGGCTGTTGCTAGGAGTGAGAGAGACATGTGAATTTGGTTGTTGTTAAGGAGAGTCGTAGTCCTCTCGAAAGGCTACTACCATTTTATGAAAATTCCCTTTTCCGTAATACTACAAGAGTTGATTGAATCGTGTGGTTCTTTTACAAAACGTAGTATCCTATTAGTACTAAAACAGAATGTTGCTGGCTCTATATTTAAAGTTTTGAGATTGTTCGCAATACATATTTTAGGACCAAACCTGAACGTCTGAATACAATTTTAAGGAATTTTTAATCTGAGGAATGGAGTGAAGCCTTTCAATTCTAGGCCATTTAAATATCGATTCATAACAAAGTCATTAAACATTCATTAAGAATATAACATCCTCATAAAGCACAAAATAAGTGTGAGGCACAATTGGATCTTAAGCCTAAAATTGAACCAGTAGCTAGTGTTTAGTTTATACAATAATAGTAGTATGGCCCTTTGTATATTGTTTTCCATAAATACAAGTTCCCAATAACACAAGACTCTCCTCAGGCCAATTGCTACTTTTTCTTGTAGGCAAAATATTAGCAATTAGAAACCTTTTAAAAGATTTTTGAAGAAAAATAGCAATAAGGATAAAAGGTAATACTCAGATGCATTTCAGATGAGAGTAACAAGTGATGAAAGTAGTAGATCTAAGGTTTCAGATAATGTAAAGATTTCTTAAGAAATTATGATAGTTTCTAATAAATTCATTATGGAAGACTTTTCCTGTTGGAATATAAACCTGGTATTTAATCTTCCAACAATTTCTTGCATTTTATGTGATCCTCGAAAGACACTTACCCACTAGGATATTGTTCTTAGCACAGCCTATCTAATTTCTTGAGATTTTAACATAGAGATCAAGAGTATTTTAAAAGTTAGTTTAAAGTTGGTATTGTCATAATTTCACCTTGCACTTGCCTATGCTTCTACCATTTAAGCAACCTAAAAATTCTTTGATTTTGATCTTTCTACTGAATTACACCTGTTACGAATTCGAGGATGTTTCTTGATTTTATAGCTAACCCACACCCCTGTTTATGGACACAATATAGATAAAACTTCGATTGATTCAATCTACCTTCAACGTCCTATAATCAATATTCTTACAAAAGAAAAAGCATCTTACAAGAGCAAGAGTTAGCAGACAATTAATCATGTTGCCAATATATTTTTAGGTAATAAATGATACTGAGCCATAGCACCATAAATATAAACCTTAAGATATTACTTTTGGATAGAAAACCTGTTAAATATTCTTAAAAGAATATGATCAACAAGAATTTACCAGAAGTAGCTTCTTGTGTTGCTTGCGCTGAGGGAGAATACCAAGAGCATCTAACATTGTCTCATCCAGTTCTACAAATGGATACATTTATTAGATGTTAGCAATAAATAGCAAAAGCACAAAAAAATAAAAAGAGACATTAACTCCAGTTGAAAAACCTTTTGTTTGCAAGAGCGTAGCCAGCAGACTTAATGAGCCTAGAACTTGTAAATCATTTCCACTAGTAAGATAAAGCAGCAAATCATGCCTATAAAAAATTGAAAGTTACAAATAATATCAAAGACGTAACAAATATGAACCGGGATTAGGATTATTTCAATTACCCAAAAAACAAGTTCAGATCTAATAGAGGAGGACACATTAACAATCATGTATAATGAATAAGATCACAACCTAACATAAACCACTGCTTTTAACACAAGTATGCAAAGGAAAATAGCAAAACATTTTAACACAAAAAAGTAAATTATATTTTTATATTCTTATTTTAAGAAAGCAGGCCCCACAGCCATGTCAGCGCTGACGTTTCATAGGGGCCCATAAAAGAAATAAAATAGTATTCAAAATTGCCAAGTTAGATTACCGTCATCTTTTCCATTATAGTGGGGTTCAATTTTAACGTTTTCTAAATGTTAGGGACATAAGTGTTCTCTCTGGAATATTAGGTAACTTGTCGAATGGTGTAAAACTTAGGGTCAAAATTGACCCTTTTGTCTTTATTTAACTATTGTAACATTCATCCCAATATATTAATCTTGTTACCATATTCTTAATTATTCTAAAACAAGAACTCTAAAATTATAAACAAAAATAAGGATAATAATTATTCTGTAAATACTAAACCAATGGGGAAAAACTAATATAAAATATTTCAGTTCCTTTTCTAATAAGAAGAAATAATAACCGACCAAAATTTTCAGTCCTTGTCATTCAAGTCAACCGTAACAATTAACTATTGTCATATGCATCTTTCCAGATAGTTTGTAGAGTCGTCCTCAGTTATTAAGAGATGTATCGATCAATCATTCAATTGAAGTCTCTGCCTAGCTCATCCCAAACTTCATGCTCACAAATACATTCTTCAGAGACTTTTTCTTTTCTTTCTTTGCCATATACAAACCTTTCCTAGTAAACTAATATGCATAATGACCTCTTCAATTACATCTAGAGAACTTACTTTCATAACAACTTCATTTAGTTTGCATATTAAATTGCCCTACTTGTTGATTATTGTCATCCCATTCAACTTGTTTATTTCGCATATCCCACCTTCACTATCAAGCTTAGGTTCCTAACCAACTATCTTTTGTCAGTTAGGGTCTAGAACACCTTGAACACAGGCCCCAAGGCCATCCAACTTCTTCAAAATTTGCAAAATCAATTCATCAAGTTTATGATCAGTGGGTAATTCTCTGTATGACCTTCCACTACATGTAGCCATAGTTGAACCAATACTCTATTACCAAACTAATGTAGGAAAACTAAAGGATAACTTCTACACTAATTGGACAATGGGAAAGGAACACAACTTAGACTAAAAATAAGAGCAAAGCAAAAAGCAATATATATGAACATTTTTTTATTAATATCAATAAAGAAAAACTCAAAATTAAATCATACAAAGATTACAAACTTCACACTAGCATCTTATAGAAATCAAATCTAGTTGTAAAGAACTAGACACCACAACTCTCTACAAATCACCCCTGGAATTGAAGAATTACTCTAAGACACCACAGCTCTCTACAAATCACCCCTGGAATTGAAGAATTACTCTAGAAGAAAGCCTCATACTGTTAACTTTGAATTGAATACCAGAAAATCATCTCTTCTTTTTTTACAAATGAAACATCTACCGCTTATATGAAGCATCTAATTCCACTAAAACAAGGATTAACTTAAATTACCCAAATAAAAACTACTCGTGCTAACCAAAATAAAAATCACTTGTACTATTAGAAGGATTCTTACTATTTCCTAACCAACAAGGAAAAAATGAAACGAAAATATGTCAATTCATTTTTAATAAGGATTTTAATTACGAAAAAGATCACCAATTGTTTCATTCATTATGAATATATACAATTACTAAACATACAAATTACCATCACAAACTAATAAAAAAAAGTTTTAGAAACTCAAATATAAAGGATTTACATTCAAATTTATATTCGGACTATTAAGGAAATAGGAACAATAATTAACACAAAAAAAATGATTCATCAAATAATCCAAATGGATGAAGCAATGATGTCACCAAGGATCAGTTTATCAAAGTATTACTTGGAAAACACATGGCTTGTTGTAAAAGAGAAATAAGTAATGAGAGTAATATTTTACCTTAAAGCATGATGTGGAAGACAACAAGAACTCGATTCAGTAATACTGCCAGCATCTACTTGAGAAGAATCAGACAAGTTTAGCATAGCCATCCTTACACAATCATCACCTTTACCAGTTTCTAACTGTTGGTTTTCATGCACGGAACAATGATCAGATACACAACCATTGAGTTTAGCTTCAGAACCCACAATAAATGCCTCTGATGGACAGAAAAGAGCAGCAGCAATGGTGTTTGCCAAGTCTTTGATTTTAACTATGCGTAAGATGCTACAAAGCAGATACAGGGAAGTCATAGCACCAATTTGTTTTTCCTGGTTTAAAAAGCTAATGTAAGTTAAGGAAGAATAAATTATTCAGAAAAAGACCAATCGTTTAAGAGGTATGATGGTTAAGTTATAAAATCAACAAAGAACAAAAGAAAAAATGCATTACATTTACTGCACCAAACCGTAAAGATGGAAGGAGCAAAGGAAGTATCAAAAGTCGCAAAATCTTGTTTGTTATTAATTTTGCAACATCTGGAATCCCAGCAGAAATGACGTCACTGATATAGTATAGATTGTCCTCAATATCATCTACAGCAGAAATAACTGCCTCGGATAGATCTGGGCTTGGGCTTCTGTCTCATTAGTAAAGCAATAATATTTAGCTGAGAAGTACTACCAACCACAAAAGGTAATAAATGTCTAAGTTCCTCATACTTACTTTAATGTTTCATAGACAAATCTATTTAGATCAACACATTGCTTCCTAAAGAAAGCAACCAAGTTTGAAAAATAATCTGCATGAGGGACCTTCGTGACAAATCTGTTCACGTATTCATCTCCAACTAGAAACCAGAACAATAAAAAGAATAATAGATGTTATTGATCTTTAATTTGATTTCGAATAGGTGAATTACACGGGAAAACAAAGCAGCGAAGTTACAACTACTCACCATGATAGACATTTAATGTCACAACACGTACTGCAGTACGAACCATATTTTCTTCATGAAAAGCAAATCGTATTGCCTCAACATACAATGGAAAAGAAACAACTTCTTCCTAAGTGCAAAAGATGGTAAAAGATTATATCAAAAAGCCGAAGAGGCACAAATGCTTGCATTCAAGTACAAGTTACGTAACTTAGAAGAATAACGACAATCATAAACCATCAAGCAAACTACATTGTTGACAACATGTAACAATGACCCACCTCTTTTTGGAAGTAATTTTCAAGTAAAAGGAAATATATATAGAGAGAGAGAGAGAGAACAAGATTGACTAAGAAGAAAAGGAGAATTTTGCATCGCTAAAGCTTACATATTGATTTAATTCAGAAACAGGAAGGATAGAGAGAAAAGTATATGTGCCACAAAACGCAACTTTTATGGTTTACAACTTAGGTCAATAGAGTTGAGTTTAGCATGCTTTCAACGAAAAATAACACTCACTACAACAGAGAAGAGATCTAAAGGTGACTTTTGAACTAATATATTCAAAAGGCAACCTAAACGATAAAAACAATTTCTTGAACATGGCCACAACCTTCTCCAACTAGACTCTATATCCAAGCAATGCATATCAGTATTAACAGAAAACATTTTTAACTTTGCTTGAAACTTCGATGTCCCTTATCACTAGCATCAGGACTGCAGTAAATAAGAAAAGAGAATTACCAATACAAATTAATGGACATTCTGTAATAGAACAAGGTACACAAATAGAACTTACATGCTCAGTCTTTACAAGTAGAGAAATTGTATTCTTGTTAAGCTTTCCACTTATTGCTCTACATGCACCCAAAAAAAAAAACATGCTATTCAAGAACCATTGTCAATATTGTGTAAAAAATGAAATTCAAAGAGTAAAAGATGAGGAAAAAGATCAACATCAGAGGGCAGCTTTGCGGACAAAATAAATACCTTAAGAAGGAAATGTAGTACGACAACAATTCTTCATTCCGAAAGTCAAACGTATAAGTAATTAAGTAGTTAACATGTTCATTGCTGAACATATAGTCTGCAAAAATATTTGCAAAAAGATTTACCCAACAAATACAACATGGATAATGTAGAATGTATAGTATTACAGCCTGTGTAATCCGCTTTGTCCCAAATAACCAACTTACATATGGCATGCTCCGATTTTAGGTTTTGGATCATGATGCTCATTGTCTGCAGCAACTGTAGTGAAATAGAAATAGTTTTGCTAATTGCTAGCATACGCACAAGTTCGCCCATCACTTGCTTCTTCATAAAAAATCTAGTAAGCAATCAAAAAAGTATGAAATAGCTGTGCACAAAATGCAACTTGGAATGAAACTCATTAGTTAAAAATCTTACTCAAAAAAGTTTGAGTCATGTTGATCACCATATGTTATCAACTCTGCTATTGATCTGAGGGCCTCAATAACAAAATCCTTAATAGGAGAAGGTAACTTTAGATAAGTAAGTTAAAAGTAAAACAAAGGACTCATGAAACCAGATAAAGTAGGAAGAAGAATGCTGGTACTAGTTACCTAGGAAATTTCCCCCAAAAAATATAGAATACTAGAACTAGTTACCTGATTAACTTCATTGACAATCTGAACTTTCTGCAGCTGCTCAGTCAAATATCTGCAAAAGCATGACATACTTATTCCATATAAAAACAAAATCATTATTAAGGCAGAAGTTTTCTCATAACATTGACTGAACAACTTCCTTAGAATCCTAACCATTATACCCATTCATGCCACCACAAAAATTAAGCCAATATGAAGGGGAAAAGAAAAAGAAAGATTCATTATGAGACCTAGAAAATCCCACTAACAAATTCAACAACAAAAGAAACATTTCAATAAACAATCATTACATGAATAGCACAATCAAGATAGGCTATGACTCAAAGCCAGAAGTAGGTAAGAACATCCACTCACACAACGTTCCACATCTAAGTAGCCCCAGTTTAAAGGTATAAAGACTTATGTGCCGACATTATATTCGAGAATATCCATATCCTTTAATTGACAAGTAGAGGGGTTGCTGCAATTATCACATAACTACCATAGTATGGCCAACCACGCACTTCGGAAAGCTTGCTTAGAAAAGGACTTTAGTTAACCTAGGAACGATTTGGCTGCAGAACATACCAAAAGTTTATCAAATCAAATGCATACTCATATCAAAAAGTTCCGGCTGCAACTTTTTCCCAAATAGTATGTGGAAGGTCATCACCAATTAAACAGAATAACACAAAATGGCCCACAGTTGATAAGCTAACAAGCATAAGACATTTAAATTCGAACCTTGAACACCCAATTCCTGGAATCCTCAAACTAAAATGGTATTTTCAATTGAATTCCCATTTTTTTTCAACAAACACTTAAAAGCGCAGGATATTTAATTACAGTGGGTTAAACACACTGACACACTACAATCACTAAAAGCAGCGTCTTAATTAAGCTGAAAACTAAGAGGAAATCCGCAATCGAAGATAACCAAACCTGAGTTCGTCTATGGAGAATCGATCTCTTGATCTCCAAAAGGAAAACCACATGATTTTACGTAAAATACAACCTTTTTTAGATTACGCTATCTGCAATTCTTGGTCTCCGCCGGTTACGATTCATTCTTCTTTCTCCGATCGGTATTACGGAAATGAAGAAATAAAAATATGAGATGAGAAAGTACTTGATGGGAGGGATCAAAAATGAAAAGGAGAGGGGCGTTGGGTCCTGCTTCTGTTTGCGTTTGATTGTGTTTAAAAGGAGGGGGGTGTGTGTAATTTAATTTTATAATACTGTTGCAGAGTTTTAATGGGAGTTTGGATAAGCAAAAGGGCGAATAGAAATACGGAATCTGCCAGCAAAAGTTTGGAAAAATAGAGTTTCGGAGTTCCGCCTAGCTGGCAACAATTTTTCATTTTCGAGACATTTGGACCGCCTAGCAAGGGCCGTGATTTTGTTTCTTGAAGGCGAAGGGCCTAATCTCAGCAGATTGATCACATTTTCATATTTTTAGGCCCAATATACATTGGAAATTTATAAGAGAAGCCTTCTTCATCATCTTTAAGGCCGAATAAGCTCTCGTCATTATCGAAAGGGAATTTCACGACCCATGTTCATCAAAGAAGTTTCGAATAGGTTTAGATATCAAATAACGTAAATACTGAGTAAATTTTAATTTTAAAAATATTCTAATTGAGGAATTTTTCACTTATTGTTTGATGAAAATTATCATTAGATCAAGTGAAGTCTTAGCATATGATTTTGATAACGACCAAATATATTAATAATAACGCATTTATTTATTATGATATTAGTTATTTAATATGAGAAATAATCAAGCATTATGTAAATTTCAGATTTCATAAAAGAGCAAAATGATGTAGAAATTCATCAAAGGAGCTTAAATGAGTAAAGTGGAAGTACCAAATACAACTTAAGTGAGTAAGGACATTTAAATGAAGAACCAAAAACAAGAAAGATCCGAAGGAAATTATACAGAAGCTTTACAGAATTATTACGAAGCTATGCAACTAGAAATCGATCCCTATGATTGAAGTTATATATTATAAAATATAGGCCTTATTCATACAAGCACAGAAGAACACACAAAAGCTTTGGAATATTATTTTCGAACAAACCCCTTCTTATCACAATTTTTTAATAATATGGTCGTGATCTATCATTACATGCGATTATCTCCACTACTTTTATGGTTCATATTCGAGATTAGGATCATGCCTATAATAATAATAAGCAGATGAATTGAATTGTAGACATGACAACATACGAACTCAACAAGACCCCTCAAATCAGACAAAAAAAAAGAAAAAACAAAGGGGTGCCTCGTTTAGTTCTTAATAACGAATAAAAATTATATCAAGAATGACTGAAAAGTGGAAACAAGTCCAAATATAATTTGATCATTATGAGAAAATCCAAAATATTTGTATACAGAGCCAATCATTAGTTCCCAACCGTGGGGTGAATGGAATCTTATACATAAATCGGTTAATAAAAGAATAATTTCAGAGGTTTTCCTTGACTTTGTCCGTGTCAACAAACAATTCGAAATGCCTCGACTTTTTTATTTTTAGAACAGGTCCGAGTCCAATAGCAACAATTCGAAGCACTTCTTTATACACTATTTCGAACACCCAAGGACTCAATTGTATGGATATGTATTTTCTCTTTTCTGTAGTTTTGGTGGAAGGATTTATTCCAGATGCTCTCCAAATCTGAAAAAACCAGAGGTTATTTGTATTCCTCAGAAACCCCCACCCGCATCACCATTCAAGATTTCTTGGCAGACTATTGGCCAAACCACTTGGGCGCTAGGTCCAATATGAACAGGATCACTTAGTCATGCTTCATAATTGGAAAAACGAGCACCATGGAAATGATTTTTCTCTTAGGAGTGAATTTATTTGAAGAATGAGGACGAGTTCCTAGTTTCGCCAATTTTTAATTGATTTTCTATTGTTTCTCTTTTTTAATTTATTATTTTCCCAGAATGTATCCTAATTTTTGGCCTAATTCTTCTTCTGATGATTGACTCAACATCTTATTAAAAATATATACCTTGGTTATATTTCATCTCTTCAACAAGTTTAGTAATAAGTATAACGACCCTATTGTTCCGATGGAGAGAAGAACCTATGATTCAGTTTTCAGGAAATTTCCAAACAAACAATTTCAACGAAAATTTTCAATTTCTTATTTTACTATGTTCAACTCTATGTATTCCTCTATCTGTAGAGTACATTGAATGTATTGAATTCAATTCAATTCAATTTGAATGTTTAAATTCAAAAATCTTTACCTATATAAAAAAACTGATACAGTTTGATTTCTCAACGCACATAATAGTCCTTCTAAAGCCCACTTTGGCCCCATGCTATGAGTGAAAGGACAAATGTAAAGACTACCATTAAAGCAACCTTAATTTTCTTAGAAAATTTTAACACCTATATCTACTGGGCCTTCAAAAACAAAAAACAACCCAAAATAGGATGAGCACCGAGCCTAAAACCAATCCACGTGACACATTTGCTGCAAGGCAGCGCGGCAGCTACATGACTGTTGGCTACGTGCAGCAGCGTGCACTGTTGAGTGCAGTGCACGCTGCAGGCAATAGCGTGCAGCAACACTTGCTGTGGGCTAGCTTTTCTGGCCACGCGCAGTGGCTCCTGGAAATTTTTTTATTTTCAAAAAACATATTGGAAAACATAAAAATAAAATTTCCAGCACTTGTAAAAATTCAAGAATTAACAGAATTTAATTAAAAGAAAATTTGTCATTAACACAAAATAAAAACCGAAAATATTTACCTATTCTTTTCTTCGATCCATGGCTGCTTCGTCTTCAAAAATTACAGAATTTTTCAGATAGAAAAAATAAGACAAGGAGAGAACATGGTGATGAAAGGCCACCCTCCTTGTTACAAACCAAACGAAGAAAGCTTACAAGTAAATCGATTTTTTATAGACAATCAAAGGAGCAAACAAAAACATACACATCATATATTTTTACCACATAAAAAAATTGCAGCATACATAATTTAATTGCCAACCCATGCAACATATCGATACCAAATTATGCATAATAAACCAGTTCTGATACTAATTATTGGATCGAAAACAAGTTCATGCTTGGTTTGGCTAAATGGTAGATTTCAAAAACTTTTTCCCAAATCAAAACACAGCGAAAGCGTAAACACCAAATCAACATGCTTTTAATCCATACATGATACGACATAAAGAAATAAATAAAATAGGAACAAGATCAGATTATTACTAGCTCCTTGCTACAGCTTTGACTCCTCATTGTTATGTCCTCAACCAATCCGATCTCCCATTTGTTCTCCTTGGATAGCTTGGTTAACAAGATCTTTTGGTGGGAAAGGAGAAGAAAAACAAATGGAGGTTATTTTCTTTTTGTATGTTCGACAAGTTGGGAGAGAAAATTGAGAGTCAAAATCACGCACACTTAATTTTGTGTCAAAGTTAAAAATGAATTATGCCCTTACAAGTCCTACACTTGGATGTTTTTGGAGAGAGAGTGGGAAGACCAAAAAACCACCCTCTCATTCTTTTGTTAAGAATTCCAAAAGAGAGGTGTACTTTTTCTCTCCTTTAAAACCCTCCACTAAACTCATTTTTAATGATGAGCATTACCGAATCCTACATTTTTATAGAATTCGGTTTTGCTTTTTTTATATTGTTTCAATTTAATTAATCTAATTAATTAAACCAAAATCCACCACAATATTAAATGTTTCTTTGGGCTTATATTTAACAATTAATTAGTATACGCCTAACATTTAATTATAGGTTTAAAAACCAATTTAATTAACTCTTAATTAAATTGTTTCAGTTTTATTTGCCCAAATCCAATTTGTCCATTTCTCTCCTTTCTGTCTCATTTTCTTTTCGGTAACCTCCATTTATCTTCCTTACTTTCCTTGATAACCTTCCTAGAAGCCAAGTGGGGAATCTAATTGGATTTAATTAATCCAAGCTGTAATAAACACGGAATTAATTTAATCTAATTAGAATTAATTCTGACTTATTAACCAGATATCATTCTATTAAAGCCAATTGGTTGAACTATTGAATAACTTAAAATTATAAGAAAACATATTTCAATTTATTAAATTGATGTCCAATCGCAAACTCTATTATGAACCATATTATAGCCATCCGAACAATAAAGGTAAAATTATTGTTTTGCCCTTATGTTGGTTTTTTCTTCTAGATCTCCCGTTTCACTCTACATGGTGATTAACACCAAGATCTAATCTTGGTATTAAAACTTGATGGGTAGCTAGTCTATCAAACTACTGGCGCTAGTTTAATCACCAATCTCCGTAAAACATCTAGAATTGATGATATTACTATAAACTCTTTATTTGCCTTATGCATGTTTCAATTAATAATTCCAACATGTGGACACTGGATTGACACCCTGTAAAAATCTATTCCAATTATATCAAGAATTATAACGAACCACACATAAGTTCATGACTCATCAAGATTGTGGTTCGTAATAAACAAATGCTAAGGTGTATGTTTTAAGATTAAAGTAACGGTCTACTTTATTCTTTAAAAACATACGCGATTCCAGATTCATTTAATAGTGTCATTATCGATAGTTAACTACTATCATAATTTAAAACTCATTATTCCCTTGAAGTAAACTCCTTTACTGACACAGAGGTAAATCACAATACTACAGTCTAAATCATAATCAAGCGACCAACTTGATTATTTGACTATGAATTAATTAATTTAAAGTCTAATAATATACATGTTTCCTATAAATCTCCATGTATATGTATATTACTTGCAAAGGAACCTTGGCACCTTATGACTAGTTATATTATGCTCATACAAATAAAACCAAATTCTTTTGTTTTATTAGTAATAAATATTTTCATTATAAAATTGTAATTGGAAGAAATTAAGTTACATGTAAATACACTTGCTTTCCAGGGCACTATATTTACATAACCCTAACATTGATGAGTGTTAACTTGTGCACTTGATGTCACATTAAGTGTTGCTTTATTTCACTAGCTTAATGGCTTTCAAGTTACTTGACCCAAATATATCTCACCTTACTTTACCCACATTATAACCTTGAAAAGTCTTTTAATCCATGATTTTGCATGTGAACATTAGTGGTGGAGAAATGAAATGATATGCATAGTTGTGGATTGTCATGATCATGAATGGTATTGAGTGTACCTGTAGATATATTTTAGTTAAACACATTTTCCAAGTCTACCATTAGATTGCTTAGTTTTTGAAGATAATGAATGTTGATTGATCATGAGTAAAAGCTTGGAATGTTGGGTTCTTGCTATGATTTTTGAAAGCCATTCATCTTTGTTTATGATTATATATTCTTGGTATATATGGGAAATGAGTCAATATTTTTGGGTCTGTGAACCTAATTAAATGTGGGGGAAATTGATAGGTACTTAATTGATTTTATAATTATTCCATAAAACTTAGTTATTATTGACATGAAATTGCTTAAGATACTCACTTTGACTCATATGTGATTTTAGGTACAATTCAGAAGCAAAGAAGTTAAAGTGAGTTGAAAGCATGATATTTAGGCCATTTTTCAAAGATTAATATTTACTTGTCTTCATAGAGTAAGAAGAAGAAAATTAGAGCAAGAAGAAAAAAAATTAAGTCCAAAAGAAGACAACAAATGTTGGACCCCGATTTCTTCTTCAATATGTTTGGGATTATTTTATTTTTTATTGTGATTAGGCTTTAATTATAAAGTTTTTGAGGGGTAGAAAATTTTTTATTAAGATTGATGGATTAAATTTTGAAAGCTTATGGTGTTAATTGAAAAGAATAAGAGTTAGTGTAAGGGTATTTTGGGAAGTTCACTAAAGAGAT
>JAOTAY010000008.1:25090216-25110558 GCA_025629805.1 Erythroxylum baracoense | reverse complement strand
TTTGTAGGATAATAATTTGCATATGTTGTGTATGTACAAAATACATGATAAATAATTAGTTTTCATTTTCATAAATAACGATTCGTATCCACAATTAAACTATTCGAAATTTCTGAATTTGCTTTACTGACCGCATTTTACCTTCATTCTTTTTAGGTTTCCTTCTTATTAACTGCTTAATTCATTTGCGCTATTAAGGTATGTTTAATTATTATGTTGCAAATGTATTATATAATATTCTGGTATACTTGTTCCCGACATATTCCTTTTCGTTGATATGATAATTAGTTTCTTGTTTATTTTTCCATATTTCATGACATACATATACAATTTTACTTTATTGATATACTGGCTTACATCGTATTGTCATGAATTAACATTTTTATATATCTTCAGATCCTTTATTTATCTTACCCTATATTCAACCTATATTATTATGCAAGCATTTAAAATTTTTTGCTGATTAATTAAATGTATTGATAACCTTGTCTATTTAATGTATGGTTTGTTAGATTTTTGTTAAATGTATGGTTAACCTTATTTGTTAAATGTATCTTTGTTAGATGTTTTTTTATATTAACAAATACAATTGATGTTAGTGCTTCATGATAAACTCTTTATTAAATCTATGATTTGTTACATGTATTGTGTTATATTCGTAGATAAAGATGATATTATTGCTTTATTTTTTCTGCTTGCTATATTTTTACATTTTTTAATTATACCCAGCATTTATTGATGTAATATACACTTTTTTTACATATCTTGTTTAATAATATTTATAATATATATTAAATTATATTTATTATATATATAGTTATATATATATATATTCCACAAATATCATTACTGTAGATATTTTGATGCTTTAAAAAGCGTCAATGTTGTCTACATTCAGGCATTCAGATATGGATAGAAATGCCAAGAGGTGTCAAAAGTATGCTGAATTGCCAGAAAATAAAAAACAAGAATTCTTGCGAAGAATTACAGAAACACGAACTGCAAAAAAGCAGAGTGCTACTTTGCCTGCACTTAATCAAACAATTACTGATGGATATAGCTATTCTTTAGTTAATAGTGAAGCTTCCAGCAATCAACTTCTTATTCATCAATCCTCTACTCAACAAATACAAAATTGGTCTTCCGATGTTTATGTAAATCGTGTTAATCAAGGTATAAATTTTTTTACCTATATCTTTACTATTTTTTATATGACTACTTCACATAGTGATCATGTTATTTTTGTATGTTTTAAGGGATAAATAATCGTTGCCCTTCCTCAAAGTTAGCAGCTTTGCAAAATTTACCTGCTGAGCCTTAACAGCTTCGTTTTGTTTCAAATTGTGAACATTGTCATGCAAAACAATTTTATCTTAAACCTCCATCATTTTGTTGTTCATCAGGACAGATTTCTATTGTTGCTCCTCAAATGCCTTATGGTTTGAAACAATTATTTTTGGCAATGATGAAGAATCAGAACATTTCAGGAAGAATGTTCGTACATACAATAACAATGTAGCTTTTACTTCTTATGGAGTTAGGTATGATCGAGAACTAACAAAAAACAAGAAAGGGATTTATACATTTCGTGTTCAAGGACAAGTTTATCATTTCCCTGATAGTTTAGTGCCGACAACTAATAAGGTATCTAGAATCCAATACTATTTTTTTGATACTAACGAAGAACTAAACAGAAGGACTAACAGTTGTGATAAACTTCGTGAGAGTACATTAAAATTGATTATGGCAGTTCTACAAGATAATCCTTATGCCAAGTTCTTTCGAAGTCTTAGAGATATTCCATCAGTTGAAAATCATGAAATAGTTCTGAAATGTTATCCTAGCCTTGATCAACGTGTTTATAATCTTCCAACTGCATCACAAGTGGCTACTATATGGACCGAAACTAATGATGAACAAATTGATAAATGTCTTCATATCCAAGTCTATGCTCACTTGGGTACAAGTTATCGAATTCAGTCTTATTATGCATGTTATGACCTGCTTCAATATCTACTTTTATTCCCTCGCGGTGAATCTGGATGGCATCATGGCATTAAGCAGTTGATTTCACAAAGAAACAGCAGTAATGTTTTGGATGAAGAGATTGATGTTCATTTGTACACCTTTACTGATCCATCTGAATTATTCGCTGTGGAAAACACAGGCAAGTTTATCTTTTTTTTGGTCATGTATCAAATATTATTTAATTCCAGCATTTTATTTATCAAATTTATCTTCTTTACAACTAGTTGCTGAAGAAGGATATTGTGAGGATGGTTTGGTTTCTGCTAGAGAATATTATTGCTATCGGCTCCAAATGAGAGATTATGATGAATCTATGCTACCACACAGCTTAAGATTGCTTCAACAATTTGTTGTTGATACTTATATCAAGATTGAAATGGCCTGACTTGATTTCCATAGAAAAAAACAGAATGAGATACGAACAGAAATTTTGCAAGGTGTTTTGGATAGTATTGCCATTGGTCAAATAGAAGGTTCTAGAATTGGCCGTCGGGTTGTTCTCCTAGCTTCATTTATTGGTGGTCCAAGGGACATGAAACGACGTTATCTTGATGCAATGGCTCTGATACAAAAACATGGTAAATCAAATATTTTTCTCACTTTGACTTTCAACCCTATATGGAGAGAAATACAAGATAATCTTAAATTTTATGAAAAGGCACAAGATAGACCGAATTTATTGGCTAGAGTATTCAGAGCTAAATTTGAAATTATCAAAAATGAGTTGATCAAAAAACAAATATATAGAGATGTGGCCGTATTTGTTTATGTTATTGAATTTTAAAAGTGTGGATTTCCTCATGCTCATTTATTACTAATACTTAAGTCGTAATTTAAATTGCTAAATCCAGATTCTTACGACCAGATCATATCTGCTGAAATACCTGATCCTGATCAAAATTCACGATTATATTCTCTCGTCGTTAAGCATATGATTCATGGTCCCTATGGTTTTACGAATAAAGATTGCCCTTGTATGAGAAATGGTGTATGCAAAAACCATTATCCCAAGAATTTTACTCCATTTACTATTCATGATGAAGACAGTTATCCATACTATAGACGAAGAGATAATGGCAGGAAAGTGAAAGTTAGCAAACATGAGGTTGATAATAGGTGGGTGGTTCCTCATAATCCATACCTTTTAATGCTACTTGATTGTCACATAAATGTTGAAACATGTTCAACTGTCAAGCTTGTTAAGTACTTATACAAATATGTCTTTAAGGGCTATGACCTTGTCAACTTTAGCATTGTTGATCAAGATAGCACAACTGATATTGATGAAATCAGTAATTTCCAAGAGGGTTGTTGGATTTCACCTCCTGAAGCTTTATGACGCATATATGGATTTCGAATAGCAGAGATTAATCCATAAGTTTATATAATGCAGGTTCATCTCCCAGATCAGCAATTTATTTCCTTTGAAAAAAATGCAGATTTATTTTATTTGTTAAGAAATATCGACTTCTCGAAAACAATGCTGACTGAATTTTTCAAGATGAATTTGAAAAATAAAAAGGCTGAAGAGATGAAATGTTTGTATAAAGATTTTCTATAACAATTTGTTTGGAATCGGAAAAAAAAGACATGGTCAGAAAGAAGCCGAAAAAAAGTAATAGGAAGATTGGTTACTGTTGACCCTAAAGAAGGAGAGAGGTATTACTTGAGATTATTACTCACACATGTTAAAGGAACAACATCATTTGATGACTTGTTAACTATTGATGGTGAGAAAAAAAGTTGTTTTAGGGAGGCTGCATTGCAATTAGGATTGCTAGCGTCTGACTCTTATATAGAACAAACTCTTGAGGAAGCTGTTATGTTTCAAATGCCAGCATCGCTCACACTTTTACTTGCTACGCTCTTGTTCTATTGTTCATTGACAGATCCTAAGTAGCTGTGGGAAACATTCAAGGACGACCTTTGTTCTGACTACCAGTATGCTTCTTCTTTGTATGGTACGTATACATCTGATGACATTACAAAAATGACCCTTCAAGATATTAATAAATCTTTAGAGCAAATGGGGAAAAGCTTGACCGATTATCATTTTGCTGATCATCAGTTTGATGTTGATTATCATCAACATCAAACTAAGGAAATACAAAGTGAGATGAATATACAGGTTGATCTAGAAGACCTATTATTACAATCAAGGTTGAATAATGAGTAGAAGTACATATTTGATTTAATTATGAATTCAGTTTTGGCTTCAAGTCATGGAAGTTTTTTTATTGATGGTCCTGGCGGAACTGGAAAAACTTTCTTGTATTGAGCTCTCCTTGCAAATTTACGATCACAGGGACATATTGCAATTGTTGTTGCTACATCGAGTGTTGCAACATCAGTCCTTCCAAATGGTAGGACATTTTACTCAAGATTTAAAATCCCCCTCGATTTATCGAAGAAAAAAGTTTGTCGATTAAGTAAACAAAGAATTATTGCAAAATTGATATTTGAATATAGTCTTATCTTATGGGATGAGGCTTCCATGGCAAAACGAGAAGCCATTGAAGCATTTCATGATTTGCTTCAAGATATCATGGACTTTAATAAACCTTTTAGAGGAAGAATTGTTGTATTTGGTGGTGATTTTTGTCAAACTTGCCGGTTATTGACCAAGCTACAAAATAACAACTGATTGATTCAAGTCTTCTAAATTCACATCTCTGGCCTCAAATGCGTAAATTCTCTTTGATGATAAATATGAGAGCTATATCAAATCCAACTTTTTGTGAATTTTTATTACGCATTGGATAAGGCACTGAGCCAGTTGATGAGCAAGATCAAATATCCTTGCCAAAAGAATTGGTTATTCCTTATGATAGCGAGGATGAGTCTCTTAACAGGTGACGATTTTTTCCATTATATATTTTACTATCATTTTTTTTACAGTTACAGTTACATTTTTCTAATGCATCGTTACTTTAACCAGGTTGCTTGAAAACTTCTTCCCTGACCTAACCTTATATTCATCTGATCCGTATCAGATGATAAACAGATGCGTCCTATATCTAACGAACAATTATGTTGACGAAATTAATGACATGATGATTCAAAAAATGTCAGGAAATATGAATTCATACATGAGTTTTGACAAAACGGTTGACCGAAGGCATCAAGCTAATTATGAAGATTTTCTCAATTCTTTAAATCCTAAAGGCCTACCTCCGCACAAACTCTTACTCAAAGAAGGCGCCCCAATTATGTTGCTGAGAAATTTGAATCCAACTGAGGGACTATGCAATGGGACAATGTTGATATGCAGACAATTAAAAGATTATACAATTTCTGCTGAAATTGTGTTTGGACCTCACAAAGGAAAATTGGTTTTTATACCTAAATTTCCCTTACAATCTACAGAAAATGAAAAAAATGGGATACCTTTCATCAGAACATAGTTCCCTATTTGTTTGTGTTTTGCAATGACCATAAACAAATCCCAAGGTCAAACACTTGATCATGTAGTAATTTATCTCCGTCAACCTGTATTCTCACATGGACAACTGTATGTCGCTTTGTCAAGAGCTTGAACTCCTAAATTAATTAAAGTTCTGATTATTCCAGGAACTTTTGAATCTTCAAAGTTTGATCAAAAGACAAGAAATATTGTGTTTTATGAAAATTTTCAATTAGTCAAATTATAAAAGATAAAGTTCTGAGGAGGTATGTTAATTGTTTCTTTTCAACTTGATACAATTTGATTTGATATAAAAAATTCCTTCCTCCTGACTGATTCATAAAATAAATTGTTTCAGGATGGAAAAATGTTTATTAATTAAGGATATTTTACCTGGCGCTCAGTGGTGGTCTTGTGAAATTATCGTCTAAGAAAAATAGCATGTTGTTGCTTCACCTGGTACACCATCAAAGAGAGAAAAGTTTATCTTTCTTGATTTTGAGGTATGACAATTACACTTTCTTTATTTCACATGTTTTTTACTTAATTATTAATAATTTCTTTATCATTAACAGGGATCACAGGTTGAAGGTATTATATTCAATAATGATATCCAACGAATGAGCAACATTTTGCAGCCATGTAAGAAATATATTATTTCCAATTCCATTATGAAGCCAATTCCCACTCAATATCAAACTGAAGATTTGAAAATACAATGGATAATTATGAGCCACATGGTCATTGAACCTGCACCAGATGATGATGCCATCATTCCCGTCAAATTTAACTATACACCTTTCACCGACCTTATCAAATGTATAAAAGACAAGCAAAAATCAGTTGGTAAGATGTTTACTCTATTTCTTCATACATTCTTCACAATTTCTCTCTATTATATCTTATTATATTTATGTTTAACACGTGATAGATATTTTGGCCGTGGTTATTGAAGTCTTAGATAAGAAAGAAACAAACAAAGCTAGAAGAAATTCTACTGTGCAGAAATTCGTTATTGCCAACAAAGAGTAATTTTAATTCTCCGTTATTCTTTATATTTTGCATGAGACTCAGATAAATTCTTTCTTTTCTCTAACATTTCTTTTTTTTATTAGACAACAAATGGTTGTACTGTCGATGTGGGATTCTTTTGTTATTAACGAGGGCTAACAAATTGCTGAATCCTTGCACTCTTATCCAATAATTGTGTGTAGGAGACTGAAAGTGAACTTCTACAATGGTATTTTATTTTCTTAATCATAATATTACATTTTATTTGTTATCTTTTTATTTAATTTTTAGGTTATAATTTAAATTTTAGGTGTTGCATTATCCACCTGGTTCGACTCAACAATTCTTGTTGATCCACCCATACAGGAAGTTGCAGATCTTAAAAATTGGTACTGCCTTATCTTTACTCCAGCATCTTTGCTCCCACGATCAATTAAATTATATATCTTTACTTCAACTATCAATAAAATTATATAGAAATTTTATAAAACTTTCATGCTTTCATATTTATAATTATTATCTTACAGGGCACGATGAAATCATAAGGAAATTAAAAACCTTATTAATGAACGATCTTACCTGAGATATAATCCTGATATATGCTTCGGAACTCATCAAAAAATCACCAAAATCATGTTTTTGAATTCTACCAGCAAGGTAACTTCGTCTATATATTCTTATAAAATATTTCGCATTATTTTTTTTATAGAAATCTTATTATTAGTTATTTGCAGATATCATGGATTGAAGCTAAAATTTCCTTCCAACACATCTTGCAAAAATACTGGTATATGGCATGTAAGAGATGTTTCTGTTCTACAGTTGGTACTTATGGATTTCCATTCACATGCAATTCTTGCAGAGAAAAAGTTACAGCTGAACCCAGGTTTGCTTATTCTCTTTTCTCCCATCAATTTACTACTTTTTGCTTCTAAATTTTGAATTTTCCACGTTTTCTCACGCCTCTGTGACTTTTTTACTTGGATGTCACCGGTCTGAGTCACACCTGTAACTTATGTACTTGATGTCAGGGGTGTGAATCACACCAGTGACTTATTTACTTGGTGGTCACGGGTGTGACTAAAGAGTCACACCCATGACACCAAGTTAAAAAATCACGGGCGTGACTTAACAAGTCACACCCGTGATCTTTATCTTTTTATTCACTAACATCTTTTAAATGTCCATTTTTTACATTACAGCTTCGTTCTCGTTTAATATCTTTTTTTTTCTGCTTAAGATATATTCTAACTTTAGATATAATGTCGTATTTTTTCTTCTATTCTAACTTTTGATATAGATGCCGATATGACGTGGATTTGAGCGACGAAACAGGGACTATCACGGCTTCTATTTTTGGCGAGCTGGCTGAAAAACTTTTGAATTTCACCGCAATTAAAGCTATACAGTATTACAGTCAGGTTATATTTTTCGATATAATTTTTTTTACATGGGCAGTTAATATGACAACAATTATCTTTATATTGTTATGTCACTAACAATTGACATTTTTGTCATTCCCATAATAAGAACATGGAAGTTCCTCTAGAAAAGGTGTACGCAGAATTGAGAAACAAAACATTCCTTCATCATGTCAAACTAGCAAACACTCAGTCATCAGATGCAATGCAACGATTTACTGTTATGTATTACCGGGAAATTGATGATGATGAACTAGAAAAGGCTTCGGTTTCACCCATAAAAGATGACCAAATTTCAACTGATCAACATAACAGTGTTGAAATGAAACCTCAACATATTTCAGGTATTTGTTATTTGTCATTTGTCATTATTTATTTATTCAGTTTTAACACTTTCATCTTTATCAAACTATGTACACTCTTTTTTACATCTATTATATTATCAACTGTTATTTATCTATCTAGCATTTTAAAAAAAATTAATGTCACCTTATATATTTTGTGGCTAATATACGTTGATTTTTTATATCTTTAGAACATATTGTTGAATCTTCTTCGTCAATCAGACAATTCCTTCATAAAAGATTCAGCAATATTGAACCCAATACGCAGTCAGATGCAGATATGATCATCAGCCATATTGAATGCACACCACAGTCAGATACAGATGGTGATCGTAGCAATAAAAAACCTAAATTTTCGTAAGCTATTTCTGTTAGAAAAAAATGATCATATAACTTTTGTACTTTTTGTGCTTTATTTGGTATTGTCTTAAACTCAATATTGTAGACATCATATAATTCTACATATAATTATCGATATCTATATGATGGATCTTTTTTGTTTATTTACGGCTGTTAATAATTTTTTATTGCTTCAATCATAACCGTTTATTATTTTTATTAAACTGATCCAAATCATAAAGTTCAAATTTAGATCAAATCTCAATATATCGAAAGAAAAACAAAACATTTTCTTTAATTTATGTTTATTTTCTCTTTTTCTAATTTTTCAATCTTATCAGATTTTTGTCAAATAATTAATTTAGTATGATAAATAGTTATTATAATATGATCAATTAGTTATATTAGATTTATATATAATAATGTTATTATACATATTTAGTATCTAATGAGGAATAATTAATATTAATACGTACTATTTAAATATATTATAAAGAATACTTATCACAATCTAATTAATTAATCCAAGCATTATTAATGATTATTCGTATACTATTAATTATTAATTAAATATAGTCACTTGATTAAATAGTCGACATTACTCTGTTTACATGTTATTGCATTAATAATTATTAATTTTCATTAATTATTATACAATTTAAATACATATATAAGTAGTTAATTAAAGGAAAAAATTTTTATTTTAATTTATATATAATTAACTTACTAATTAAATTATAATTAATTGATTTAAATAAATGTAGACGATTCTTGCTAATCTTAATATTACATTTTATTATTAATAAATAAACTTTAACAGAATTGCACTTGTCACTAATGAAAATTTTCTCCCGTGATTGATTATGCTAGCCTATTAACTAACATAAAGATTCAACACAAACTTCAACAACAAAAACATTAACACTTCATAAACATCAAAACCCACAATAAGTCACACCCGTGATTATAAGTCACACCCGTGATTAATCATGTTAGCCTATCAACTAACATAAAAATTCAACAAAACCATCAACAACGAAAACATTAACATTACATAAACATCGAGACCCACAATTATATAGTACAGTAAAACTATTCAAGAATCCAAATTTACTACTTTAGGAATAAACATTCACAGTACATGTATAAGTGTTGTTTTTTTTTCTTCTTAACAATGACACACCATACGTATCCTTCTCTTTCCTCATCTTCTTCTTCTTCACACTATCTTCTTTATCAACAATTACAGTAAGAACATTCAATTCAGTTTCGGCCCTCAAATTTTCTCTCCTCTTTCTTCTTCCAATTTTGTCTTCTCTTTCTTCTTCACAAGAACATTATTAAAGAGAATTAATAATATTCAATAATCAACAATTGCATTGAATTAAGATAAGAAAAACAACTACAATCATTAAAAGTATCCAACCATAAAAGTCAAACACAGAAAAAAAAACCACATTAGTAATAACAACAAATTATTTTCTCATTTAATGATTAAAGATGTTAAATGATCACTTTCACAAACACAACCTAAGATTTAAAACTCATAATAATTCGTGAACAAAGTATTACTCACATGCATAACCATTATCCACAAATACATCAACTAAAAGACCATTAACAAGTGTGATAGACACTCACTCAATTCTCCCCTTTTTCAACTGCTCAAAGGTCAAAAGCATTCACTCATTTTCCATTTCATGTTAAACATCAACCATAAGCTTGCTAGCTAATCCAATCTTCACTACTATATATCTTGCACAGACATTAATCCAAAGGTCTTCATTTTGGTTGTAATGAGGCCTTGGTTAAGGTATGGAAAAGATAAAATTTAGCTTAAAACTAAAGGACTAATTGAACATTTAAAATGATACGTACTAATAAAGTATAAAACACAAAATTTTTTCTTTTCAAGAATCTCCTTTACTTTTAGAACCCTTTTCCCTGTTTCTCTTTTTCTTTCTTCCCTTTTTCTTTTTCCCCTACCATTTTCTTATTCCTTTTTTTTCGTTTTTTTTCTTTCTTCTTCAATTGATATGATTTGCTTTTTAACTAAATGTACAGCAGCATATATCCCTCTCTTTCCCCCCCTTTTTTTTTTCTCTTCTTAGGTTGATATCATTTGTTTTTTTCCCCAATGTGCAATAACATATATATTTTTTAAATGCTCAACTTGCCCTTATGACAGGTATAATCAAAGGAGATAAACAATAAAAGACAAAGCTCATGTTTCAGGTTTTAACACAAAAAAAGGTCCCATGCAAGCTCAAAGGGGTTCACTAAGGATAATAACATGGTGGCTTTCTAAGCTTTGAGGTTATATCCTAAATGCCTTCATCATTTTAGTGTCTGCATAAGATTGTGTAATCTTGACTGGTATTCGCAGGCAAGTTCTAGATTTGTTTAATAGGAAAGAATACTCTCAACAATGAATACTTTTAATTGGTCTCAAACCCTTACCAAAGGAAAGTGTCATTAATCTATCACAACAAGCTAATAGCCTTTTAATTGAAATCTGGATCAACCAACTCATGCATGCAAATATATTTATTCACTTATATTATGCATTTATAACCCCGATTAAGTTCGATCAATAATCACACATCTTTAACTATTAAACAAAAAAATAGGCATGATACGTACAACAATCATAGTCAACATCACATCAAATTAAATAAAAGATCTAACATACAAACAACACTAATTAAGTCGAACAATGAAATAACATAAATTTTATCATAAACAACCAAAATAATCAAAGACAAATAAGAAATACAATACCAAGATGGAGGCGGACAGTTTCTGGAGTGAGGGTTGATTTGTTAATGATTGATATTCAGCAGAAGTAGGTGCAGTATTAAATTGTGTACCTTCATGTGTTGAAAGGCCTTCCCTTTGCGTATCTTTGCCTCTCTCAGACCGACTGCACTCATCAGTTGAAGGTTCTGTCACCTCATCGCTAATAACAACATAGCGATCGCCTTACCGCTTCGTAATCTTCATTGACACTAAAGACTGCAAGTCTAAACTAAAATTCCCAGGAACTAACTGCATACTTGTTCTCTCATTCAATAAACCTAAATGCTCTGCAATTTGAGTAACAAATGCCCCAACAACTATTTTCCTAACACAAACTATCGCTATATTCATCATATGCTCACATAACCAATAACCAGCAATAAACTGCTTGCCATGCACCATACACACCAATACAAACAATTCAGATTTTGAAACTGCACCCTAACTATCTCCTCTACCAAATATTGTGTAAGTTAAAAACCTATGAAGATAGCGTAAACTAGGATCCACTAAAGCTGATGATTTTGACCTACTTGAAGAAAAAACATTTCTTGAATTTGTAATTTCGCTCCAAAATTCTCTAGGCCGAAATTCATCATCAAAACCATATAACTCATTTTGTGGAAATTCAAATATATCATTAAGATCATTTAAACTAAGAACATGCATCGTATTTATTAATCTGAATATCAAATTAATCATGATACCATCTTCGTTATAGGACAATTTTAAAGTTGACAAAAATTCAATAGTTAATTCAGCATATGAATTTTTCCTAAAATTTGCAAATCTGTCCCATCTTATGTTATGCAATAATTCATTGACTCAATTTGCAATTCCTAACTCAGTTATAGCTGCATGATCAATGAATCTATTTGGCATAATTGAACGATTTTTTAAAGTTACATACCTTGATTGCTCCTCAGCATTGTTAAACTGAAGGCAAGGATTACCTAAATCAGGGACATTGCCTACTTTAGAATATGAAGATGGTCCAAATCTCGTACGAGGCGTGATCTAAATAATAATCAAGAATCAAAATATTTTCATTAACCTCAAACCAAACAGAGCAATTTATTACTTAATTAGATTTAGAACAGTTAAATATAATTGACAAACATAAAATCCTACCGTAATATAATTCTAACAAGTCATAAGAAGAACACACATTCACTTTAAATATACATCTTTCAATAAATAATAATAAAATTCAACATTAAAATGAAAACAATTAAATTCTTTTTATTTTGTCACTTGTATACTATATCAAAATGTTTTATAACGTAAAACTTTAATTATTTAATCAATATAACGATTCATTAAAAACTCAAATATACTACATTCTCAACTGACAGAAGGAAATAACCAAGACTAATGCCATTTACAGGCACAAAATACTTACTTTTTTAACATACAAATTAACATATTTATATGTGCATGTTAAATCTGATTCAAACACTCTGAACAGTGTAACAGGTTTCATTACATCCATAACTATGCAGACTACCACGTTTGCATTAAACTCCAAAAATTTTGCTTTATCCAAACCCACCCTCCGGCCCTCCCCTGCCGTCGCTGTCAAATCCTCTCTCTCTCATTGGTTCGCGTGATTCATTTCTTTCCCACTGTCTCTCTCTCTCCCTCTCTCCTCTCCGGTGACTCTCCTCTCCACCAACTCTCCGCCACCCACTCAACACTACCCATCATCTCTTCGTCACAATTATGGCTCAAGCACAGACAACACATGCACACCATGGTCGTCTCACCTTCAGTCAACCAGTCCTCACTCCTCACATATAACAGAACACAACATGCTAAGTAAAACAGACTAGAAGAATGAAGATTCAAAGTTACGTTGTCTTACCTAGTCTGAGGGATTTGAGAGGCGATAAATCGAAGAGCTTTCACGTTTTAGGGATAAATCCAGAGAGCTGAGGAAATTTCTCAATCTTGGCTCTTGGGATGTGGGCGTCTGGCGATTATTTTAGGGTTTTAGCCTTTTTGTGTGATAAGTCGAAAATCCAAAGTTAATCAGATTTCCATATACACATGTATATATTATAACTGGGGGATTTTCGACTTTTTCTTTTTAAACATTTTGGATCAACTAAACAAAGATATGTATTTAGCTCCTAGGTTATTTTGACTTGTTAAATAAATACCGGAAATTTTTAAACCTCAAATGAGTTTTTATTAATTAAAGAAAAAACTAATTATGATAAATAATAACTAATAAAATAAATTAATTTTATGCTTAAATTATACATAATGATTATATATTAATCTATATTTTAAACATAATATCAATATTTGTTTGTATATATCATTGATGTAACATTTTATTTTTTACTAACTCAAAATCCTTTTATAAACATTTTAAACTTCATTCATGTACCAATTGCAATTATGATATAACAATATCTACTAATTTGAGTATTATATATGTCGTCAACTCATTCTAATTATTCGTAGATTGTATATATCAAGCCTGAAAATTTTTGAACATGTATTATTAGTGATTTTAACATAAATCATCGATCTCTTAATTAATTTGAAGCCCTAAAGTCAAGTTTGTCAACCAAATTTTATTTTGAAATTTATTTGATTTACTTATTATTTATTATATGATGAAATTAAAATATTTTAAATATTTTATATTATTCTTAATTTTATATTGCTTTGATGATTAAATGATATTTTATATTAACTATGATTATTATTTATATATAAAATATGTGACAAATAATGTTAACAAAAATAAATAACTTATTGTTATTTTATATTTCAAATATTATGATTTTAGAGACATTATTGATGTCAAATTATAAATTATACAGTATATATATTAAAGGACTATTTTTAAATTTTAAAAACAATCAAGAACTATAAATATAATAATTAAGTGTATTAATTATAATAATAATATACATATATTTTTTTATACATTTTTAAATTAATTTATGACTCCTGTGACATGCAAGCATATATATATATATATATTGTTTAAACTTGTCACAGCCGTGACTCTTTTTTAAAATATAATTAATCATTAAATTATTTATTTTATTAATAATAAAAATAAAAATAAAAATAATAATAATAATGAGACTTTCAATATATATATATATATACATAATTAATTAATTAATCATTATAAATGTGTTTGCAATATTTTTTGATTAATCAAGTAATTATTTTTAACATCTTAGTGTCTTTTTTTAAAATTTTAATTAAATCATATTTTTAAAATATTTGAAAGGTTTATTTTAGGAAAATCTCACGAGTATGACATCTTGGGTCACACCCGTGACACTTAGGAAAGTGTCACAGTTGTGACACCAATGGTCATGCCCGTAAGAAGTGTCTCGGGACAACTCCTTCCTTTTTTTTCCTTCTAATTAACTACAATTGTTTATATAAACTATATAATAATTAATCATAATTAACAATAACATATATACTAAATATTTAAATTAACTACTTAATCAAGTAACTATAATTTAATAAATCAAATAATTTATTATATACTAATAATTATTAATAATAATTTAAATAATTTATTAAATGCTAATGACTATTAATTATATCAAATTAATTAGCAATACTTTTATTATATTTAAATAGTACCTATTAATATTAATTGTTTATTATTATTCATTACTATATATAAATATATAAATAATTATATTATAATTGTTATTAATCGTATCAGAATTAATTCATTAACTATTGTTTAAATAATAATTGTAGTTATCTACATCAAATATTTATAATTTTTTCACAACATTTTAAATTAAGCAATTGGCTTTTTTTAACCTTAATTAACTATAATATTTAATTAATAACAAAACATTTTACATTTTTTATAAATTTTCAGTCAGATAAATAATTTTACTGATCCATTTCTTACATTTTAACTTATATATTCTTAAGTTTTGTATAGGATGAATGATCATATTTCATCTCCTGTTTTTTTTCTTCGTGCCAAACTATTACTAGCTAAATTTACCGGTTCTTTTTATATTTAGATTTATATATTTTGAATAATTCTATCATAATTCTTTTCTTATTATACGTTTAATAATTTAAATATTAATAATCTTATCACAAAATTTTATATTATGTAGTATTTATTTATTTTAAACTTATTTTGTTTGAATTTTTTAATTTAGTTTATATATTATATACATTTAGAACAAACTAATTACACTATACATTTCCTTAATTTTTAAAATTTTCAACCAAATTTTTTACTGCCTAATTTTACTTATTCATTTATGATATTCTAACTTATATATTTTAAATATAACAAATTCAGACCTTTTTATAAAATTTAAAATGCAAATTTTAAATACTTATAATTTAATTACACATTTTAAAATAACCCATATTTATTTATACTTTAAAATTATATAATAATATAACAAATTAAATTAAAAGGACATTCCAAAATTTGAAAATTTTCATATTTATTTGTACATTAAAATTATATAATAACACAACTGACTAAATTAACAGGACATTATTACTGCGCATTTGTGCAGTATTAATCTGCTAGTATATTACTATAATCCAACTATGTTGCCAAACATTTTGACAAAAAATTATTTAATATTGTCTACTCATCTTAGTGGCCTAATCTTGGACCTAAAACTATCATGAGACGATGGAGTCAAGGTTGTTGGCATACCCATATTTTCGCCTTCCAACATGAATGCAAATTAAGGAGTAGACTACAGTTGTAACGCGGAGTGTATAATTCAGAATCAATTGAGTTGTTTTATCATTACGCATTACAGTTGAAACGTGGAGTGTATAATTCAGAATCAATTGAGTCGTTTTATCATTACGCATTGGGACCGGGCAAAGAGTTTCACAGTGTGGGAAATCGCGTATCTTAATATCTGACGCTCAAGCTATGGCCTGTGGGTGTGATACGACTTTCAGGTCCCACGCTTTGACTCGAATTTCCTTTCAAGCTTTTTCACCCTTTTGTCTTCTTCCCGCCAATTAATCATTACGGTCTCGTTTTACTTGAATAACTACATATCTCTATTATTTATCCCAATCTTTTAACTATATATTAAATAAATTATTTAATTGATATTAATAAGCTTATACCTTTTATTAGTTGAACCACCTTAGGGGCAACAATGACTAATGTGCCTCTCTTGGGGGATAAGGTAACTCGAACATCGCCGATTGCATAGATTTAGGTTAAAGGGACCTCAGTTCTGGACCGTCCAATTCTATTATACTTTTGTTTAAGTTTAAATTGCGCCTTTTAGGCCTGAAACAGAGTAAAGCTACGCCCCACTCCAAGCATTATAAACAATATGCGCTAACAAATATATACAACTCGAGGGTACAACAAATTGAATGGCCTTCTTGTCATGAAGTTGAATGGTTTGAAGATTAACTATAGATGTCCGGCTTTTTGTGGAGTTTGGATTGTTGGACAATTTTGTCCTTTCTCATTATGTGGACAACTAATAATTGTATTTTTCAGTTTTCAATAAATTATTAGTTAAGTTACGTAATTTTATCCAAATAAGTGTAATAAAGTAGCTCAATAAATGATCTAAATCAATGAGTCGAAGTCCAAGAGGAAAAAAGATCCTGATAAGTGTAGACCAGACCTATATTGGGATTGTGACGGGGAAGCTTGATATGGAAGCTATATATAAATGTTAAGGTCTCCTACAGTTGCTCATATCATTTGTAAGCATACAGATCCTCTGACCCGTTAAGAGTGCTTACATAATGAGAAAACTGTAAAAAGGCGTTAACCACGTGAAGGTGAATGTTTTTTGTGAAGGTCCTAGGAGATTGGTGTTCATTTTGGCCCCGAAAACTGCTTCAGAACTCAAGATGAAATCGAAATCAGGCATTCCGCATTTTCTTCATTTTTAACCCTCTCATAAACGATCCGGGACAAGTAATAAGGTCTATGTTACGTGTTACACATGGTATCAGAGCGGTTACGTGATCAGGTTGTCGAATACTAAGGATTTTTGGTTTCCATCCATTATGGTTTTCATCAGTTTTTAATTCTTTTTTGGCTTTTTTGATTATATGATTACGTAAAAGTGGTATACATAAGGCTAGCTATAAAAAATAGGTTAAAATGGGCCAAAAAGGGTCCCGGGATCACCGGAAATCGCCCTCCCTGACGAAGGACGAATGCGCCGTCAGGTGCACGCTCCCGAAGGTGCTACAGTAACCATCATAAGGCGGTTCGGTTGGTGGGTGCAATCGCATCCTCCCACGTGGCTCCACGAGGTGACAGACGCTTGTGGCGCGAGCGACCTGTTCTCCCACAAGTAGGAGATGGCTAGCGCATACGTCGCACGCACCTACCATCTATCTTGACACGTGGATGCAGCGATCAGGACAGTGTCGGTGCGTGCAAAACACCCGCGTTACAACGAACGTGCCGTGCATTTGACATCTGGCACCCGTCATTAAGCACTCGTGCTTTGCAAGCGTGCCCCTTCCCACGTTCAAGCATAACGCATGCTGATGTCAATGCACAGTGCTGTGCTGACGTTAGTACCAGAATTTAAAAAAAAGCAAAAAAGTAAAATTTTCAGAATTCCCATAAAGTGGTCCCGGGTTCTTTTGGATCAGTTTCCAGGTCAAGGGAATTTTTATAGAGTTTTTCCAATTTTTTGGATTTATTACGTTGGTAATTAGATTCCGAAAAAAGGTTTTAAAGCTTTTTTAAGCTGATTTTGAGTGCATTTTCGTGCTCCGAGCTACATAAGGGAGACACCTAAAGTTTTATGTCTCATGTAGTAGGTTTAATATTCGAGAAAGTACGATAGTCACTCTCATTGAAAATTTTTTAAATAAAAGTCTCAAATAAAGTTTAACGACGATGTTTTCAGTACTAGTATGTGATTATGTGACTGTGCATTTGGTTTTTGCATTTATAGCCGATTTTCACATACATTATGCCTATATAGAATGTGAGGATGACATAAAGATGTATCCCTTGTGTTTGTGGACTTTCTAGGATACTGATGAGGATGTAGTCACCAAAGTAGTCTTTCAAGTCAGTAATTTGGATTGTTCTGCTCACATGTTGGGGAATATCTCTGGCCTTATATTTAGTTATTTTGCCAAAGGTGTTGGGCTTACATAAGGTTTTGAGATGCTCATAAAAGCATTAGATGGAAGAAGGTCGTTGCTTAAATAATCTATTCATCCAAAGGTGGTAGTGTCATGAGAGTTGATGGTTTATACTCTGATCGCTTTCATGTGAGGGTCTAGTTGCATATATTATGTATTCAGCCCAATGGTGTTTTATAATACGTATGATCGGATTCTCAGTAGAGATACTATTTTAATACTTTAAGTATCACTGTTTCCTGCATTTATACTGATTTTTACATTGTCTTTTCTAATTTTCAATAAACAATAATATTGTCACGATTGAGACCTTAAATGGTTTCAATTTTAAGAAGTGAAAAAAGGATGTTGAGTTTGCCATGGAGATGACTGACGTCAACATGACAATGCATATCCAGAGGCCTTCTCCACTTACTGATATCAACTCAGAAGCTGATAAAGCAGTAATGGCAATCTGCGAGCGGCCAAATAGGATGTACTATTTAACCATCAAAAGGTCGATCCCAGATCATCTGCTTAGTGGATTACTGGATACGGTCATAACGAAGGAGTTTATGGATAACATTTTTCAGAGGTGCAAGGTGTCTTCTTATGTGGAGCAGAACATCTTGATTAAAGAGATGTTCTCAATGTAACACCCACATACCCCCTGGAAGAATATATGGATGCTACACAAAACAGTACAAACAAACCAAAGCATTCGAAATCTTCCTTAAAAACCAATTCGGGCAAACATACATTGTATTGCATTACAAGATGGATTACAAACAAAATACATTATACACAATGAACTTATCACAAACATGTCTTAAAACCCAATTCATCCTTTATTATAGTTATTACAAACCTTCCAACACACTCAAATTATTTCAATTATCAGATATAAATCAAAAACAAACTCAAATATACATTTTGTCAAAACAAAACTCAATCTCCTTTGGCCACTGCAGTTGTCATTGTCCCAATCTTTAAACTCTTCTATCTGAACCTACACGGGGCAAATCCACCATGTTAAGCATATAGCTTAGTAAGGAATAACTAAACATGATACAAAATGATAACTGACTCTAACAGTTATATGATAATGACATATATAAAATCAGATCACATATAAAAGTGCAATCCAAACTATATGTATCTCAGAACATAATATGCCAAATCAAGATATATTAGCTTCACGGCAAAGCTTACAATTATCATAAAAGAATATCATGATATCAGAACAGAACTTGTCTATGATAAAACAGTATCTGATTAAATCAGAATAGAACTTATTTATTTCAGAACAAAGCATGTAACAAAATACAAAACAAATTAGCCTGTTAATCCTTTTTACAGAAGTGGGTAACAGGACCAAAATATGAGATACCTAGCAGTATCACAGAACAAGAGAGACTTATGTCTCGACACCTTAGTGTCCTTATTAGGAGATACCGAAGTGTCAATATCAGGAGAGACTTATGTCTCAGACACCGAAGTGTCATAATCAGGAGACATCGAAGTGTCGACACCTTAAATGTGTCCAAGAGCAACTGCAGACCCTTCTAGGCATGCCTATGTACCCACGACTAGGACTTGACAGTTTTTAAAACAATTCATTTCAGATTTCAGAATTTTTTTTATGCAAACCTTATAAATACAAACATGTGAAATTTTGCATTAATAGAAATGTTGAGTCATTAAACATTATGTATATGCACCCAATTAGTAAGCACTTCTAATACAATCTCAACTATAAAACTCCTCGGATAATTGATGGTTCGTTATTGTCGCAATATTATAGCAAAAATTCCTAATTGACAATCATTCATATCTAATTCATAACACATAAGCTTTAAGAGCTCATTCATTCATGATCACACC
>JAOTAY010000008.1:25073713-25090116 GCA_025629805.1 Erythroxylum baracoense | reverse complement strand
TAAACTGTGATAAATGTGAAATATGAACTGTGTGAATAATGTGATATGTGATTGGGTGAGTATGAACTGTGTGAATTTGTGTTATGTGATTGGGTGAGCCATCGATGATGGTCACTTACTGAGTTCGTAAAACTCACCCAAAATTTGCAATTATTTTTCAGGACTCAGAAGAATACCCTGTTAGGCAACGGGAGTATATCTGTTACATATGAGAGAAAGAAGAGGTCGGGATCAGTTCGCGTCTGCATTGTGTCTCTTTATTTTTGTACTGGATTGTATTTTCCACAAAATTGTGTATCATTAGTAGTTGAATATTACAGTTTGTAATAATTTCGAGAAACTGGAAATGATTGTATTTTGTAATTTGAAATGGGCCCAATGGCTAATAAAAATTTATGTTGATTTCATTGTTTTGTATCAAATGGTTATAAACAAAGTAGAATGTTTTGGTTATCGATTTGCCGTACTTTATGTTTGTGGCTTTAAAAAATATATATACGACTTTTGATTGTTTAGTGATGTGGCACACTATCCTCGCGGGACACGGACTCGGATATCACCGTCGATATCGGGTTCGGGTCCAGCAAGAGTGGGGTGTCACAATTGATCAACATAGCTATTCTTTCGTTAATAGTGAACCTTCTAGCAGTCAACTTCTTATTCATCAATCCTCTAGTCAACAAATACAAAATTGGTCTTTCGATTTTAATGTAAATCATGTTAATCAAGGTATAAATTTTTTTACCTATATTTTTACTATTTTTTATATGACTACTGCACAAAGTGATCATGTTATTTTTATATGTTTTAAGGGATAAATCATCGTCGCTCTGCCTTAAAGTTAACAGCTTTGCAAAATTTACCTATTGAGCCTCAACAGCTTCGTTTTGTTCCAAATTGTGAACATTGTCATGCAAAACGATTTTATCTTGAACCTCCATCATTCTGTTGTTTATCAGGACAAATTTTCATTGTTGCTCCTCAAATGCCTTATGGTTTGAAATGATTATTTTTTGGCAATGATGAAAAATCATAACATTTTAGGAAGAATGTTCATACATACAATAACAATGTAGCTTTTACTTCCTATGGAGCTAGGTATGATTGAGAACTAACAAAAAACAAGAAAGGGATTTATACATTTCGTGTTCAAGGACAAGTTTATCATTTCCTTGATAGTTTAGTGCCAATAACCAATAACGTATCTGGAATCCAACTCTATGTCTTTGATACTAACGAGGAACTAAAAAGAAGGACTAACAATTGTGATAAACTTCGTGAGAGTACATTAAAATTGATTATGGATAATCCTTATGCCATGTTCTTTCGAAGTCTTAGAGACATTCCATCACTTAAGAATCATGAAATAGTTCTAAGATGTTATCTTGGCCTTGATTAACGTGTTTATAATCTTCCTACTACATCACAAGTGGATACTATATGGACTGAAATTAATAATGAACAAATTGATAAATGTCCTCACATCCAAGTCTCTGCTCACTCGGGTACAAATTATAGAATTCAGTCTTATTATGCATGTTATGACCCGCTTCAATATCCACTTTTATTCCCTCGCGGTGAATTTGGATGGCATCGTGGCATTAAAGTATCAAATTTATCTTCTTTACTACTAGTTGCTGAAAAAGGATGATGTGAAGATGGTTTGGTTTCTGCCAGAGAATATTATTGTTATCAACTTCAAATGAGAGAAAATGATGAATTTACGCTGCTCCATAGCTTAAAATTGCTTCAACAATTTGTTATGGGTACTTATATCAAGATTGAAACTACCCGACTTGATTTCCATAGAAAAAACAGGATAAGATATGAATGAAAATTTTGCAGGGTGTTTTGAATAGTATTACCATTGGTCAAGCAGAAGGTTCTAGAATTGGCTATCGAGTTGTTCTCCTAGCTTCATTTATCGGTGGTCCAAGGGACATGAAATGACGTTATCTTAATGCGATAGCTCTGGTATAAAAATATGGTAAACCAGATATTTTCCTCACTATGACTTACAACCCTATGTGGAGAGAAATACAAGATAATCTTAAATTTCATGAAAAGGATCAAGATAGACTGGATTTATTGGCTAGAGTATTCAGATCTAAATTTAAAATTCTCAAAAATGAGTTGAGCAAAAAACAAATCTATGGAAATGTGGCCACATTTGTTTATGTTATTGAATTTCAAAAGCGTGGATTTCCTCATACTCATTTATTACTAATACTTAGGCCACATTTTAAATTGCTAAATCCAGATTCTTACGATCAGATCATATCTGCTGAAATACCTGATCTTAATCAAAATTCACGATTATATTCTCTCGTCAATAAGCATATGATTCATGGTCCTTGTGGTTTTATGAATAAAGATTGCCCTTGTATGAGAAATGGTGTATGTAAAAACCATTATTCCAAGAATTTTACTCCTTTTACTATTCATGGTGAAGACAGTTATCCATGCAATAAACGAAGAGATGATAGCAGGAAAGCGAAATTTTGCATACATGAGATTAACAATAGGTGAGTGGTTCCTCATAATCTGTACCTTTTAATGCTACTTGATTGTCACATAAATATTGAAATATGTTCAACTGTGAAGCTTGTTAAGTAATTATACAAATATGTCTTTAAGGGCCATGACCTTGTCAACTTTAACATTGTCGATTAAGATAGCACAACTGATATTGATAAAATCAGTAATTTCCAAAAGGGTTATTGGATTTCACCTCCTGAAGCTTTATGGCTTATATATGAATTTCATCTAGCAGAGATTAATCCATCAGTTTATATACTGCAGATTCATCTCCCAGATCAATAGTTTATTTCCTTTGACAAAAATGCAGATTTGTTTTATTTGTTAAGAAATATTGACTTCTCGAAAACAATACTGACTAAAATTTTCAAGATGAATTTGACAAATAAAAAGGCAGAAGAGATGAAATTTCTGTATAAAGATTTTCTGGAACATTTTTGTTTGGGATCAAAAAACAAAAACATGGTCGGAAAGAAGTCGAAGAAAAGTAATAAGAAGATTGGTTACTGTTGACCCTAGAGAAGGAGGAAGGTATTACTTGAGGTTATTACTCACACATGTTAAAGGACCAGCATAATTTAATAACTTGTTAACTGTTGATGGTGAGAAAAAAAGCTATTTCAGGGAGGCTACATTGCAAATAGGATTGCTAGCGTCTGACTCTTATATACAAACGCTTGAGGAAGCTGTTATGTTTCAAATGCCATCGTCACTCAGACTTTTATTTACTACACTCTTGTTTTATTGTTCAACGACAGATCCTAAGCAGCTCCGGGAAACATTCAAGGACGACTTTTGTTCTGACTACCAGTATGCTTCTTCTTCTTATGGTGCATATACATCTGATGACATTACAAAAACGGCCCTTCAAGATATCAATAAATCTTTAGAGCAAATGGGGAAAAGCTTGACAGATTATCATTTTGCTGATCATCAGTTTCATGTTGATTATCATCAACATCAAACTAAGGAAATACAAAGTGAGATGAATATACAGGTAGATCCAGAAAACCTATTATTACAATCAAGGTTGAATAATGAGCAGAAGTACATATTGATTTAATTATGAATTCAATTTTGGCTTCAAGTGGTGGAAGTTTTTTTACTGAAGGTCCTGGCGGAACTGGAAAAACTTTCTTATATCGAGCTCTCCTTGCAAATTTACGATCACATGGACATATTGCAATTGTTGTTGCTGCATCAGGTGCTGCAGCATTAGTCCTTCCAAGTGGTAGGACAGCTCACTCAAGATTTAAAATCCCTCTTGATTTATCAAATAAAAAAGTTTGTCAATTAAGCAAACAAAGCAGTATTGCAAAATTGATATTTAAATCTAGTCTTATCTTATGGGACAAGGCTTCCATGATTTGCTTCAAGATATCATGGACTCTAATCAACCTTTTGGAGGAAAAATTGTTGTACTTGGTGGTGATTTTTGTCAAACCTTGTCAGTTATTGACCAAGCTACAAAATAGCAACTGATTGATTCGAGTCTTCTAAATTCACACCTCTGGCCACAAATGTGTAAATTCTCTTTGATGATAAATATGAGAGCTATATCAAATCCAGCTTTTTGTGAATTTTTATTACGCGTTGGAGAAGGCACTGAGCCAGTAGATGACCAAGATCAAATATCTTTGCCAAAAGAATTGATTATTCCTTATGACAGCAAGGATGAGTCTCTTAACAGGTTAAGATTTTTTCAATTATATATTTTACTATCCTTTTTTTTACAATTACAATTACATTTTTCTAATGCATCGTTACCTTGAACAGGTTACTTGAAAACGTCTTCCCTGACCTAACCTTATATTTATCCGATCCGTATCAGATGATAAACAGATGCAAACTATGTCCAATGAACAATTATGTTGACGAAATTAACGACATGATGATTCAAAAATTGTAAGGAAATATGCATTCATACATGAGTTTTGATAAAACGGTTGACCGAAGACATGAAGCTGATTATGAAGATTTTCTTGATTCTTTAAATCCTAAAGGCCTACCTCCACACAAACTCTTACTCAAAGAAGGCTCCCCAATTATGCTACTGAGAAATTTGAATCCAACTGAGGGACTGTGTAATGGGACAAGGTTGATATGCAGACAATTAAAAGATCATACATTTTCTGCAGAAATTGTGTTTAGACCTCACAAAAGAAAATTGGTTTTTATACCTAAAATTTCCTTGCAATCTTCAGAAAATGAAAAAAAATGAGATACCTTTCGTCAGAACACAGTTCCCTATTCGTTTGTGTTTTGCAATGACCATAATCAAATCCCAAGGTCAAACACTTGATCATGTAGGAATTTATCTCCGTCAGCCTGTATTCTCACATGGACAACTATATGTGACTCTGTTAAGAGCTCAAACTCCTGAATCAGTTAAAGTTCTGATTATTCCAGGAACTTTTGAATCTTTAAAGTTTGATCAAAAGACAAGAAATATTGTGTTTCATGAAATTTTTCGATTGGTCAAATTATAAGAGATAGAGTTGTCAGGAGGTATGTTAATTGTTTCTTTTCAACTTGATATAATTTCATTTCATATAAAAAACTCTTTCTCCTAACTAATTCATTAAACAAATTGTTTCAGGATAGAAAATTGTTTATTGATTAAGGATATTTTACCTGGCGCTCAATGGTGGTCTTGTGAAATTATCATCCAAGAACAACAATATGTTGTCACTTCACCTGGTATACCATCAAAGAGACAAAAGTTTATCTTTTTTTATTCTGAGGTATTACAATTACACTTTCTCCATTTAACATGTTTTTTACTTAATTATTAATAATTTCTTTATTATTAACAGGGATCACAAGTTGAAGTTATTATATTCAACAATGATAACGAATGAGCCACATTTTGTAGCCATGTAAGAAATATATTATTTCTAATACCATTGTGAAGCCAATTTCGACTCAATATCAAACTGAAGAATTGAAAATACAATGGATAATTACGAGCCGCACTGTCATTGAACCTATACTAGATGATGATACCATCATCCCTGTGAAATTTAACTATACACCTTTCGCCGATCTGATCAACTGTATAAACGACAAGCAAAAATTAGTTGGTTAGTGATGAAGTAAAGAGAGAAGAATATTGTGAAATAATGGCTTAACTTTTCCATTGAACAAGAATGAATATGTATATAAAATTGGGCAGTGTCGTGAATTACCCAAGATAAAAAAAAAAGGAAACTATTTATCCTAGAATTAGGATATTACAACTAATTGCAGACTGATTATAGGGGATTACAATTGATTGTAGATTGACTATCCTAGAATTAAGTGATTACAACTAATTGCAAGAATATAAAGAAAATATATTGCTCTTGACTCTCTAATAGTTAGACCCTTAATCTATTTCTTTATACATTGTTTACAATTTGTGTCTATTATATATAATTATATTTATATTTAACACATGATAGATATTTTGGCCATGTTTATTAAAGTCTTAGATAAGAAAGAAATCAACAAAGATGGAAGAAATTCAACTGTGTAGAAATTTGTTACCGCCAACAAATAGTAATTTTAATTCTTTGTTATTCTTTGTATTTTGCATGAAACTGAGATAAATTCTTTCTTTTTCTGACATTTCTTTTTTTATTAGACAACAAACGGTTATGCTATCGATGTGGAATTCTTTTGTTATAAACAAGGGCTAACAAATTACTGAATCCTTACACTCTTATCCAATTATTGTGTGTAGAAGACTGAAAGTTAACTTCTATAACGGTATGTTTTTCTTCATCATAATATTACATTTTATTTGTTATCTTTTTATTTCTTTTTAATTTATAATTCAAAATTTTAGGTGTTGCATTATCGACCTGGTTCGACTTAGCAATTCTTGTTGATCCACCGATACAGGAAGTTGCAGATCTTAAAAATTGGTACTGCCTTATCTTTACTCCAACATCTTTGCTCCAACGATTAATTAAATTATATATCTTTACTTCAACTATCAATAAAATTATATAGAAATTTTATAAAATTTTGATGCTTTCATATTTATAATTATTATCTTACAGGGCACGACGAAATCATAAGGAAATTAAAAACCTTATTAACAAATGATCTTACCTAAGATATAATCCTGATATATCCTTCGAATCTAATCAGAAAATCACCAACATCATGTTCTTGAATTCTACCAGCAAGGTAACTACATCTATATATTCTTATAAAATATTTCGTATTAATTTTTTGATAGAAATCTTATTATGAGTTATTTTCAGATATCATGGATTAAAGCTAAAATTTCCTTCCAACACATCTTGCAAAAAGATCGGTATATGGCATGTAAGAGATGTTTTCGATATACAGCTGCTACCTATAGAGTTCCATTCACATATAATTCTTGCAGAGAAAAACTTACAGCTGAACCCAGGTTTGCTTCTCTTTTCTCTCTTCAATTTACTACTTTTTACTTTTGGATTTTGAATTTTGGACATTTTTTACTTGGATATCACGGGTGTGACTTGTTAAGTCACACCTGTGACTTTTTTACTTGATGTCACGGATGTGACTTCTTAAGTCACACCCATGACGCATTCTCTAATGTCCCAATCTTTTTTCTTCTTGGCTTCACCTTGTGACAGTTATTCACACTCGTGACACCTTTTAATTTTAATGGCCATTTTTTTCCATTACAGCTTCGATTAATATCATTTTTTCTTCTGATTAAGATATATTCTAACTTTAGATATATTGTCCTTTTTTTCTTCTATTCTAACTTTTGATATAGATGTCGATATGACGTGGATTTGACCGACGAAACAGGGACTATCACGGCTCTATTTCTGGCGAGCTCGCTGAAAAACTTTTGAATATCACCGCAGTTAAAGCTATGCAATATTACAATGAGGTTATATTTTTCAATATAATTTTTTTTACATGTGCAATTTAATATGACAACAATTATCTTTATATGGCTATATCGCTAACAATTGACATTTTTGCATTCCCATAATAAGAACATGGAAGTTCCTCTAGAAAAGGTGTACGCAGAATTAAGAAGCAAAACATTTCTTCTTCATGTCAAACCAGCAAACATTCAGTCATCGGATGCAATGCAACGATTTACTGTTATGTATTACCGTGAAATTGATGACGATGAACTAGAAAACGCTTCGGCTTCACCTGCAAAAAATGACCAAATTTCAACTAATGATCAACATGACAGTGCTGAAATTACACGTCAGCATATTTCAGGTATTTGTTATTTGTCATTATTTATTCATTCAGTTTTAATGTTTTCATCTTTATCAAACTATGTAAACTCTTTTTTACATTAATTATATTATCATCTGTTATTTATCTATCTAGCATTTTTTTTAAAAATTAATGTCACCTTATATATTATATGGCTAATATACTTTGATTTTTTATTTCTTTAGAACATATTGCTGATTCTTCTTCATCAGTCAGACAATACCTTCATAAAAGATTCAGCCATATTGAATCCAGTCCGCAGTCAGATGCAGATATGATCATCAGCCATATTGAATCCACACCGCATTTAGATATAGATGGTGATTGTAGTAACAGAAAACCTAAATTTTCATAAGCTATTTCTGTTAGAAAAAAATGATCATATGACTTGTGTACTTTTTGTGCTTTTATTTCATATTATCTTAAACTCAATATCCTGGACATCATATAATTTTGGATATAATTATGGATATCCATATCATGATTTTTTTGTTAATTCACAGCCGTTAAATTTTTTTTATTACTTGGATCATAACCGTTTATTGTTTTTATTAAACTCATGCAAATCATAAAGTTCAAACTTCGATCAAATCTCAACATATCAAAAGAAAAAGAAAACGTTTTCTTTACTTTATGTTTATTTTCTCTTTTTTTAACTTTTCATTCTTATCATATTTTTGTCACGCCTGTAACTGTTAAGTCAAAGGCGTGATTTATTTTTTCTTCAGGATGTTTTTTTACTCAATATTTTTCATCCTATAATATAAATATGCTTATAATTAAAAAATTAAAATAGTATATTTTGATATAATTATTAGTTATTATAATATAATCAATTAATTATATATAATATATATAATAATGTTATTATACGTAGTTGGTCTAAAATAATGAATAGTAATACGTATTATTTAAATATAATTAATTTTGATATAATTACTAAATATTATTGAAATTATTTTATTTATTAAAATATAGTAACTTTATTAATATTTGGTGTATATGTTACTGTATTAATAATAATTGTTAATTATTATATAGTTTATATGACTGAAAAAATTTTCATCCTATTATTTCAATATACTTAAATAATAGTTAATGAGTTAATTTTGGTATGATTAATAGTTATTATAATATGATCAATTAATTATATTAGATTTATATATAATAATGTTATTATACATATTTAGTATATAATGATGAATAATTAATATCAATACGTACTATTTAAATATATTATAAAGAATACTTACCAGAATCTAATTAATTAATACAATTATTATTAATGATTATTGGTATATTATTAATTATTTTTTATTAAAATATAGTTACTTGATTAAATAGTCAATATTAAATATTTACTATATATGTTACTGCCTTAATGATTATTGTTAATTATTATTAATTATAGTTTATATATATATATATATATATGTAGTTACTTAGAAGAAAAAAACAAAAAATAAAGAGGATGTCATGGTAAGTCACGCCCGTGCATATACCCTTTTGAATTAAAAAAATTGATTTATTAATTAAATAAGTGTAGTGGAATATAAACTTAATTAACTTATTCTCATTTCATTGCTAATCTTAATATTACATCTTTATTATTTCTAGATAAACTTTAACAAAGTCACACCAGTTACTAATGAAAATTTTTCACAACACTCACGAGTCACGGCTTTGACTTAAATAAGTTATACCCGTGACTGATCATGTTAGCCTATCAACTAACTTAAACATTCAACAAAAACTTCGACAACAAAAACTAAACACTACATAAACGTCAAAACCCACAATTATATAGTAAAGTAAAACTATTCAAGAATCGAAATTTTCCACTCTAGGAATAAACATTCACAATACATGTATAAGTGTTGTTTTTTTTCCTTCTTCACAATGACACGCCATACCTATCCTTCTCTTTCCTCATCTTATTCTTCTTTGCACCATCCTCTTTATCTACAATTACATTAAGAACATCCAACTCGGTTTCCGACCCTCGAATTTTGTCTTCTCTTTCTTTTTCCAATTTTGTCTTCTCTTTCTTCTCCTTTTTTCTTTGCAAGAACATTGTTAAAGATAATTAATAATATTCAGTAATCAACAATTACGTCAAATTAAGATAAGAAAAAAAACCAGCATCATTAAAAACATTCAACCATAAAAGCACAAACACAGGAAAAAAACACATTAATAATAACAACAAATTATTCTCTCATTTAATGATTAAAGATGTTAAATGATCATTTTCACAAACACAACCTAAGATTTTAAAACTTATAATAATTCGTGAATAAACTATTACTCACATGCATAACCATAATCCACAAGTACATTAACTAAAAGACCATTAACGAGTGTGATAGACACTCACTCAATTCTCCCTCTTTTCAACTGCTCAAAGGTCAAAAACATTCACTCATTTTCCATTTCATGTTAAACATCAACTATAAGCTTGCTAGCTAATCCAATCTTCACTACTATATATCTAACACAAATATTAATCCAAAGGTCTTTATTTTGGATGTAATGAGGCCTTGGTAAAGGTATGGAAAAGATAAATTTAGCTTAAAACTGAAGGATAATTGAGCATTTAAAATGATACTTACCAATAAAATATAAATCACAAAATTTTTTCTTTTCAAGAATCTCCTTTACTTTTACAGTGAACACTTTTCCCTCTTTCTCTTTTTTTCCCCTTTTCTTTTTCCCCTGCCATTTTCTCCTTCCTTTTTTTTTCCTTTTTTTCTCTTTCTTCTTCAGTTGATATGATTTGCTTTTTTACTAAATGTACAATAGCATATATCCTTCTTCTTTTTTTCCCACTTTTTCTTTCTCTTCTTCGGTTGATATCACTTATTTTTTCCCTATGTGCAACAACATATATACTTTTTAAATGCTCAACTTGCCCTTATGGCGGGTATAATCAAACCAGATAAACAATAAAAGACAAAGCTCATGTTTCAGGTTTTAACCAAAAAAAGGTTCCATGCAAGCTCAAAGGGGTTCACTAAGGATAATAGCATGGTGGCTTTTTAAGCTTTGAGGTTATATCCTAAACGCCTTCATCATTTAATGTCTGCCTAAGATTATGTAATCTTGACTGGTATTCGCAAGCAAGTTCTAGATTTGTTTAACATGAAAGAATAATCTCAACAACGAATACTTTTAATTGGTCTCAAACCCTTACCGAAGGAAAGTGTCATTCATCTATCACAACAAGCTAATACCCTTTCAATTGAAATCTAGGTCAACCAACTCATGCATGCAAATATATTTATTCACTTATATTATGCATTTATAACCTTGATTAAGTTCATTCAATAATCACACATCGTTAACTATTAAACAAAAAAATAAACACGATACGTACAACAATCATAGACAACATCATAGGAAATCAAAAAAAGATCTAACATGCAAACAACACTAATTAAGCCGAACAATGAAATAAAACAAACTTGATCACAAACAATCAAAATAATCAAAGACAAATTAGAAATACAATACTAAGATGGAGGCGGATGCTTTCTTGAGCGAGGATTCAAATTTGCTAAGAAATCCTTGATCTCCGCGATATTTGCCTCAATCTTTTGGAACCTCTCATCTGTTCGTCGTTCAAAAATAATAATTTGATTTGTTAATGATTGGTATTCAACAGAACTAGGTGTAATGTTAAATTGCGTACCTTCATGCACTAAAGGGCCCTCCCTTTATGTACCTTTACCTCTTTCGCACCGACTGCGCTCACTAGTTGAAGGTTCGGTTGCTCATCATTAATAACAACATAACGATCACCTTGTCGCTTCGCAATCTTCATTGACACCAAAGACTGCAAGTCTAAACTAGAATTCCCTAAAACTAATTGCATACTTATTCTCTCAGTCAGTAAACCTAAATACTCTGCAATTTGAGTCACAAATGGCCCAACAACTATTTTCCCAGTGCTAACTTTCGCTACATCCATCATATGCTCACTTAACCACAAACCAGCATTAAATTGTTTGTCATGCACCATGCACCACAACACAAACAATTCAGATTTAGAAACTACACCATGACTATCTCCTCTACCAAATATTGTGCAAGTTAAAAACCTATGAAGATAGCGTAAGTTAGGATCTACTAAAGCTGACGATTTTGACCTACTCGGAGAAAAAACATTTGTAGAATTTGTAATTTCACTCCAAAATTCTCTAGGCCTAAATTCATCATCATAACTATATAACTCACTATGTGGAAATCCAAATATATCATTCAAATCATTTAAACCAAGAGCACGTATCATATTCATTAATCTGAATATCAAATTAATCACGATGTCATCTTCGTTATAGGTCAAAATTAAAGTTGATAAAAATTCTAGAGTTAATTCAACATATGAATTTTTCCTAAAATTTGCAAATTTGTCCCATCCTATGTTATGTAATAATTCATTGACTTGATTTACAATTCCTAACTCAGTTATAGTTGCATAATCAATGAATCTATTTGGCATAATCGGACGATCTTTTAAACTTAGATACCTTGATTGGTTCTGGTTCTCAGCATTGTAAAATTGAAGCCAAGGATTACCTAAATCAGGGACATCGCTCGCTTCAAAAAATGAAGATGCTCCTAATCTCGTACGAGGCATGATCTAAATAATAATCAAGAATCAAAATATTTTCATTAATCTCAAACCAAGCAGAGCAATTTATTACTTAATTACATTTAGAACAGTTAAATATAATTACTATAGTAATATAAATCCAACAGGTTATAAGATGAACACACATTGATTTTAAATATACATCCTTTAATAAATAATAATAAAATTAAAGATTAAAGTGAAAATAGTTAAATACTTTTTATCTTATCACTTGTATACAATATCAAAATGTTTTATAATGTCAAACTTGAATTATTTAATAATGAATATAACAATTCATTGAAAACTCAAATATACTATATTCTCAATTGACAAAAGGGAATAGCCAGGACAAATGTCATTTACATGAACAAAATACCTGATTTATTTACATGCAAATTAACATATTTATATGTACATGTGAGATCTAATTCAAACATTCTGAACAGTGCAGCAGGTTTGATTACATCCGTAACTATGCAATCTACCAGGTTTGCATCAAGCTCTCAAAATTTTGCTTTATCCATGTTTTCACTTTTGTTATCTAAGGTTTGACATTATGCCGATTCCATGAAACAATAATGATCAAAATCATTCCCATGATAATAATAAAATTACTAACTGTATTAGCAAATAAACCACCATCAAATTTACTACCACAGGGTCGCAATTGGTAAAGCACGGTTTCCTTCAAAGTCATAACAACAGAACACGTCAAGATACTAATGCTGGTCTTTATACTGTTTCAGAGAAATTTAATTAATCAAAATGTTTTTACTATAATTCTGGTAGCCCCACAAGTGTCTTGTTAGTTTATCTTTGACTTATCCCATTTTGAAAACTAGTAATCAACACCAAGATGATCAATTATTACTTCACACTAAACATACAAAACTAAATTTGCCAAGTCAGGAGAGAAAAGATGATTTCTTTAACTTTATCTTACATGTAAAGAAAACAAAGTTTTGAGTTTAAAATTTATGATAAAATGATAGAAATTAAGGCAGACTAGGAACCTTAAATTAGATGATACAACATGCTCATGTCATGAACTAGGTGTAGGCTTACTATGTAAATTCTTATTCCTCATAAGAATTATCTTAACCTTAGATGACGGACCCATAGAATTATATGCATATCTCCTTGATTTTCCTTATTAAATGCTTTAATTCTTAATCAAACTCTTCCCCAAAGGAAACATCTTCTCAATTAACTAAAATATAACATAAAACAACTAAACCAATTTAATTTCATTACGAAAACATAACAAAACATTTAGTTCAATACATATCCATTATAAAATATAACATAAAACAACTAAACCAATTTAATTTCATTACGAAAACATAACAAAACACTTAGTTCAATACATATACATTATACAATTATATAATGTATATGTATTGAACTAAATGACACTTAGGTTTTCACTTTCCTTAAGCAAATCAATCACAAAAGATATTAGCCTAAGCAAGCTTCAATTTTTAGAATGTTAACATTTCAATCCAAGTGACCAAGTATCACCATAATTTTCTCGATCACTTCATTCATCAAACACCTAGATCTTTAGAAAACATTAACTTTTAGTTCATTCTCAATCTAACCTAGTAAACCTTCTAATGTAACTCAAACCAAACAAATTATCCTATATGTAAAGTCAACATAAAAATAATGAAAACTATAAGTCAGTAATTATTCAAAAAGCCATATTGATAACAAACTATTGCAACATGATTGACTTAGTTCAAATTTCATCCCAACTTTTTGATGGGAGAGTAGATATCTTGTCATGAATACCTCCAATTACTTAGTTACGTCGTAGTTTCTACTGGCTACAACAACCACTCCTAACTTTGACCAATTATTTATATCAAAATTAATGGAGTAGAATTTATTTAAAGTTTAAATTTATTAACTTTTATAATTTTTCCAATTTCAAATCAATATGGATTAATAAGCCACTTATGAAGCTAAACTCTTAACTTTAAATACTTTTATCAGGCGACAACAAAATTCAAATAGCATTAGTAAAGATTCTCAAGAAAAAAGTTAATGCATCAATGCAAATCTAGCATTTCTATTCATGCTTACACACACCCATACCCATACCACAATACTCAGTATCTCTTTGTAATCAGATTTATGAATCGTTGTTCAGTGTAGAAGTAAAGCTGAGTGCAAATACACCGGTTAAGTCTTTATCTAAGATATCAGATTACTAGTATTAAAAAAAGATGTTATTTCCTTCTAAATGCAGCGGTTAAAGATAATTAAGCATAAAGATGTAAAATGTAAGAGATTACCTAATTAGCAACTTCCAAGGGACACGGCTGAAGGCGATAAGGACAGCTAAACTCCCACGAAGATTCGGACAAGATGATTTTAACCGGAGAGAAGAAAAGGATGATTCAATGTCTAAAGGCTATGGCGTGATTTAAGAGTTAAAAACTCCTAACTCGATCACCGGTCACCCACAAATAAGAGAGTTTTAAAATTCGTTATTCTATTTAATCTAACGGCTACCAAGCAACACCCTTATTATTGGTCACAGTTGTGACTTAACTTGTCACGGCCGTGACTCTTTTTTTCTTACTTTATTTCTTTTATATATATATATAGTATTTATTTATTTAAAATTTTTAAAATATAATTAATTATTTTAAAAATATAATAATAATAATAATAATAATAATAAGAGGTGTCACAAGTGTGACACTTAAGTCACATCTATTACACATGTATATTTTTAAAAAAATATTAAATATAATAAAAATATAATTAATTTGTCAATTAATTATTTTAAAAATATAATTAATTGATTAAAAATATAATAAAAAGTCAAACTCGTGACTTTTGTAAGATTTATTTAAACTTTTTTATTCACCGATCAAATTTTTTCCTTTTCTTAATTATAATTAATTTACTATTTTCACACTGAAAAAATTAAGTAATTAAATTTCAATTAACAAAAAAATTAAGATTTATTTAAGATTTACTTAATTTAAATTAGTTATTTAAGATTTCTTTTAAATTTGTTAATCACGAATCACACCCGTGATTGTGACTTAATAATTCACGTTTAATTTAAAATAAGAAAAGTATAATAAATTTGTTAATCACAAATCTTACAGGTGTGACTTAATAATTCACGTTTAATTTAAAATAAAAAAATATAATTTAAGTTAAGATAAAAAAATTATTTTGCACTAAAAATACGTAATTTAAATTAAAATAGGAAAATTTTTATTCAATGTTTATTTAAAATTTTTAGTTAATTTTTAGTTCCGGTAGTCACCGACTGTGACTCAAGTTATATCAAATTTTACTTTTTAATTATTTACATTTCCATTTACTTTCAATATTTTATAATACATCACGATCTTACATTTCCTACTTTTAAAATTTTTTATTCCAAAATTTTACAATCTAAATTTAATTTTTATTTTTTTATATTCTTACTTATATATTTTAAATATTTCTATTGTAATTCCTTTCTTAATATACATTTAAAATTTTACAACCTTATTTTAATTATTCATTTGTATTATTCTAAATTATATATTTTTAATATTTATATCGTAACTCTTTTTTAATATACATTTAAAAATTTAAATGCTAATAATTTTATGGCAGATTTTAAAATTGCATAATATTCATTTATACATTAAATAATATAAGATGTTAGCCCTTTTTATTATCTTAATTAATTAAATATTTATGGCCAGGAGAGGAGGCGACGGTAAGGAGAGCATCTTTTGATTTTGTTTAGAATAACAATACAGTGACTGAAGGAGGAGCAGTAGCAGACGCAGGGGTTAGTATGATTTCGAAAACGAACGAAGTTGTTTTACTAATAAGCAAAACATGTGTTGAATAGTTGAGTGAAAGAGTAAGAATAAGGCAGCTAAAAGAATTAGTCATCACCAAATTCAACGTCTAAAACATCTTTTCCATCAAAAAACGGGTTGCTATTTTTTTTCTCTCACTCTGTGGGGGGGGGGGG
>JAOTAY010000008.1:25008357-25025651 GCA_025629805.1 Erythroxylum baracoense | reverse complement strand
AATTGGATGATTGAAATTATTTGCATACACTTTCACAGCAAAATGGTCAAATTATTAGGTGAATATGCAATTCCATCAGAGAATGTATCAACATGATCTATATTTAGGTTATAAAGTGATTCATCTGGATTTTAGAAATATTCCAGTCGACTAATTGGAGTCTAAGTCGACTGATGTTGAGGTAATAGTCGAGTAATTTTGATTTGTGTCTTGACTAATGCATCAGGGGATAAATTGATTAAGTGTTTTAGAGACAAACTAGTCGACTATTATAGTCTTAGTTAACTAATAGTCTTCGACTAGTCGACTTTTTACATGTAAGTCGACTACAATTCCTATATCTGATTGCTCCACAATTTGTATTTATACCAGTCGACTACTACACTTTTAGTCGACTAATACACAAATTTCAAGCCCAAACCAGTTAACTAATATATTACTAGTTGACTATAGGTCATCTCAAGTCTTTAAAATATCCAATCTTTTCCAAAATCTCCGAAAACACCTTTCCTTCAACCTTCAAATTCTCTCATCTTAATCGACTTCTTTCTTCAAATCTCTTCAAATCAACACTACCCATAGATCTTTATTTTAAGGCTTCAAGACGTTTATGGACATTGTAGAACTCTCCTAGCCATTGTAAAACGCTCCTAGCCGTCGTATGAAGATTTTCTCCCGTTGGAAATAAATTGAAAAAGTCAAATTTTGTTCAGCTGTAACTGATAGTCGACTAATCGGTGTGTAATAGTCGACTAGTACATTATAGTCATCTAGTCTTTCAAGTGTTAGTCGACTAGCACAAACGTTTTTCTTGAAACTTTCAGCTCCGCTCAGTCGACGAATATGATGATAGTCGACTAGTCCATTCATCCAACTGACAGGTCTTATTGTTAATAATCGACTTGCAATATGATAGTCGACTTGTCCAATGCTCCAACTGACAGATCTCACAAAATCTCCAATCTTTGATTGTTGAGATGCTTATTTGAATTCTTCATACAAGATCTTCTCATGGAATACACGTTGTTCAATTCTAATACTCATTATTGCAATCTTGATCTTCATGAATTGACTTTATTTAAATTTCATCTGACTTGAAATTGGGTCATCCTTATTCAACTAGTCTTCCATCAACTTCAATTTAACCTGAAATTTATTTCTTAACTAATTCTTTAAATTTTATTATTATCAAAACATAGAAGGATTTAATTTTTCAACTTCCATTGGTCCAACAATTATTATTCTTCTGATGAAAAATATTATCATATTATAGCAAAGCCTTTAATTGTAGTCCATATTTATACTTTTAGTAGGCTAAATTGAATGGAACAATTTAATTAAGGTACTATTCTTTTCATCTCAACTCCATACAACCTTTTACACCTTACTATCTTGGTATTAGCATACATCTTATATATTGTTATCAAAGTTTATGAGACATTAGTCAACTCAAAATGTCAATGCATTTTGTCATCTGTATGGAGTCAACATATCTTCAAAACTTTGTCACAAAATCCTCAATAGGGATTAATAGCAAAAATTCATAACAAACATACAATTCTTCTATCAAACTTTGAGAAATCTTCTCAAACTTAACCTATATCCAAGAAATTTTGTTCACTAACTCTTAGTATCAACTATACTAAGCAAAGGTAATTTATACCTAAAACAAAATAGAAATTTAAGAAAAGCAAGTATTAGTTATATGCCTTGGCCACCAAATAAGATTAAGACTTTAATCATGTATTTGATTACTTCCACTATTTTAATCAAAATAATAGCACTCCCTATTATTAGGAAATATTACTATAATCTTTTTAGTGGGCTAGGATTATATTCAAATTTGGTTGAACTTAAGTCACTTAATAAACCAACTAAACTTAAATTAGGTAGATAAAATCCTTATCAATCATATCTTATTTGACTTCTAGATCTGTTAGATGACAACCCTTATCAAAACCTATCTTATAAGTTATTCCTAGCCTTGCCTTTGATCATGACCTACTCATTCAAATCATACAAATTTAGTTAAGAATCATTAATTTAAGATAAAAACATATTCGAGTTAAAAGGGTCTTAAGTCACTCAACAAGCCTTACAATAAATAGAACTATGATTTTTGCTTAAATAATAAAAGACAATAATCACGTTTTCAACATGTGGTTAATATCTTAATGAGATATTTTATTTCAAATAGTCCCATCAAACACAAAGTTACATTCATTAGATTATATTCATTGAATCCTAAATAATTTAAACTTCTATTCTGAATAAAAATTTAATTTGATTGAAAATAATTTTCAAATCCAACCAGAAACTATTTCCAGTTATCTTAACTCATTTAACAAAGTTTAATTTAAAATGATTTTTTTCTTACTCATTATAATTTAGAAACACTCTTTTTTCAAAATTCAACAAGTAAGAAAATATGATCCAATTAGAAAAATGTTTTCAATCTAATTCAAAATTATCTTTCCTTAATTAAAATTTGAGAATTAAAGAAATTTCATTAACATCCCCAGCCAAGGGCATTAATACACTGCAACGTTGTAATGTCAAGTGATTACACGATCGAGATCAAATATTTGAATAGTGGGACTATATTACAAAGCCTGATCATAGACATTTCTCATGTTTCACTGCTACTGCATCTAAGCTTCATGTGCGGGCTCATCTTCACAATAGCATTGTTAGCAATTAGTACTTTTCTAATCCAGTGACATAGTATATGAGCCAAGGTATACATATCCCTTGAAATGTCCTTGAATAATTTGTAGTACCTTTCCTACCATAAAAATAGAAAACTATTTTCCAATACTGAAAAAGGAAACTACTTTCAAAATTAAATAAAAATATTTTTTAATTTATTTAGAAATTAATTTCTTAATTAGTTAGAAATTCTTTCCTTAATAAATTAGAAAATTATTTTTAAAAATACCAAAGAAAGTTCAATTTTCTCAATCAATGAATGAAAACACCTTTCCAAATTTAATTAAGAAAAATATGATAAATTAAGAAACTTATTATTGTTCATAAATAAAGAAATAATTTCTAAATAAATAGAATAATAATTATCTAAACAAATAAATTCATAAATTTAATTTATCTCAATCAAATTGAAATAAAGAAATTTTAATTAAGAAACACTTTTCTTAATTAATTAAGAAAATACTTTCTTTAATTTTAAGAAGTCTGATTATTTCAATCTAATTAAAAATTAATTCTAATTTTAGAAACTAATTTCTAAAATTTAATTAGAAATCAATCTAATTATTATTCTTAATTTAATTAAGAAAAATAATTAATTTAATATTAATATTAAGATGTCTTCTTAATTAATATAATCTCATTATATTAATTTATCTAGCATAATTTAATTATGAAGATAAACCTTTTAAACCTTTACTTGATTATAATTATTGATTTAATTACTAATTTAATTTACTAATTCAACTCTTTGAAAAATTAAACCAAATTCAAAAAATATTCCTAATAAAGTTAGCGTTTTGAAAATAATTTACAATAGTCCTAAATTTATTATGAATTTAAAACAAATTAATCTCAATTAAATTATAAGTAATGCTTAAAACAAAAGTAAAAAATAAAAATAAAAATTGAATGGGAATGCACGAGCGCACACGCCAGAATGTTTGATGCGTCTCGATCAGACGTGTTGTCTAGTGGTGGGACACACGTCCCATCTTCTTCCTCCTATGTAGGGTTTCCATTGCCTTATGCCACCCTCTACTTTCGATCCTGCGACTGGCTACTACTTCTTTCGTTGGTGGTTTTTTGCTATTTTGGCCACATCACCATCATGCACTACAAGAAATTGATTTTTTTTAGTGAAAGTAAAAGTTGTCACTAAAAGTAGTAATATCGGTCACTCTTATTAATAGTATTCAATTTTTAAAGTCATCACTTCTCTTGACAAATACCTCCATCACTAATTAAATAGTAACTAATTTAGAAAATTGGTCATAATTATGCCACACTTTTGTGACAAAAGTATTGACACTAAAAAATATGAAATGTGTGACAAAACTATAAGGTTATAATAACTTTACATATTTATGACAATTTGTCCATACAAATAATATAGAGTAGTAACGAATAAAGACGTAATAGTACTTCATTTTATTGTGACAATTTCATTGCCACTAAAACAATTGAAAATAGTGACAAAATATTTGTCACTCGACTTTTTTTTATAAGTGTCTATTACTTTTGGACACTAATTTTTAAAAAAAAGTGTCATCAACATTTTTTCATAAAAATGAAAATTTGTTCTTACAAAAATAGTCACTAATGTGTTTATTATTGCCACAAATAAAACTATCAATTCAACAATGGAATTGCATTAATGGTTAAAAAATTTGCATCAATGATCATATTGTTTAACAGATTTCGTCACAAGTATGAAAGTTATGTGTTACAATAATGTTGTCACTATATAAAGATTATATGTTACAATAAATTTATCACTAATGTGCTCGTGTTTGCCATATCCTTTGGCAATCTTCCTCCATACCCTCTCTAGCTTTAGGCATGTTGTAGGGATTCCAAGAACAAAGTGATTACATATCCAAAAGCATAGGGAAGGACCAATGAAAAAGGGAAAGAATACAGGAACTTCTACAAAAGTAGGGACAAAATAATACAAGACTAAACCCACTACAAATAGTACGACTGTAATAAGGTTGGTTGCATCATTACTTACAGATGGTATTAGGATAGAAAGGTTTACACTAGCAAACTACAACAGAATAACATTCAAAGTTGTCTTACATCTTAATCATTCAAAATATATAAACTGTAAATACAAAAGTACCTAGAATTTTTAAACTGGCATACATTTGTTTTCGAGATTACTATTCTTCCAAGGAAAAAAAAGCTTTTCAGAATTGCAACTATTAAGAACAAACAACATTAAGAAATACTCCTTACTTTTCCAAATTAATCAGACAATAATAACCAAAGATATTTAGGCAGTTATATTGGAAACAAACAATCTGACCTATGGAAATTGGTAATTTATAACTCTTGCAAGATTAAGTCCATCAACCCACGAATCCTGAATTGGAGTGCCTAATACAATACATATTTTGTAGATCTCATCTGTGTCACTATAAAATTAACCGTGATGCCAAAAGGTAAACTAATCCTATAGTAAAATCACATAAACAATAAAGATCTATATTTGGTACCCAAAAAAAGAGGTTGAAGAGTGAGTAACTCAGTCGTAATAGCACCCATTGCCTACATATCTATAGCAAACTTATGTATCCATTAGAATATGTGATACATAAATGATACGGTTACATTAATTCATAAAATGTAGAACATAATTGATCTGCTTCTAACCAAATTTAGAACCATATATGAATGACTGAAGCAAAACTTCAGGATCCCAGAAAAAGGAGTGGACAAAGAAAGAGGCAGAGTGCATAGCTACACCAAACAAAAAAGATCAACTATAACAACAATCAGTTTCAAGGAGACAGACACGTCGATCATAAAACAGTCTAAAACTAAACTAAAAAGATCGTGTTGATCTAGGTAGGTATTGATGAGTGGATTTCTGAACACTTTAACTGATACCTATCAAGACCAAAGGACAATAGGTGACAAGCAAACAGTCTGTAGATACTTGAGGCAATGGCTTTTCTAGTATTAAACTACTAATTAACTTCAATTGGATTCCTTGCAGACTTCAGCCCTACAATAACATCAACAACTTATGATTAGCGAAGCAGAACAAAAGTTCAAGCAAGAAAGGACATAATGGATACAAGACTGTACTCCAGAACATGTATTTGCTACGACTTCAACTGGATGTTGTATTAGCAATGCATTGTTCATATGAGTTGTTAGAAAATGAAAAAGAAAAATTCCGAAGCATTGATTAAAAGAAAATGGATAAGTTTTTATCATAAATTTAATAATAATAAACCAAAAGTTGGGAGAATCACAACAAATCACTGATGCTATTACACTTTCCTCTCTATCACAAACACTAATAACAAAAACCTTTATGAAATACCACTATACTAGCCGTAATACCTTAGCAACATCAAGAGCGTTAACAATGACAGCGGAGAGGAAAGCAACACCGGTGGCATAGAAGGCTCTCTCCTTGAAGCCTGAACTCACGTGCTCAGATGGCGATGCCTTCTCGAAATCCTTATCTTATAGAGCTTCTTTAGAAGTAAACCTAGTCTCTGCTGTCGCCGAAGAAACGTTTCTGTCAACATCTACTATGGTGGACACCGTTGCACTTATCCATGATGGCCAACTCTATCTCGGAAACCCTACCATTTAAAACTTCTTCTTCTTCTTCTTCTTCTAGAAATAGCTACCTAACCATATTTGAACTCAGTTTTCTTTTTCATTTTTCTCTTTCAAAGACAAAGACTGAAGAGTTCAAATTTGAAATGATTGTTCTAAATATATATTTGAGTTTTAAGGGATTTAATTTGACTCAGAGAAAATGAAATGAAGAGGTGTTTGGTTTTATATCGAAGTTGTGGTGTTTTTAGAGCTTACACTTTATTATTGATATTGGGTAAATCCAAACTTCATATTGTCGAAACTGGGGGAGAGGAATTAATGAGACTTCTCAGGCAAATTTAATCCTAAAAAATTACAGTAAGAAATTTAAAGTATGAATACTCAATTAACCTTGAGGGATTTACTTATTCTTTAATTTGATAAATATATGACAAGTCTGGTCTTTTATTTTAAGTGAGTTTACTATAAGTAGCTTCAAGAGAGCATAAATAAATAGCTCACTTGAGAGAACATTCTACTTTTAGTTTATTACAAATAGCTTCAAGAGAGCATAAATAGTTGACTGGAGAGAAGAAACTATTCTTACGATCAACTCTTATTTAGAGGATGGTCGACTAAATAGATAATGTCTACTAGATATGGTATTGCTTTTAAGAAAAGGAGGAAGACTATGTTCAACATAATTTCATATTTCAAATTACTTTGTTAGTCATTAATATTTTCTATTTGTTGTGACAAAATATAGTTTGCAATTATAATTTATTCCTACCAAAATTACTTTAGCGCCAAATTGCATATGCTTTTAATGACATAACTTAGTGATAAAAGAAAATTTGACACTATTACAATTTAATTGTTACCATTACTATTGTATTAGGAACAAAAAATAAATCATCATAGCTAACCAAAAAATAGTGTCAATTAATTGTTTTATCATAAAAAACTTCATATGTGTGACGAAATGACAGTTAATCACAAAAATTTTTTAACTAAATATCTTCAATTCTTGTAATGATGTTTGAGGCTTTGAATTTGCCTCTTCCTCTGGAGGAAAATTCGCCTTTGCCAATGGCAACTATTGCGATTAGTGACAGAGGAGCGATTCACCAATGACTTGTAAGAGCCATTGGGAATAAACGCCCTTGCTAGTGGCAAAAATATTCCAGATTAAACTTAAACTAGAAACTAATTGCACAAGCTCTATCACCAAGTTTCTAGAAACTTCAAAGCTAGGATTAAGCAGCAGATTGTATTTTTCATATTGCTAAAGCTATGGGAGCATGCAATGACTGTGTTTTCAAGCAACAAATGAAAACTTGTGGGAGGTGTATACTTATTCAAGCATGATTAAAATATTACGTAGAAACCACGAAAGCAAAATTTTACAATAACTAAAATATAACCACTTGAATTCCAAAAGTAGAAAGACCAGCAAGACATGTATACTATTTTTCAAAAGGCTAAACAAGACAGATATTGGGGCATGTCATAATTTCCAAAAACATATAATAAGGATACATATGATTTAATATTACTAGAAAATGCAAAACAAAAAGGGAGCCAATTTTTAGAGAATCAAAACAAACATAATCAATAGCAGAGAAATTCATGTATCATGCAACTTTTGCATTAATAAATTTTAACCATTCATTTTATCAAATCAATAACAATCAAGCAATTTTAACCATTATAGGATTTAAGTTTTCTATGTTACCACTGTGCAAAAATAAGGGTGAGATCGATCCTATATGTAGTGGATACTACTAAAACCATTTTGTATGATTTTTCAAAAGCCAATAACACTTAAATTCTAAAAAAAAAGATTAACACATAAATCATAATAAAAAAAGAATCATAATTCGTAACTTATTCCAAAACTTGATATTGTTCTTTTCATTTATATTGAACCACTTCCGATATCGGCTCATCTCAATCACTATAATTGCACAAGTGTCCAGTCTCTAATGGTATTCATAGAATGTGTTAAGAGAACTCAATGATTATTCTAGAGAGAGTTAGGCAAGGTGTATTAACTCCCTTAGAGTCTAAGCATATCTATAATAGGCTTTGAGCAGTTTCGTAATTTAATTGAAATTAAATTTTAATTTCAATTACAATTAATTATAATTAAATACCAATTATGTTCAAATAAAACCCAATATCTCATATTGATCCTTATTTATTAAATATCTCATATTTAATCATAAAGTTTTTCAAACTTTACATTCAAATCTAACTTGATAAATATATCTTTTATCTCTCCAACTCGTTCTTTACATGTGACCCATTAAATTTCTAAATACGTCGATAATGGATATAAGTTATAACCTTAAATTATATTTAGGATTAGATAAATGAAACTCTTTTAATTTATCTTTAATTTTCTAATTAAATAATTTATACCCATAAATCAATATTCGCATCTAGAAATGTATCATGACCATCCAAATATTTAGAAATGTCAAAGTAGTTTTAATCAATCTTTTTGTGCATGATTTTTAATGTAATTTAATCCTTTCGTCGTACAATGTTCTAATTATATATAGAACATAGAATTAATGTATACTCTATTTTAAGTCCAATCATATTAGTTATTCATCATTATCAATTGATTCAATTAATGACTTTTGAAAACTATTTTCAAATTATAATTCTCCCTGACCCAAGGATTTTTTGAATCAATATTAATTGAGAACAATGGAACATTCTCTCTGATTACTTTAAAGTGATGAATCATATATTGATCACTCAACTACTTCCATATAATTTATGTTATATCCAATGACAACCAATTGAGCTACCCTTGACTTAGTTATAAGTAGTATTAAAACATAGCAATTCCTATACGAGAAATTTGGCGATATCAAATCAAATGATTTCTTACTTAATCATCACAACGAAATTTCTACACATATATAAGTAATGTTCCAAATGAAATTCTCATATGGAGTCAATTTAGTAAACTTGTTCTTTAACAAGTACTCACGCGTTTGTTTAAGTATCTCTATGCTTTAGTCTATAAAATCGACTATTTTTTTCATAAGAAAAAAACATAACGTGTACTAGCCTTTTATGATTTATTGATGTTCAGTCTTAATAGAACATTGAATAAGAATAATACATATATGCAATATGAATCTCATAATTATAATATCATTATAATTTTATAAGAATGTATATTTATCTCATATACATATTGTAATATAGATTTATCTCATTAATTTTATTATACACATCTAAATATGTATAAGATTAAGAATGTCTTTCAATAATTATATCATTAAACTACAAGTAACTGATTGATTATAAGGCAATAACCAAAATATATATACATACTCACACGTGATTTCAATCAATCAAACCCTATCATTCATATTGGTCTTTATTATTGACTCTTTTTTCCTTGCATAGAACGGAAACATTGAAACACAACTACACAGGATCTCGACCTATTGTAAAGTCCACAGAACATATATTGTATTGCTCCAAAGGGCCAGTCGGAAACAGATTGGTTTGGCCCAAAAGGTGACATAGCAAATGTTCCAATCAGAGAATACTAGTTTAAGGATCTCTCAACGCTACATTTTATGCTTCAGTGGCATAAATTTCTCAAAAAAAATATATATATATTGATTTTGCATTCCATGAATTTAAATTTTTTCAAATAAGTTTTAGAGTAAATTATTTCGAATGTCTTGATAATATAAACCTTTATTTTATAAACACTAATATGAAAATAAAAAATATATACATATATATTTAACTTTAGTAATGTTAATAACAAAACTTATGTTACTCAAATGAGATTCATCATTGTATTTAAAATATTTAGACGTGTCTTTTATTTTTGTGATTCAAAATTTAAGCTTTAAAATAATGAAAAAGAATTTCCTAATAAGATATTTTTCAAATTTTCACCAACATCATATTGAATTATTCTTAATATTTATAAAAATTTTAAAATCAAAATTTGAAGTATTAAAATTTGTGAAAGGGTAACAATTTCTCATAATTAAATTATATATGTGTGTGTGTCGTATGCACACAGGCAGTTTTTTATACAATCGAACATCTAGTGTTACAAATGAGAAATTAGAATCAAATATTTCATAATACCCAAAAAAAATAATGCACCCTAAATTTCATGAGAATAAAATACTAAAGAAAGGAGAGAATATTTTAATTTATTCATCCTGCTTATGGGTAAAATAATGGAGGAAGTTAACTGGGTATCACTTTCTTCCTAAACCAACTCAATGAACAACTTAATAAAGAAAAGAAACTACAGCACTTGGATAAGTTTCAGAGTCTGCAAATTAGTTCATCTGCTACCCCAAGGTCCCGGTAAGTAACAAAGCAAAAGTTGGATTATTGGAAAAGGATAATAATTAAAATGAACCATAGCTTTCTAGTTGTTTAATACAACGGCACTTCCTTTTCAAACGTTTCAATTGAAAGGGGTTAGGATTTTGGGGTTGGTTATAAAACGTGATTTTACCTAATGAAATCTGGTATTAAAGACAATCCGACCATTCATTCAATTGGTCAAGTACAATCGGTGGAATTTCTGATAATTTTAAGAGTATGATTTTCTCTTTTGTTTCATTAAATATTTGTCTGTTCTCTTTTTCTTCGTTTGTGGAGTTTATCCAATTAGTCATTACTAAGTGTCATGACTTTTGGGTCAGCATCAGCATCACTAGAAAGTAGACCCTACATCAGAATGGAAACACAAGATATGGGTGGTGGGTGCGGTGCAATAAATAAATAAAACAAAGACTTGCCATTGTTTCGAGTTCTCTAATTGTACGTAAAAGGATTAATTAAGATAGATTTCAATGAACCCGTCTCTTTATATATTTACTTATATGGCTTGAACTTTAACATTCTTTTTTAAAAGATTATCCACCATTAAAACATTAGCCCCTTTGTGTCTTGTTTTGAATTTCATCTCTAGGATAAAATGTTGTAAGCTCCAAAGCCATTGCCTCCAATTAACTTGGATCAATTACTGGATGACATCCTTTCCAAAAACTAAAAGAGGATGATCATGAAAATGTAAATCAAAGTTAAAATATTAATTTCAATGGCAAAAGATCAACCAGAATAAATTAATACACATTTTGATTTGTACGTTGCGAGTTTAGTAAATGAAAATCACTTTACGAACATATATAAGAATTTCTGTAAAAATAAGTTTCAACCGATTGAAGTCTAACAAGCATTTACAGTGACTACAGTGTCATGATGGACACGAACATTATCGTTGTTGTATTCAGTGTTCTTTGTGCCCCGTATGACCAGCAAAGCGAATGCTCTTGACTCTTGAGTGTTGACGGTTATTATGGAATTAAAAAATAAAAAGCAAGCTCAGAGGCCAAGGATATCCCATTTGCAGTGGAGGTGTTCCACTTTCTTGGCTAGTTTTTGATTCTGATAAAGTGATGAATGATTAAAAAGAATCAACTTTGTGGTGGGTCATTGCCTAGCTAGCTGGTCTAGTTAAAATCACATGTAGCTGCTACACATGCATTAAGAATTTGGGGTCTATTATTGAAGAGAAGGCATTAGATTCAACTAACTTAAACAATGAAAAACTAAAGAAAAACTATGGAAAGACTGCAGAAACTCTACGATGTCACAACAAACGATTGTCCCTTACGCCATTAGTTGATAATCATTTTCTCTACATTTCACATTGAAGTGAAAGATAAAAAGTTCTCTGTCTCATATATGATCCCAACTAATCAGGTGGACAGGTCCTAGGTTCATACCTTTCACTTAAATAGAGATATTTAGTTACGTTGATAACCACAAGCCAAAATGAAAGAGACCAAATGAAATACATGTATGGAAACGTTTCCCTTTGTTTCTGTCTACTGTCTACAAATTGACTGCTATCATTATGATTTTCAATTGCCGGTAACGGTTAAATGCAATTTATTATTATTTTAATTATTTTTTTGTAATTATATTTATAATAACCGTAATTATTGGTAAGGTTACTCTTTTGTGATTAAAAGGTTATGAATTCGAGTCACATAAATAAACTCTTTGTAAAATACAAGGAAAGACTATATATAATTAATGTCTCTCTTCTGACCCTTATAAAGTGGAAAGCCTTATGCATTAAAATTGTTGTTGTTGTTGTTATATAGTAGTTACTGTAATCAAAAGCAATTTAAAAGCTTAGTTATGAGTTTGTTACATATATAAAGTGATAAATTAAGACAGCTTTGAAACCTTATTTTGAGAAAAAATCGACCATTTCATATTTATAATGCATACAGTTGATTTATATGTAACTTGCGCAAATATTATATTTCACAATCAAGTCTCCATTCATATCAGATGGACTAATCCATCAAAAACACACCTTAATCACGATTTCAATTGCTTGCTTGCATGGATTGGCCAGTAACGTAAATTTCATGGCTGGCCAAGAGACATGATCGACAATACTGTGTTTTGGATTCTTATTTTCTCACAAAACACACTTCTATTGCACACATATTTATACCTTGTCTTAATTATTTCCTCATTCTAAGTTTAGAGGTAGGTCTTGATGTTCCATTCAGTCAATAATGTTATTTTATCTCTATTTACAGTCAAGAAATGAACTTAAGAAGTCCTAATCAAAAGAAGAATCCTACACATGCAAACAGTTGGAATGGCAATATTTCTTGTTTCAATTCTAACATAACATATATTCTATTTAAATAGTAGCAGTTAATAGAGTCATGTTTTGGGGAGGGGAATGTCCTCGTATTCCTTATGTAGATAACGGACTGTCAATCAACCAAGAAAAAATATAAAAATAAATCACATTCACTCGTAGCCATTCCTCTCCTCATCTAATGCGTGACATTTGGAATCCCACTCCCTTGAGTCCCACCATTTTAAATTGAGTAGCCTCCAATAATAAAGAAGATCCTCTGTCCACAACCACAAGGCACCAAAGATACAGTATTTATCCTTTGCCATGGTGGACTCCATCCAAGATTTTACCATCGTATTTAGGCCTATTCAAATACACATTCCTTGTGAAAAACACTTGCGGTATGGATAGGAAATACACTAAATAACTTTGGAATCTTTTTTTTTTCCCAATAGCAACATTCCTCTATAAATCTTCCATTTACTAAACCACTCTCAAATGACGAATTTGGAATTAGAATGTAATTTTTTCTTAGACAGAACAATTTGAAATTTTTGTTTGATTTTATTCTTCGACAATACATCTTGGGAATCGGATTAACAGCCAATACAAGTATTAGTGATTGACACGACAACAACTGATCATTATCATATATTAATCACCTGCTGAAAGTGTTTTTGGAATCATCAGTAACAGAGTTGGCCTAATTCCTTGCTGTGCTTCTCTAAATCCACCTTGACCTTGGAAGGAGATATTGAAGATTTTTCAAGGAGTCTAGCAGAAATTGGATGGGATACTATGTATAATTAAATTATTATATCTCAATTCAAAATTTTAAAATAATTAATTATGAGTTATATATTTATACATACTTTTTGATGTGAGATTACTCTCACTTATAAATTTCAACATATATGCATTACAATACTAACTTACGTTAGCGAAGCATATTTCTCTCGTGTTTTTCCAGTCATCTTCATTAATATAAACTACTCGATATAGTAACGATATTGAAAATGTTTACACCTCATAGATATGGAGTTAAATAGTATATATTCAAGTTAATCTACATACTAATCTTAAATCTTTAATTTAGTGTTAATATGTACTGGTCTCTCTTTTTCTAATTCAAGAGATCCCAAGTTTAATTCATATATTCGTTCATATTCTATCTTAACCAGACACTAGTCGAAACCCTCATTCTAAAAAGTTTTTGGGGACTGGATGCTATGTTCCCATTGCATGCACCTCGAGATCTCTTCACTCGACAGTTTTTTAAAGAGAATATATGAAATTATTTAAACTCACATAAGACATGCGTTCATCATTTTCTTCTCAACAGAATTTACCATGATGAGCTTGAAGCAATTACTTTTCTACCATAATTTAGCATTTTCAATGGACCCCCTATATACCATCAGTAGTTGTCCATCTATGAACAGCCCCAAAACCAAATTAGACACTTTTAGCTACACAACTGCGTGGATTATTATCATTAAATAACCAATACTTCACCTGCAAGGCAAGTAGTTTATTAGTCAAAACACTCCGATCCTATGGCGCAAAAGGTTTGAAGGTAAAATCAATACGATTGTTAAACCGTATAAGAACTATTTGGTGTTAAGGTGTACATGAAAATACTGGTCCACAGAGGACGTTACGTACGCCTCGTAAAAAGATAATAAAGTAGAGAGAGAGTGTGCCATGTACGCATAAGAAGTAACCAACCACGCGTATACGGTGGCAGGCCACCGCATGCTCCGCCGTGAGGTCCACGAAGGAAGGGAGATGTTCCAATGAAACTGTGTACATCAAATCACCTCACGCATTCAGGAGATGTTGTCGTACACATGATGAGCAATGCGCAGCTGGGTTGTTGCCATATTTGGATGGAGCAAAGAATTAGACAGAGATAAATGAGTGTTAATACGCTGTTGTCATTTCAGAGTTATCATATCTAATCAGCGAGATCCGAGAAAGGAGGGTTTAATTTTATTAGGAATATGCGTTAACAAAGCAAGAGTTCCCTGATATGGTAGGCAGAAACACGTAGCCTTTTCAACGTTCCTTCTCAATTTGTGAGTTCGGTGTGTCATGGATGTCCAAGGGTTTATGGCCTGCTTTCTAGATCTGCATGCGAAACCAGCACTTGCAAAAATAAATCCTACCAAAACTATGAAAATTAAAGGTTATAACTATTAGGATAAAATCCAATAATTCTAAAATCAACATTTAGGAAATTTTTTAGTTTTCTGAAATCATTGAATTTCAGGTACAACCCCTTGGTACGTACAAAAGAAATTGTCTAATGAAGTGATCACGATACATTAATCCCTACATATTTGTTACGAGAGCAAAATTAGAAACAAAGAGAGAGGGGATAGATTATGCTTCTTGCTGAATAAGGGAAGAGACATTATCTCAATAGGATAAAACAGGCATATCTTCAACAAAATCTGTTATGCTACATTACTAGTTTTGAGTATAGGGTTATAAATTGAATTCAACAACTGTACTTGTGACTTGTGACTGTTCTTGCAGTTATGTTAGTTGTCTACAAGTTTGCAATTTGCTATTTGTAATTTAGGAAGTCTTTTTTCACTCAACTTGGACATTGGTGGGAAAGAATTAATGCCTAAAGAACTGGTTAAGAACCACGGAATTCGTCTATAAAATGTTTTACGAACTTAATATACTCGTAGACAATTAAGAAAGGTTCAGGATTTAAAATATGGAGATTTATAAATTGTTGAAGTATAAGTGCTTGCATCAACAGAAACTTTTCCTTGTCAATGAAAGTCAAAAGGGGTCGTCAAAATGTGAAATTCTACGAACGATCTATTGTTGATGTTCAGTTGATTCCCTAATCACTATTGAAATATAATTATCATCCCATTGACCAAAAAAGAAAAAAAATAGAAACCTTCAACGTGCTGGGATTAACAATCAACTAAAAGAAAATTGCTAAGTTTAGAGTAGCCATCAAAATCATTTTCAACGAGAATTACACGATTTCAAGGTCCAATGAATAAAAACTAGAATTTATATCAAACTTTTGATCAAAAGCAGAACTTCCAAATGAGAGGTACAGAAAACAAAGGACTACCCACGAATCCTTTGCCCACTTTATTCACCAAAACCAGTAAAATCAGAGAGACGAGGGTCACCTATGTTTACAAAACATGGCAGAAAGAAAGTGGCCTTCTATGTGTTTGTTGTTTGACCTCAGAGAGACCCTCCATTTAATGCCCCATCCAATCACCCTCCTCCAACACCACCACTGGCATGAACAACCGTGGCCACCACGCGTTCTCTCCTACTAAATACTAATACTATTATTATTTATTTCTTTTAGTCCCAGCTAATTCATTTCCACGAAATTGTGGGTCCCATTCTAAGAAACCATGTAAGCCGCACGCATCTCATTGGCACGTGAACTTCTAGTATTACAAATTTTACAAAAGAAAAAAGAAGAGAGAGAATTTGGAATAGAAGAGGAGGAGAGTGGAGGGCCGCCGTAGGTGAATAGTGAACATGTCATGTCCACAGGGGCCACCATGTGAAATCCGCCAATTTCACAACTATACTATTACTAGTACTACTCTCTCTCTCTAGACTTATTTTCAAGTTCTAGTCTTTGGGTTTTTTATTTCTTTCTTTTTTTTTACTTTAGAGAGGAGAGAGAGAGAGAGAGAGTCTCTCATTCATTCGTATCATTCATCCATTACATTTGTTTTTACGTCCCATCAACAATCTCTCTCTCACTTCTTCGTCTTTCTTTCTTCCTCAAAATACTCTTTACTTCTCAAGATTGAAGAAGCAAACGCCATAGCACAATCTCTTTCCCGTGAAAAGATCCGCGATCCTCAACAACAACCACGTCGTTCTTTTCTGTTCCAAATTTCCAAAGAACGAACTAGATCAGTAGATTGCCTTATTTATATGGCATAGCGTTCAACTATTCAAACCACAAAAAAGGTTTTGAACTTCCTCATTTCCTTCACAAATTGGTGAAGTTCACGATTGATCATACCGTTGATTAGTTAGTTGTGCACATGGAGTCAGCATCTGGAGGAGGAGCTGGGGCTGGTGGTGGTGCAGTGTTTCAAAGTAGTGCGGAGCCCGGTCCGTCGGCGGCAGCGACAGCACCACCACAAGCACAACCGGAGGGCTCATCTCCAGCCCCACTGAGTCGATACGAGTCACAAAAGAGACGAGACTGGAACACTTTCTTACAGTACTTGAAAAACCACAAGCCTCCATTGACTCTAGCTCGTTGTAGCGGAGCACACGTGATAGAATTCTTGAAGTATTTGGATCAATTTGGCAAGACCAAAGTCCATAT
>JAOTAY010000008.1:24991080-25008257 GCA_025629805.1 Erythroxylum baracoense | reverse complement strand
AAAGATATTTAATTTTAATAAAAGACTCTTATGATTTTTCTATAAATACGGAAAAGCTTTTAGAAGCTAGCACTTCTATCTTTTTCCTCTCAAAGCAGTTGAGAATTGCTCTGTGGATACCATCAGAGGCTGGATGCTTAGACAGCTCGTGATTATCGATTTGAAAAGTTTTTCAAAGATTTCCAATAGGAAAGCGAACAAGGTACGATTTTAAAATCGTTTTTATTTTTATTCAAGTTTTACAATTATCGGGATCCGCTTAGAATCTGTAAAAACTTTTATTTTCCGTTGCGTCTGTGATTCGATCACGGTTGGATTCCAACAGAAGGGCAGCCTTTTAAGTATCTTAATAGATGCATAGTAGCAGCCCAATGATCCTGAGAGGGAGCAGTCACAATTGTATCTCGCTCCAATCGACCTCCAGTAACTCTGATACCATGAACAGAAGGTTCGAGAGAGGGAAAAGAGAGAAAGTAAATAAGACTAGCTTTGTATTACTTCAAGTGTACAATTAACAAAAGCTAGATTTCATCATATATACAACAAACAAAGCTCCTGTCCAAGTCTTTAACTAAAACGACAACACTTCATTAAAACAACACAAACTAACTACTAAGTATCTTAACAGAGTCAGCATCTGGAAGAGGAGCTGGGGGTGGTGGTGGTGCAACGTTTCAAAGTAGCGGGGAACCCGGTCCATCGGCGGCAGCGTCAGCACCACCACAAGCACAACCGGAGGGCTCATCTCCAGCTCCATTGAGTCCATATGAGTCACAAAAGAGACGAGACTGGAATACTTTCTTACAATACTTGAAAATCCACAAGCCTACATTGACTCTAGCCCATTGTAGCAGAGAACACATGATAGAATTCTTGAAGTATTTGAATCAATTCGGCAAGACCAAAGTCCATATTGAGGTTGCCCTTATTTTGGCTACCCAACTCCTCCAGCCCAATGCGCATGTCCACTCAAACAAGCCTGGGGTAGCCTTGACGCGCTCATCGAACTCCTGAGAGTAGCAAACAAAGAGAACGGTGGACGGCCTGAATCGAACCCTTTCGGGGCAAGAGCGGTGAGGATTTACTTGAGGGAAGTAAGAGAAGGGCAGGCCAAAGCTAGAGGGATACCATACGAGAAAAAGAAGAGGAAAAGACCAACAACGTCGGTGACTTCATCTTCTGCGTCGGTGCCCGGAGGAGTAGAGGTTGGCGGTGGTTCTTCGACTATTGTTATGGTGGGCGATGGCAGTAGTAGTGGTGTTGGAGGTAGTGATAGTGTTGTTGGTGCTGCTGCTAGTGCCAGCGGTAGTAGTACTACTACAAATCCAGCTGCTACTACAACCGTATAGTTTAAAAACCTTTTAGTCTTTTTCTTATTCTTATGAATACTCTTGTCTTAATTGTGATTACGAGCTCATTTATATAATGGCGGTCGATTCTCTTCATAGCCTGATCGAAATAGAAATTTCAAAGAGAACTAAGAGCTGCTGTTCTTCATCTTCTTTAATGTGTGTTGGTCCTCTAACTAGTGCAGAGAATATATATATATATATATATACCCTTACCTATCTTTTCTTGTGATACTGGTGGCTAACTTCACTGTTGATTAAGTAAATGAAGGTAGAGAAAAAGAAAAGTTGGGAATTCTGCATTCATATCGTTTAACCTTATTCCCTGTTGTGTTGTTTTAACTTGTACAGATTTTGCCAGAAGACGCAAATTTCTTGTTGAGTTGCAAGCAAAACTTCCACTTCGGCGGCCGATTAACTTAGATGTGCCAACCAGAAGACGTACTTAGATTTCTTACTTAACTACTAGTGTTGAGTTCTTGTTCGTGCCACTTCGTTGTTTGACCTGGTAAACTCCACTAAGTAACAAATTATGCACTTGTGATCTTGTACTTAATTTTCCCAACCTTTATCCCAGGAAAAATATTTGAATGAGGGACAAGGGAGAAATTCTCCTTCTTTTCATTTGCCCATTTTAGTCAACCTTACCCACTATGTACACCATACCACTACACGGGAGATAAACAAAAATCTTTATTCAGACATTGAAATGATATTAATGGTCCAGATAGCTCCTTAAAAGTTTATGTTCCTTCCTTGTAGCTTCTTGCTGTCTTGTTGGTTAGAAGTTTTGTTTCTAGCATCAGAACTCCCCAAGTGTGGAAGCTGCAGGCTTGTTGGCAAGAAGGGCAACATTAGTTTTAGCCATATCTTTTAACTTCTCTAGCAAGTCTTCTGGTCCCAACTTTCTTGATCGAATGGGCTCCCCAGTCTCATGGCCAAAGCAAAAATTTTCTCTTACATTGCACACGTGCATTTCTGATTTTACACACTTTGGACTTGCAGTTTCAGGTGCTTCTCTTTTACGCTCTCTGTCTATCTATCTATCTATCAGGGCTTTGATGTTAGATTTTGTTCTTTGGTTCTTTCCTATCAGAAATTGGCTATGCACCGATTGCTCTTTTCTTCTACACTTCTCTCTCCTATCCCCTTATGAAAGTAACATCTGTTTCCTTGATAATAACAACTACAAAAAGATACAGGGTACCAACATCTATGCAAATAAAATAAAATAAATAGAAATAAAAAAATAATCCCTGTGATTGCCGCTCTTGCTTTATTTTGGTAACCACCACCTCAGTATGACAAGGACCAGTAGCCAACCCAGTTTCCTGTCTATGCCTAATATCTTAATATTATCTTACACTATTATATTCTATTTCGCATATCATGATGCTTGCCGATCAATCATTCCCACACAAAAAACCTCATTTCTTGAATTCTAAACCATAATGCAAAATCATACAACATTCATTTGCTCCATCCATGCGTGATATATTTTCTTTCTTGTCTTTTTCCGAGAGTACTACTCTCTACTGTGTGCCTTGTTTTTTCTCTTCTCCTATGCTTCTCAGTTCCTTACCCTAATTTTTAAAAGACAGTAATGATTTAGCAGCGTAGTGACAGGTTCCTTTCTATTCTTTATGGCTCTTTATGGAGTTGCTTGCTCCACTAATTTTAAACATTTCTTCTTTTTGTTCCAACTCTTCCATGATTTCCTTCCATGTACATCTTTCAAACTTTGAGGCACATGCCTGAAAATTATGTACATCATTACTTAAAAGTCAAAAAGAAGGAATAGATGATATCTCTCCTTTGTCCAAAAGCCCTTCTAAGATCTACTTTCCTTCTTAATTTCTCTCTTAAGTTTCATATTGAAAACCCTGTGAAGTTATGAAAGATTCTTCCTGTCAAGGGCCATTATCCTATATATGTTAAAAGCATATATAAGCTTGTCAAATTCCGGGCTGTTTGTGTATTATTGTTATAAATATGTTTCGAACCTTATGGAAATGAGCTTGATTATTTGCAGCTTAACCTAATCATCTTGTTATGTATTATTTGAGGCAACAATCCGGAAAAACCGTTTATCTTTTGTTAAAGTCCTTTAGGATTTTTGCTATATTAACGGTTTGAATAAGGTTTTATGTCTCTAAATAATACAAAGTAGTTTATTCGAAAAGTAAAAGATATAGAATTATCCTTTATTTTAAAATTTTTATTTAATTTTTAATTTTTTATTATTTTTTATTATTTTAAAATGTTTAGAAAGTTTTATTTTCTTAGATTTTGATTAAAAAATAATGATAAAATACATATTATGAATATGATACTTAGACCAATTAACTACTATTTATATGACAATCTAAACCTATTTCTTAATCTCGAATCAAATTAATTAAACTCGACTAAATTAATAGTTTATTACAATTATCATAAATTATAAAATTAAGTTGATTTATCTTAATTTAAATTATCATAATTAAATATTGCCAAAAAAATTAAGATACTTCTCTTAATAACATATCATTCGATTGCATATCATTCAAGACGGTATAAGAACTTAATTATGATCAATCGAAAGCTTTGACAAACATCTTTTTTTTTCCCCACTGGATAAGGCATTTGAGTTCAGAACCTTTGTACAAGGCTATGATTCAGCTATTAGTCAAATAAAAAATAGAAAACGAAAAAGATGCAAAAGAAAATCAACAAGTAGTTAAAACTTTTCCAGGAAATCTACTATGTTGATGAATTTCTGGTACCAAAAAACAAGATATGTTATGTAAATGTCATATAAAAGCACTTAAGACCTAAGTTTTGGTGTCATTCAAAACCCCTTTACAATTTGTTTTCGATGGAGTTACACATGAAGGCATTCATTCGTTACGGAACTTCATTTAAGAAGAAAGGGATGAAAGGGTTTGGTGTGGGGGCAGAAGGTGCGGGTCAGCGTGGATGTGGGATTATTTTCTACTGAGTAGTCTTGTCTAAAATCCTACACAGACAGATTCAACGAGGAAGAGTTATTGTTGACGCATTAAAAGCACCTTGTTCTTATTCTAAAATTTTCATTTGTTTATTTTTCCGTTCAAAAAATGGATGTAGGTGCTCACATTTGAAGAAACTGTAAAACTTCATATGAATTCAACAGGATATTAGAATCTAATCTCATACTTACGTGATAGTAAGCACAAGTCTGACGAAAATTTAGGTGAAAGAGATTTAATTTTTCACACAATTGGCCACCAGTGAAGGGGTACTAGGACAAACAAATGAACAGACAAAGCCATTACGCGTGAGGCTATTTGGGAAACCTTTAATAACTTGGACAAGTTTCTTTGACAAATATAGACCAGACTGTACTACATCTCGTGTATGGTGTATCGCAATATGCATGATGGAATTAATGGATGGTTCTGAGCTCAATTTCCAAAAGGTTCCCACTCGACTTCCCTCTTTTGACTGTGCAGCATCATTGATTATCTTGAACCTGGGCATCAATACCAGTGATGAACAATGATCAGACACCTGATGCTGATCAGGTGGTTTTTTGGATTTGCTCCTTTTGAGAACTTCACGGGGTCAAATGGACAGTCTTCGTTTTGAAGAGAGTTCTATGCTTTGTCTTACGGTAAATAACTTGCCTTCTTCTACCATCTATAGTTTGGCAGGAAGCCGTGACAATTCAGAGAGAGGTAGCATGTAAATTATTAACGTATTAATATCCAAAAATACACTTTATAGCGATATATCATATAATACAAATTAATCATAATTGTTAAACTCAAGGCAAAACTGTGAAACAACCGTAGTTCATTCAACACCAGCTAATTGCCCTTCGTAAATAAACGAGAAAACCGTGCCTGTGTTCTTATAAATTCTATAGCACAAAGTGTCAAAGTAATCTTTAGGTGCTTTGCAATTAAGAAGTGCAGCATACTTTTCTTTTTTTTTTTCTAATGGAACAACGCCTGAATTTACTCTTTATAAGATTTCTTGTGGTTTTAACGTCAGAAGCAAAAGAGGGTAAAAATAAACACTGGAAAGCATGCAATTTCCAGGCAAAGACATTTAGGTGTTTGAAGCGTAAGAGATTGGTTAGGCCAAATATGTGAGGAAGCAATCAATGTGCTTGTGGTTGAATGGTCAAAATAGAGTGTGCAAATGGCTACGAAGCCAATCCTTCCATGTGAGTTGCCATTAAATGTTACGTGTGCTTGGGAATTACCATGAAAGCTATGTAGCTAACCATCCATCAACTCCTACCACTCGTTTACTTTTCCCTTTTTAACTCCCTTGTGCGGACCGACCGGGCAAATAAATTTACATGTACTTCCGTAAAAATAATTTATATAGCATAAGGACCCACCCTTCTCTAGAGTGGAATCTGCAAATTAACATTTTTCTCTCCCACATGGAATCAGAGAGCCATGGCTGCTATATATGTTTTGTACATCATTTTCCAATACGGCATGCGATGATTGGATGAACATCAATTAGTCAAATCTTTATTTGGTAATGACTTTGACTCGTTGCCATGCTAATACATAATCAACTGGGCGTCTTGGAGTTTCATTATAGCTTCCCTTACTATTTTTCCTTGTATGTTAATGACTTATTAGACCATATTAAGCTTTAATGACATGGATTTGGTTGATAAGAAAATCAATGTCAAAGTTTTGATTTTTCTATTGTTTTGTTCGTTATTTGAGACTTTTGAATAATATAATTGATTTGCCTTCTCAATATTTACATGGTACTATCCAAGTTTAAATTTAATTGTAACATATCGAAAGCACCTTTGATTTAGTTTTGGCAGCCGTTATCAAAGTAAATATTTAGCTGCCACCAAGTAGGAACAACTATCCACCAATCTACCATCGATCGGCACCGGATCCCTTCAACAAAATGAACAATTGATCTGGTTTTATCACTTATAATCTCTACCATACCTGATTGATGAATCCATCAATTCGATAGTCAATGCCTTGCACGGTTTAATTTTTCAAGTCTTAAGAAAAGAGGACGGAGGTTTAGAATTTTATCAGCATTTAAGTTGCCATATTTGTATCCATTTCAACCTTTACTTCCTTGCTGATATAAGTAGTAGCTATTAGGGTCCAGGTCCTTTTATAAATTTCATGGTATAGGACAACTCCGTCTTCTAGATATATAAGACGTTTTTGTATAAAACGATTTTTTTTGAGAAAAGAAAAGAAGAAATCGAAGAAAAAAGGATTAAGGATGGCAATGGGTGGCATGAATCTAGATTCTAAGTGTTTTCAATGAATTGATTTATAAGTTAGGCTTAGTCGTCTTCTGTAAAATAGTTGAGCTTTGAATAAAGTTAAGTCCGAAACAATTTAAACTCAAAAATAATTAAAAAAAAAGTCATTGCATACTTTTAATTTTAAAAAAAAATTTTAAAAAATTGACAAATCTAACTCATAATCGGGGTATTATCATTCCTACGGAGGATGGTAACTCAAATATGTGGAACCATAGTTCCTAATGTACTCAATGTTTTCTCTTAGAAAAAAATCAGTGAAAAGTAAAAAAAAAAAAGACAAATCAAGTTGGATCAGTCGGATTAGAAGCTTATCTCAAGTCGCCATATTTTACTTACCCTAGCATTAGCTTCACGTATGATTATAATAGTCTAATAACACCTCTCATAGGACATTAGCATATATTAGAAAACAAGGAACCTTAGCTGGGTATCACAATCATTGATGACACCCCTTTCTAGAAGAGAGTTATATTATATGGCCTTACGTATTGCGTCAGCTTTATCATGTTGTATTACATTAATTACATTTTCAGTATCATCTGCAAACCTTGGTAGTTGGTACGGTTAGAAATCCTAACTCTCAAGTGGCAGGTTGAACAGCTCTTGAGTTTCAGTGCATGCAATTTGGTAAATATCTTATTTAACCGTCAATAAATTATTTAAAATAATATTATTATAATTACATATGGAATCAATTATTTAAATTTAAATTTAATTAAATTAAATTTAACTTGTTCATAATTCTAAGTCTGACTGGGGCAAGGTGAGCCTAAACCCAATTGTCATGCCTAGTGTTAGTTGGTGAAACATAGGTTTATGATATACTTACTTTTACATCTGGTAAACAAATTCGCCAAAAGGGTATTGATATTTGATGAATGTAATCCTTCCCTTTTTAGTCTCTTTAACACCTAACATGAACCTTAATTACGTATTTCAAATCTAACGTGAAAAAGAAATAATGAAGAAATATAGAAATACTTAATTTTAATTCTATAACAAATGGAGGAGCTTTTTGAGACTTAAACGAACGTGATTTCGCTGACACTTTTACAAAATTTACTCTCAGAGAGTAGTTAACGTCTTTCTGTAATTTTCTTAAAAATTTTCTTAAAATGTCATTGAAAGTAATTTTACATTCATGAATTATTTTAACAATTATGTACATCTTAATTTTTATATATAATTTTTATATCAAACTTTTTTATCATAAAATCAATATAGGTCCAATCTCCATTTATCAGAGTGTATTTTTTCCTAAACTTCGGCAATCATTAACCTATGTTTTTTATTAAGTTATTTATTTGAATTAAATTGCGTAAATTAATTAATAAATTATTAAAAAATTGATAAAATATAAGTAATTATTATCCACCTTTATAAGAAAATATCTAAGAGTCTCGTGGACCGGCGAAGTAGGTAAGTAAGATCTATGTTTTGAATTTTCTCTGACAGGCTGACACTAGCTTCTGTTCCTAAAACTTGTTGTAACAGGTCAATTTATTTCATGACATTGATTTCACTCACCCGATCGATTTCTGCATACGCCTTCTCTTCTCGTTACATTTATGTCAAATCTGTCGTATTTACAGTCTGAGGTCTCAAGACGTATAGGAGTGATTGAAGAGTTTAATTTATAACAGACTTCCAAATAAGTAGGGATAAAAGATGAAAGTAAGATAAAGAAAAGGTACACTTAAACCTCTCATTCTTTTAAACTTAAATTTGTTTTCCCTTCAACCTCTGGCGATCGAGAACTTAAATCCGTACAACATCAGGTATCCCAACATTGTTAACTGAAATCAGATAACACATCATGAGCATTCAAGGAACAGACAAATAAAGAAAAGGAAAAATTGGTAGCCAATAGGCAGAAAACTGTAGGCATAAATTTAAATAAAGATATTGTTTTGGTAAAATTAATTGGAAAGAACAGGTGGTGGGTTGAGATCATATGAATAAGGCGGCTTTTGAAAAGGGTGAAGATGAAAGCGAATGGGTATGGACTATAGAAGTGGGTTTCCGATAAGGGGAAACAGTCGGTGGCCCCATTGGCGGTGGACGAAACGAGAGGCAGAGGCTTGTAGTTGTAGGTAAAAGGAAGCCGAATGAAGTCAATGAGAGGAAGCTGGGGCCTATTTCATTTGACAAACTGTAGCTTTAGTCGCCGACAACATATCTGGACCATAGATTTCGTTCAGACGTTGCCTGATGCTCTCCTATGCTCCTACCTCCCCTAGTACCCTTCATTTTCCCATGCTCTTTAACCCTTTTCATTCTAAATATAAACATGTGATTTAATTCACTGTGTGTACATAATTTGTTTTACAAATTGTGTAAACTTTTTGGAAAAAGACAATCTTAGGTACTAAAGAAGCAAGTTGCTTTCCTTTTGACATTTGCATGGTGTCTAAATCTCAAGATGCGTGGCAGGATAAGCAAGTGATTGGGATTAGACTTTAGAGCAAATCAATCCTATGCATTATTGAGGTCTGACTTATGCGTACAGAAAGAGGAAGTCGATTACATTTACGCGGACCAATTGAGTTGGACCAATAACTCCGGCTCCACGTCATTGTTATTTGAAGAGGAAACTGTATAATATTCTTCTACGCAAGATCCGTTAGGCTAAGAAAGTTTCCAAAGTGTTTTACGAGAGTAAACTCGGGAAGGGTCAGTCCAAAACTGAACAATACTTGCAAGATCAAAGTGAAAAGGGGCACATGGTGTGCCTAGAAAATCAAAGGCCCATTTGGTACCTTTGGTCAAGTAGTGAGTGAGTGTGTAGTTTCTTATTGCTACGAGTTTGAGGCTCAGTTATTAACTTGGTTCCCACAAAAACGCAATGCGTCGACAGCAGGATTCGAACCTGCGCAGGCAAAGCCCAACAGATTTCGAGTCTGTCTCCTTAACCACTCGGACATATCGACCTTTGTCTGTGGCAGCTAGCATATAAAATATTAATCACGGGTATGTAATAGAAAATATCATTTTCATCTCGCTTCCCCAGCTTATGAGTACTGGTAGTAATGATTATGATGAAATATAGTCATGCCAGGATGCAAGTAGTTTCGTTAATTCCTCGTTTCATTTCTTATTATGCTGATGAATTTTGCCAGGATGCTTCTCTGCGACATACTTAACATCCGGTGCTTCTCAACAAAACCATCAAGAAGTCATTTAATCGGAAGGGATCAACTAATGGGAATTCTTTCTCAAGTACGACTACAAACTACCACTATCATTCCATCTACATACATGCAATTACAATTACATACAACTTATGATGAAGTCTATTTATTTAAACTGTTCCATAATTATAATTAAGATGGCATCAAAACTTTATCCACATAAGAAGAAAAGTTAACAGTTTGATCAGACTGGAATTACATTGCTGCAGTAAACAACAATTTTATCAACATTTAATAAGAAAAAAGCCTCTAAAATGAAATCACCCCCGTTATACGTTCCATCCACCATGTTATTGTTGATCTTATCCGTTCTGTTATATCTACCATTGTTGACTCATAGCAAACTTTATCAGCTATCCATGTCTTACCCATTTGGATTGTGTATCGAGAAAGTTTGCTGCAAGCTTTGGGTGGGTCAGTGCCTTTATAAGCATTGCAGATGTAAATTACGAAGTTTTCATAGTCCTGGAGAAAAGAAATTGACGACAAGAAGGTTAAATCCTATTCCAAGAACTTTACTAAGAAAAACAATCCAATGACACAAAACAGACACCAATTCTTCAAATGACTGACAAAGTTTAGATATCAACTGTAGCATGAAGTTTTGGATGATCAAACTTGAACTTAGGACCAATACTAAAAACTCCAAGACATACACATATTTCAGATGATGAATAGATGAAGAAACAACCTCATACAGTGGCTCGCCATTCACCACCACCCATGGCACATACTTATGAGGAGGCTGAAGAGCATTTGTTTCAGCAGCATATTTCAATTCAAGCTGCAAGTAAAGAAACCGTAAAGCCTGTCATGATTATCATAGTTCTTTTTCACACATACAATATTATGATAGATAAGGGAACTAAACAACTAAAAAAATTCATAATCATACTGCAAATATCATAAATATAATATGGTAAACCCACCGAGGCATATCAAAGACTTGTTTCAAAATATCGCAGACATAGAACCAAAAGACTCCTGTAATGCAGTCTCTTTTTTCAGGGTTTACATAATTCGTGCAGGTAACTTCTTTTAGCCTCATGAACATTTCTCCTATTGATAATGTACATCTTGACATTTTAATATATTGTTAATCCATAGTGGTACATGATGCAAACTCTTGTTCTGAAAATAGAAAAAAACTCTAATTCAAGGATATTCTTCTCTTTGCAGCATAAGTCAAATTGCTGAAACCAGATGCCATCTCCTCAAACAGTGATATGGAATATGGCTAATGGTATCTATTCATCCAAAACTACTTGCCCAACTATTTTCCATTTGTTTTTCTCTTCCAGTTCACTTACTCTTCATTGTCCTTGCGATAGTTCTCCTCATCATTCCATCTCTGGAAGTGATCAACCAAACTTGGGATTCTCAGTGTGTATAGTGTTTCATCAATTCTGGAGTTGTACTTTATTGTCCAACCTAGAGGTTTGCCTTTAGTGCACAGGCACTTATAATTGTCACTCAAAAGGTAACGGAAACAGAAAACAACTTATTCGGCTTCTCACCATTTTCCACCAAACTTGGGTAAATCCTAAGTGCAAATTCTGCATTTAGGTGGCAACCCACAAGAGTACTGGAATCCGTTTCGCAAACAGGATGCAGTACAATGTCAAACCAAATTGTATATATAAGAAGTAAATCTTGTGTAAGGCAGACTGCAGCAATTGCCAACACATAGATCAAAGTGGAATTAGACTTAACCTCTTTCCCTTGTCCGCTTTTGTAGCATTTGGTAATGGGTTCTGGATCTAAATTCAATATCTTAAAACAAGTTTCCCAATCTGGGTACTTTCGTTTATACACCAAATCCTCAACGCAATAGATAAAAGGAAAATGATCTTCCTGCAATCATAAAGATAACATCATGATAGGCATTGTCTACTAATTTCCAATACCAATAAAAAAACTAGAATAATAATATCAACAGCAACAAAAGTAATAATACAGAACAGGAGAGTTAATCCTTGAAGCGAAGTCTCACCAACTTGGGCCAAAAATGAATTGCACAAGCTTCCACTGTGTTTAACAAGCACTCCCATGGGCCGTGCTGCAATACAAATCAAGCAAACCAGCGCATCAGCCACCGCCCAGAACACCTACTCGCTACACATCCTTTCTTTTCCCAATTTTGTTCATCATTAGGAAAATAATACATGAACCCAGTGAAACTAGAAAGCAAATCTAAATTCCCAAAAGAGGTTTTTCTATGGGTACCTGGCAAACGAAGGTGTCGTTGCCTCTGATCTTGGCATTGCCCCAAGGAGAGAGGTGGAGATCAACGGCAGATAGCAGATCACCGTCGTCTTTAAAGAGGTCGACGAGGTAATTCACTATGAAATTGGCACTGTAAGGACATAGTGACTCGTAGTATAGTTCGAGTGAGACTTTGGAAGATTCGGCGAGGACGTTTTGAGGAGCAACAGAGAAGGGTGTGAACAATACAACACAAGCAAGAAACGACAGCGTAATTGTCAAACGAGAAGCAGCCATGGATAGAAGAAGGAAACCGGTAACTCCTTGCCCTTGGTGAAAGTTAGGACACTAATGGGTTTTATGTTTGTGTTCACTTCATACTTCGGAACTCGAAGATCGTAGCTCTATTTATTATCTAACAAACAGAGGATGCAGGGCTTATAGCCTTATACGGAGCATAGTCATGCTTTTATTGAGTGAAGCAGGTTAGACTAAATTGGGTGGCGTTCAATGGTCGTGGTTTTTGCTAACGAGAACGACATGAATGGATTATATTTATACATGCATGTATATGTTTCGGGGGCCTGCCTTTTTTAAGTGTCCTTTTAGAGTGTTTTAAAATTGATCCTAAGAAGTTAGTATGCAAGTCCTTTATCCAAACATGTAATAAATCTTGTATTACATTGATTGTACTCGAAAGAGTTTGTCAAAGTCACATCATTTTTTCTCTTTAATTTAAGCTACAACTATATTCCAAATATTTCACAAAACATCAAACTTCTATATTATCTCTCATATGACTTTATATCTTAACAATTATGAAATGACATTATTTACATACCAGAATTTAATTCAATAAAATTTTTTGTTAATTCTTTGTCTCTAAGCCTTTAATTCATTTGATGTGACATATTAATTTAATAATGTTAGTTCATTAGATATTAATACAAATTTATAACTTAAATTGTATTTAATTTTCTCAATTTAAATTAAAATAATTAAAAATATTATGTTTTATCATTATATCCCTTTTATTTTTTAACCCATTAACTTGTTAATTGTGGACCATCCACGGTCACCACCATCTTAACATTCCTCGTCCTCCTCCTACCCCTCTAATTGCCATCACCACCGTTGTAACTTCATTGACATCACATTTTTAGTCTTAGTCACTCTTCTTTTTTTCTCACGGATCCCATCTCTCTCTAAACGTTCAATCGAAGGACAAAGAGGCAAATGTTTCATGGTTTTGGGAGAAGTTGTAGCTGCTAAAATATAAAAAGAGAGTTGTTTTACTCTTGTCTTTCATTACTGATAAATGATATTCTTATATACAAGAAAGAGCTTGAATTAGAACTTAAATCAAGGGAACTAAAATAGGATACAAATTAATACAGATTAAACCTTAAATCAAGGATGCTAAATGTGGAAAATGAATTTTTACAGTTGACTATTGCTAATACGCCCCCCTCAAGTTGGAGCATGGAGGTTGTGAATGTCCGACTTGTTGACAAGAAATGAAAATTGATGAGAACTGAGAGCTTTGGTGAAGACGTCAGTAAGTTGGAGTTTAGAAGGAATGCGTGCTGTAGCAATGGACCCTAATTTGATATAGTCCCGAATAAAGTGATAGACGATCTCGATATGTTTTGTACGTTCATGATGCACGAGATCGGTAGCAATATGAATTGCAGCACGATTGTCATAATATAATTGAGCTGATGAAGAAATAGGAACCAACAAATCATTTAGTAAAGTGCAAAGCCAAATAAGTTCACAAGCGGTAGTTGCCATAGAACGATATTCAACTTCAGCAGAGGAGTAGGAAACAATAGTTTGTTTCTTGATTTTCTAAGAAATCGAAGAATAACCTAAAAGAATAAAGTAACCAGTAAGTGAACGTCAAGTAACCTGACAATTAGCCCAATTAGAATCACAATAAGCATGAAGCTGAAGATCGGATTTTGATGGTAGAAAAATCCCCCTGTCTAGGGGCAGATTTAAGGTATCTTAGGACACGAATAGCTGTTGCCCAATAGGCATGACTAGGTTGATGCATGAATTGAGAGATAATATAAACTGAGTAACAAATATCTGATCGAGTGATTGTCAAGTAAATGAGTCATCCAACAAGAGGTCGATAGGCACCTGGATTATCAAGTATAGCATTATCATCTAAGGCCAGTTTGTGATTATGTTCCATAGGAAAATTTAAAGGTTTGCTACCAAGGAGACTTGCCTCTTGCAAAATATCTAATTCATATTTGCGTTGAGATCGAACTATTCCATTAGGAGATCGAGCCACCTCTAGGCCAAGGAAGTATTTTAGAGAACTAAGATCCCTAATGTGAAAACAAGCATCTAGACAAGCCTTAAGTACTTTAGTATGTGCATTATTATTGCTAACAATAATAACATAATCCACATATATAAGCAATGCAGTGAAGGACTTACCTTGATACTGGATAAAGAGGGAAGTATTTGCCTTTGATTGAGTAAACCCAAATTGAAGGATGGCATTAGAAAATTTAGCAAACCATTAACGTGATGCTTGCTTCAGACCATAAAGGGATTTGCGAAGACGATAGACACGATTCTCAATGGACGACAAATATCTAGGTGGTGGTGTTGTGTATACCTCCTTATCAAGGTCCCCATGTAAGAAAGCATTATAAACATCAAGTTGGTGTAGTTCTTATGATTTGGCTACTGCTACTACCAATAAAGTTCGGACTGTGGTAAGTTTTCATACTGGAGCAAAAGTTTCAGTATAGTCGAGTCCTTCAACTTGTGTGTAACCTTTGGCCACCAAACGAGCTTTGTATCATTTAACTATTCCATCAGAATGGTATTTTATCTTGTAAACCCATTTGGAACAAATGGGTTTCTTGTCAGGCGGTAAAGGATCCAAAGTCTATGTATGATTTTGTTCAAGCGCCTTTAATTCTTTTTGCATTGTTTCTTGTCAGTGAACATCTTTAATAGCCTGTGTATATTATTTTGGCTTATCATGTTGAGTGATGGCTGTCAGAAAGCCAGCATGGGAAGAAGTGAAATTAGAATATGAAAAAAATTGGGATAGCGGATAAGACATACCTGAGGATGCATGATTAGAAGAGGTGAACCGAGATGTATATCAACTTGAAAGTCATGGAAGCAAGATGGCAATTTTTTAATGTATGAGGGGTGTGTGGTTGGTGATATAAGAGGTTGAATGGTAGTGGAAGTGACATATGTATCTACAGGTATGTAACATCTCGTTTTCATACTAAAGGTTAGGACCCTAGATTTATAAATAAGAAATAGCAATGAGAGATTAAGAAGTGCATTTCACGCTCATGCATACTATAGCATACACACATATGTGAATTTGATTGTTTTGTACACATTATGATGGCTGGTCATGCACTTATTTGACATTTCTAGCTATAAATGATTTTCATGTGATTATGATGTGGATTATGATTATTATGTCATGAATTCTGGTTAATAAATGATAATTGGTGATATAGGAAATTATTTGTTAAATTGAGAAATTTCTAGAATTAAGGGTATTTTTGGACTAGAAAAAATGCCAAGTGGCTAGACAATTGGTAAATGACAGTAGAAATAAATGTCAAATGGTAGTAGAAATTATTGATAAGTGACATTGGGATTTAATGATAAGTGTCATTGAAAATTGAGAGACAATTAGAGCAGAAATTGGAGGACTAATGGACTAGTTATTAAAAGGACCATTTGGGGACCATAAGGTGGTGACATGTGGCAAGTGACATGTGGCAAGTGACAAGTGTCAATTTCCATGCCACACACCTCACTCTTGTAACTTACCCTTATAAGATCAATGTTCATTTGTTTCTCACCTTTGGCTAAATGCTCTCTTTTCTTCTCTTCTTCATTTTGTTCTTCATTCCTCTTCTCCATCTCACGACATTTTCTCACCCACCTCATCACATTGATTTTGTTCAACTCCTTCACTTTGTTTCTTCAAGAATGTGGGATAACCTTGTCACAAGAAAAACCTAACCCTCCCACATTGAATGATGATGATCACATGATGTTGAGAAGCTAGGGTTAAGAGTTATTTGAAGATCTTGAAGCTTAAATAAGTAAGTAGCATGTTGTTCCTTATGATTTGTTGAATGAAACTTATGTGATCATAGTTAGGGGTTACAAGATCATAAAATGGTGCTTTATGTATGTTGGAACGTGGTTGATGAAATGAGCATATAAATTCCTTGCTTTTACATATATGATGATCGATAATTCGTAAGATGTTGTAGAGATGATTTTTGAGTTAGAATGATCATTAAAATGAAGGTGTTAATGAAGTTGAAGATGTGCAGAAAGTTGATGATGAATGTGTACATGTATATGTTTTGTTTTTGGATTAATGATCAAATATAGATCATGATTTGTTTGTGAATGATATTGAGCTAAAATGGAAGTAGGAATGAAGAGGAAATATGATGACATAAGCTAGAAATGATAGACTAAGCAAAAGAGATGGACTAGGACAAAAATGATGATGAAGTGTGCTGGAATATATTAGATGGAGTGTTTTCATTAAACAGGCATCTATATTTTGGCCATATCTTGATCTGTAGATATCAAAATGGGATTATTTTTAATTTAGATTAAACTAGAGACATATGGATACAATTGTTATGAAGAAATTGAATTTGAATTCTGTCCTTAACACTGCATATAGTTGATGTTTCCGTGGGTAGAGACAGATAACAAAACACAAAAATTCTCTGTCCAGCTATTTGGTTACTGACATTGCCCATTTTTTTCATCTTTAGTTCATAAAACACAAATTTTTTGTTTATTCCAAAATTGTGGGACAACTTTCTTGTGCTTGTCACAAAAACAAAACACGCGGGATGTTGGACAAAAATACCCCCATATTATTACTATAAATAGCAAAAAAGACATGCATAATAAAATATAAGGATTGAATATATCTTTAACCTATTACGTAATTAATTCTATGAATGCTTACTAGAATTTCTAACTTGTAGTATTTTTTTATTCAATAACTCGTTTCATTAATTTATTTGGTTTCTCATTTCATTAAATATTTAAGTTCTTCATTTTATTTCATCGTAATTAAAAAATAAAAATACAATTAAAAAA
>JAOTAY010000008.1:24975300-24985553 GCA_025629805.1 Erythroxylum baracoense | reverse complement strand
TGCTATATGATTATTGATGAAATGATGTGCATTATATGATGACATGAAGTGTATGTGAAATTGAAGTATGAACTGTTGTATTATGTGATATGAATGAGTCATCGAGGATGGTCCGCTCACTGAGTTCACAAAACTCACCAAAATTGCAACGTTATTTTTCAGGCTCAGAGGAGATACCCAATTAGACAAATTGGAATATAGCTAATGAAATCGAATAAGAGATCGAGGTCAGAATCAGTTTGCATTTGCATTTATCTTCTATTCTTTTGTTTTCAAGACTTGTTTTCCACAACTATTAAAATTGTATATATATGAATTCTGTACAATGTATACTAGAATTCAGTTTATAATAACAGTTGTGACTAAAACGTTTTGTATTTGTAATGGGCCCAAGTGACTACCGAAATTCTGATGATATGTATATTGTTTGTAACGCTTATGATTGAAAATGTTTATGAATAAAATGGGTTGAAGTTGATTATTGGTTTTTATGAAATGCGTGTGATACATGAAAAATTTGCAATGAGTACGATTGTTTGACTGTTTTAGCATGCGACCCTCGTAGAGTCTGTTCTCAAATATCAATAGTATGTTCGAGAATATGCCCTATGAGAGTGGGGTGCTACAAGGTAAGGCAGGTATATAAAGGTTAGTAGGAATTGTATGATTTGTGTTTGGAGAAGGTGGGTCTATGTGTTCAGTGGTAGTATGAGGAATAGGTTAAATGGAGTCATGGTCAGGAATAGGTAGAGGCATAGGTACATTGGTGGATTGAGAGGAGGATGAATGCAGTGGGAGATTTTTGTGGTGGTAAGGAAAGATGTTTTAGTAAAACACAACTTCTCTAGAAATAAAACTTTTATGTGTATGTAAATCATAAACTTTGTATCCTTTATGACCATGAGGATATCCAATAAAGAGACATGCTGTGGCACGTTCAGAAAATTTATCTTTTGATCGAGGAAAAATAGATGCATAACAAAGCCATCCAAACACTTGAAGATATGAGTAATTGGGTTTGCGAGAAAATAGAAACTCATATATACTTTGGCCAGACAAAAGGGGGGGGGTAGGAGTATAATTAATTAGATACACAGTTATTAGAATGCATTCTCCCTAAAACTTAATAGGTAAATTTGCTTGGAATCATAAGGCTCTTGCAACTTCAAGAATATGTCTATGCTTACGTTCTACAACTCCATTTTGTTGGGGTGTAGAAACACAAGAAAATTGAGTTAAGATCCCATGTTGTTGACAATATAAGTGAAGGCTATGATTAGTAAATTCAGCCCCATTATCCCTACAAATGGTCTTAACTAGTTTTCTAAGTTGTCAAACTGTCATAGCCAAGAGGGAAACCAGCCTAGTGTAAACTTCTAATTTAGTTTGCATCAAATAAACCCAAGTAGTTCTGGTTTAATCATCTACAATAATTAAAAAATAATAAGCCCCAGATAAAGATGGAATTTGCTATTTCCCTTAAACATCACAATGAATTAACTCAAAAAGTTTATGTGTTTTGATAGCACTAACATGAAAAGAAGGTCGAGCCTATTTAGCTCGATGACAAGAGTCACAACATTTATTAAAATACTTATAAGAAAATGGACCTAAATCCTTGAGAAGAGATAGCCTATCGAAAGATAAGTGTCCAAGACGTTGATGCCATAGAGTAATATGCAAATCATAAGTAATACTAGTTGTTGCTACAGGAATTTTGAGTGTCCAAAAGTAATAAAGGTCATCTCTCAATTCAGCCATTCCAATCAGCTTCCTCGTAGGTAGGTCTAGTAAAATATGTAAGGAAGGAAAAAAATGAACAATGCAATTTAACGTTTTAGTTAATTTACTAACAGAAATAAGATTGCAAGCAAATGATGGTATATGAAGGACATCTTTTAAAGTAATGAGAGAGGTAAGGGAAACATCTCTACGTGACTTTGCTTGTAGCACCCCACTCTTGTAGGGCATATTCCCAAACACATTGACGGTATTCGAGAACATACTTTACAAGGGTGGCATGCTAGAATAATCAAACAATCATACTCATTACAAAAATTTTTTGAACATCACACGCTATTTCAGAAAACAATGATCATTTTTTTCGGCCCATTATATTCGAAAACATTCTCAGTCATAAGTGCTAGAAACAATTATCACATCATCATATATACTCCAATAATTATTTGGGCCCAATACAAAACATTTCCAGTCATATAGTCATTACACTTTTCAATTTGCATAAATGTTACACAATATTTGCAGAATACAATTTTAAAATACAAAAGAAAGGTCGTAGAGATATGCAGGTACAACTAATCCTTACCTCTAACCCTTATCTGAATGTAGTGGTTAGACTCCAGTTGGTCTGGGTATCTCCTTTGAGCCTGAAAAATATGTTGCAAATTTTGGGGTGAGTTTTGCGAACTCAGTAAGTGGACCATCCTCGATGGCTCACTCATATCACATAACACATACAGTTCATGCTTCAAATTCACATACAGGTCATGCCAGCATATAATGCACATCATTTCACCAATAATTATATAACATTACATAACACTTTGATCACTTTTTTCACAATTCACATTCAGAGCAGTCAAACAGTTCACAATCATTTAAAACATACATATCCATTATATATGCAATGCGCATGAGACTTACTTCCAATTGTTATTGTTGTGACCGAGTGCCTGTAACTATCCCGTATCCATTGTGTATATCGAGCTCATTAATAGCTGTCCTTTATCTGTAAGGGATACATAGCTCATTATACATAATTAGCTAGAGGCTCTTACCACATTCTGAGCTTTAAGCTCTTTTTCACTTTCTGAGCTTTAAACTCTTTTTTGGTGGCTACTCCGGTCACAATAGCCTTTATCTTTTCATGCATTTATATAATGAAATGCATCACATTCACATACTTTCAATCAATCATTTGATTTCAATTTCACATTCACATTCACATTCACATTTATCATCAGACCTGAGTCTGACATTCAACAATAATGTTTAGAATCTCATATTCACATTCACATTTTTAATCGGAACATGTTCGATATTTAACAATAATGTTAAGTATCAATTATTCAGTCAAATTCACATATAATGAATGCTTCCAATATATTATTTATGCATCAAATGCCTCGGACATTCAATGTTCGAAATCAACACATTCACATCACATAATAATGCAATACAAAAATTTAAATAGAACAATCAATTAAGAGGAGAACTTCTAGGTCGACTCACAGTACACTCCAAATTAGCATTAGCTTCTATGATCTGGAAACATCTGGATATTGACTTTCAACCTTATGTATCAACTTCATGCAATACACATTGTACACACATTACTAATTGAACATCATATAAACATTCAGTTGTACACACACACACACACACACACACACACATATATGTGTGTGTGTGTGTGTGTGTGTGTGTGTGTTTAATATATAATGCATGCTCATATTGACTATTCTGGGTATATTTTCTTAATTCACATCTCATAATCATTCATACTTCATAACTTATATATGCCTAATTTGAACTTAGGTTTACACCTCAACTATACAAGATTATTCTAAGTTCATTACTCAATCATTAATTAAAGTTATTCTAGCATTACAAGATCATTTAATATCTAATTTCTCATTCATCTTTACTTAATACTCATCATTCATCTCCTTTGAACCTCATTAGCATTCATAAGATCACCTTCATTCATTTCACATTGTTGTTCACAATTTCATCTGATCTATGTCCGTTAGGCAGACCTTATGTCTCTAGGGCAGACATATACCTATATATATTACCTTTTGAAGCAATTTCAGTCCAAATGGCCAGTAAATGTCCATTAAATGGACTTCATATCTTCTGGGTAGACATTCTCAGATTTTCCAGCTTTCCAGCTCCGTTTATGTCCGTTTGGAGGGACATCATTTCCACCGGGTGGACATTCACTGGACATTTACAGAAATGTGAAAATTTAACCTTTTGGACAGAAAAATCTCTCCTTGGAGTCTTCACGAACGTTGTAGAATCAGAGTCCTCTTAGAAAGCATACTTAAATGATAATCCAACATCCACAGTGAAAGTTATGCCTCTTTCCCTAAAATCTATCCATTTACTTAATCCTATTAATCTCAATCTATTTCCTTAATTATAACCTTAATTATCACCTTAAGTAATCACACATTTAGTCACTTATTTAAGCATTATACTAGGTTCATTTCAAGCTTCATTCAAGCCTAAATGTAGCATAAGAAAGTATCTTATCAATTGTTGTCTCAAACATCATATAAAAGAAACATATTTCATGCAAAAGTCATTACCATTTTCCAGCTTTTCCAACTTTTTTTTCAGGTCAATTTTGTATGACCATTATGACCTAGAAAATGAGGTATTTAGGCAACACCTTCTTCTAAACCAATGTTCCTATACGACTTAAGTTTCTAACAACATATAATTTATGCATTTTGGTTTAGTTTTCTACGAGTTATACCCAAAATACTAAAGACTGCTCTCAATACTCAACTTCAAGCCAAATTTCAAAACTTTTAGAGTCAGAATTCAAATTCAATTCCTCATGAAAATTGTATCTATATGTATCTAGTTTAATCTTAATTAAAAATAATCCGATTTGGATATCTATAGATCAAGATATGGCCAAAATACAAATGCCTGTTTAGTGAAAGCACTCCATCTAACATATTCTAGCACACATTTGACTTCATTTTCATCCTACTTCATCTTTTTTGCTTAGTGCCTGTTTGGATGGGCTTAAACCAGTAAAGCTTTTTTGAAAAGCTCCAAGTTTAAGCTTTTAAAAAAGCTATTTCTATTAAAAAAGTGCTTTTGGATTTTATGGCCAAATACTCATTTTTCTTAAAAATAGCTTTTGTGGTAAAAAAAAGTGCTTTTTTACCCTCCAAAAGCTGAGCCAAACAGGCACTTAGTCTATCATTTCTAGCTCATGTCCTCATTATTTCCTCTCCATTCCTACTTTCATTTCAGCTCAATATCAATCATAAACAAAACAAATCATATTCTATGATTGATCATTGACACCAAAAATAGAACATATCACATACACACATTCATCATATTTTTTGCGCACATATCTTACTCCATTATCACATTCACTTCACTTCAAAACTATCATTTTTCCATTTTAAGACACCATAGTACTCCTTTCCAATAGCTTCAAACTCATTTTAACTCATCTCTATAACAATTAAACAGATACACGTTATACACTAAGAAAATAGAACATAAAAGCCCTCCATTCATTTATCAAATTTCTGCATGATTTGTACATCATTTCAATGATCATTCTATCTCAAATCTTCTCAACAACAACTTATCACATATTGATCATCATATATGTAAAAGCAAGACATGAACCTAACCACATTTCTCATTCACATTTCAACATGTACACATCCTCATTTTATGATCATTTAACTCTTAACTATCATCAAAACATGTTTCATTCAACAAATAGAGAAGAGTAATGCTTTATACTCACTTGTTTACTTTGGGATCTTCAAAAACTCACTTAATCCTAGCTTTCCTTGAACCACACGATCATCACCTCTCATGGAGGAATGGGTTTGGTCTTTTATAGCAAGGTGAAGAAGAAAAAAAAAATGGAAGTAAATGATGGATGAAAGCAAGCTGCAATGTTAATGAATTTTGGTGAAGCAAAAATCGTGAAGAAGAAGAAAAAAGCAACGAAGAAGATGAGAGTAGGAATTAAAAGGAAAGACAAGGTAAAAGATGGTCTTTCACCTTAAGCATCGTGAGTCAAAATAAGTGGCAAGGCAAGGGACACTTGTCACTTACTTGTGGTCTCCATTTGGTTCTTTTAAATACTAGTCCATTTGCTTTCCCATTTCTAATCCAGTTGTCTCCCAATTTTCTATGACACTTGTCATTAAATCCTAATGTCACTTATCAATTATTTCCACTTCCATTTGACACTTAATTCTACTACAATTTATCAATTGTCTTGCCACTTGACATTTTTCTTAGTCCAACATTACTCATAATTTCAGAAAATTTCTAAATCTTCACCAAAAATTCTAAATCAATATTATAAATACGCCAACTCAATTTTCAAGACATATAATTTACAATTCACATCATAATCACATTAAAAATCAATTATACCCAAAAAATGTTAATTGAGTGCATGGACAGTCATTGTAATATGTGCAAAAGTCAAATTCATGTGTATGTATGCTATATTATGCATGAGCATGAAATGCACTTTTCTATTCTCTCATTGCTATTTCTTATTTACTGAAATCTAGGGTTTTAACCCTTTGTATGAAAACGAGATGTTACATTGCTGGCACAAAGGATCCATCTGGGATTTCAATTAGCATGAAATGAGGAATAGTTATGTGCAAAGGAATGAAGTTTTCTTGAAATGTCATATGGTCAGAGGCACCTGAATCCAAAACCTATTCACTTTCATTATTGAGTAGAAAAATTGCATTACCTGCAAAGTTAGTTGTACCTACAAAGTTGGTTGTAGAGGTATGACTTTTGTCAAGGTTGAGCATAGATATGAGTTAGGCATAATGTTCATTTGTCAATCCAACAATTGGAATGGTATTCTCCATATGTTGTATATTATTAGCTATCTTTAACTTTTGATGATTTCTTCCCTTTGTCCCACCATTCCAGATAGCCATATAGTTCAAAATAAGTTTCTCTGGTGTGCTTGGTCTTTTTGCAATGGTCATAAAATAGCTTGGAGAGGTCACAATTACTTATAGATTTGCGATTTTTGTTAGATTTGCTAAAACTATTTGTTAAGAATGCTGCTGCATTAATAGAAGGCAATCACAAGTCCACTATTAATTATTGCCACTCTTATTGGGCTACCTGTGCCTAAGCACAAGATAAAGAAAGCAAGACATCTCCATTCAAGATTTAAGAACGGGCAGTTTTGTATTTTTCATTCAAACCCATTAAAAATTGGTGCACTTTTTCTTTTTCTCTTTTTATAGCAAGCACCTTTGTTGAACCATAGGTACATGGCGGGATTTGTGAATAAGTGTTGAGTTCATCCCAAATGCCCTTTAACTTTGTTTAATATGTTGAGACAGTCATTACATTTTGCAAGCTATTCAACATCTCATTTTTCAATTGATGAATTTGGGAAGCATAACTTTATGAAAACCCTTCATCTAAATCTCTCCATAACTCTTATACTGTCATAAAAAATGCCACACTATCATGTAACATAGGATGAAGATAATTGAAGATCCAAGAAAGGACCGTTGAATTGCATTTGATCTATGCAGACTCTTCTTTTGAACCCGATAGTGGACGAGTAATAGATCCATCTATAAAGCCAAAATTGTTTTTGGCTTAGAGCGTATTAGTCATAGCATAATGCCATATGAGATAATTTTCTTCTTTTAGGAGACAGGTTACTAACGTTGTCCCTGGGTTGTCAAAAGCATGAAGGATGTATGGTGATAAGGTGTCAAGGTTAATTTGGGTAGTATTTGATTGATTGTTACCGATGCTCAAATAAGTGTCTTTGGCCCCAGAAAATTTAGGATTGTAACTGCTTTCATGCCATACCAAAATATAAAATGAGAGTTGTTTTACTTGCTTCTTTCATTACTGATAAATAATATTCTTATATGAAGGAGTTTGAATTAGCTCTTAAATCAAGGAAACTAAAGTAGGATACAAATCAATACAGATTAAGCCTTAAATAAAGGATGTTAAATATGGAAAATGAATATTTACAATTGACTACTGCTAATAGTAGCCCTACATGAAGATTCAAGGCATTCTCTACATACCTAATCATAGAGAAAAAGTCCAATTAGAAGTAATCTTAGAGAAAAACCACGAAGCAATAAACCAAATAATGAAAGAAGTAATAGTGAGCCACCATTATTGATTTCTCATTAGATCAAGATGCAGTTTTAGGAAAAAAGCTACACAAGATGCAATCTTAGGAGAAAAGCTACAAAGGATTGCCTCAAATGGTGTAATTTAAAGAGAAGAGTATTAGTAGAAAATATATTACTATTTTCTTTATTTATGATAATGAAAAGAATGCTAAAATTTCTTTCAGTGATACAATAAAAACTTACTCCAAAAACTAAAGATGCCATTAATGGTTCAAAGTAAAAGAAAATGATAATGGATTTGTAATGATTATAAAGGAGATGAAAGCAAACTCAGTTGAATATGGTGTTTGATGATCTTGTCTAGGATTATGTTTAGTGATTCCATTGGAATCTATTTGTACAGGTAATGGGAATGAAGATTTATAGATGAATCACCTTTAAATGCTAGCTAAGGATAGACAACATAATGAAAGAATTATATAAGTAACTATTTTTGATGTTGAATGTATGAACGTTATTACGTATACTAATGAAGTTATGGTTTATTTACAAGGATGAAATATTGCAATGTTAATGATGAATTTAACACAATGAATGAATTATATAAGTAGCAAATTTTGATGTTAAATGTATGAAAGTTATTGCCTATAATAATGAAGATGAGGTTATGATTTATTTACAAGGATGAAATATTGAAATGTTAATGATGAATTTAGTTATTTTGCATATTTTAAATGTAATAGAAAATTTGTATGCTTCTATATAATTGGATATTCTAATTCATCAACTACATAAACTTGTTTCCAATTCCACCATTTATTTCAAATATAGTTCCCTAAAAGTCATTATAAATCTAATAAATAAGGTTTTTAGATTAAAAAAAGTACGTTACATATGGCTTTATTCACATATTACATAAATAAAGGAGAGATTGTATGCTACAATGTTAATGGCTTTGTCTAGATAAAAGATTGCATATGGGTGAGAGTATGATGTCATAATTTTAAAAAAAGCCAATATAAACCATATGCTCTATATAATGTTCAACTAGAAAGATTAAAAAAAGGTTGTTTTATCACAGATGGTCACCATAGTCTAACCTTAATTGAAAAGCATAAATATAACCAACTCGATATGTTCTTAAACTTTTTGAATTTCCAAATCTTCCAACTTGATTATTGATTACCTTTCTTTCTCTCTTTTTTTTCCCTAGTTTCTTGAATTGATGCCTTACCCTTGTCCTAAGATGCACTAATTACTACACTTTCTTAGAAGGTATATGCATTAACATATGAAACATTAAAGATGGAATCATATGTATTCATGAAATTTAAACAATAAAGCTTACCATTATGAAAGATTAAGAGTAGCTCTTATGAAGTCACCTTAGGAATGACATATTATATATTCTAAAATTATGTCTAATAATTTTTCATTTCTTGCAAGTGATAAGTCCTTTAATTCTTGTTGATAGAGAGCCTTTCTTACCTTTACTAGTTTCTCTTTTTCTTTGGTCTTCCTACTTTTTCTTATAGGCCAGAAGTTTTATAATGTTCCCACGTTATTTCCCATGCACTAGGTAAAATTATTCATTTGGAACTAGATTTGTGCTTTTCCAATAACACGTTAAATAAATCTCCTCAGTGTAGTACTCATATACACATTCTTATAGATCTCCTTTCTCTAAAATGAATAATAAAATCAAATAAAAATAAGTTATAACTTCTGAACCTATATGGCTATAAAAGGATAATAGTCAAGTCTTATTTGCCAAAAGTAGAATATTTTATTTTCAAGGTTAACTATATAACAGTCATTTATGTAGTGTTCAACTTGAAAAATTTCCACTCCTTGCAAATAATTAATAGTCTCTTTTTTGTTCTTCTCCGACTTGGAAAGAATGTTGGAACATATGTTGCAATTATATGCAATAATATTTATCTTCTTCTTATGGAATCTCTTCATAATTGGCCTTCTTATGACTTTTAAGCAAGTCAAAATCAATTTTCCCTTGTGTTTTTCAAGTACAATTAAAACACTACAATGTTATTTTATAGTAACTCACTCTTGCATATTTTATCAAAAGCACGCACGTGAGTGCACACATGCACGCGCGCGCACACACACACACAGACACACACACACAGACATATACACACAGAAATGTATACATACATACCATCTTTTTTTAAGAATGGATTTGTAACCAGTCATGTAACACCCCCTCACCGTAGGGTACGCACCGGGACGCCCGTAGGTTATTCCGATACATATCCTATGATAAGGAAGCGCTACGTGCAATCACTACAATACTCCACATGGCATCATATCAATTTGAATAATTAAAGCAGTAATTGTAAATCA
>JAOTAY010000008.1:24919824-24948971 GCA_025629805.1 Erythroxylum baracoense | reverse complement strand
CTGTGTTACTGTTCACGAACTTCCTCTGTGTTACTGTTCAAGAACTTCCTCTGTGTTACTGTTCAAGAACTTCCCTCTGTGTTACTGTTCATGAACTTCCCTCTGTGTTACTGCTCATGAACTTCCCTCTGTGTTACTGTTCATGAACTTCCCTCTGTGTTACTATGCATGAACTTTCCTCTGTGTTACTATTCACGAACATCCTCTGTGTTACTGTTCATAAACTCCTTTTGTGTTTTGCTTCTTCTATTTTTCGTTTATACCTATCTTCTTTTCTATTTTTGATCCTTCAAAAGATAGAATTGGCCTTTGAGGTCTTCATAAAAGATGTAGATCTTGAAATCCTCTTTCAAATCATATAAAGAACATCTTGATCCAATATCTCTAGGGAAAGTTATGGCAATTGTAAAACATCTTCTGTGTTACTGTTCATAAACTTCTTCTGGGTCACTGTTCATTGTATATCTTCTGCCCTATTTTTGACCCTCCAGAAGATAAAATTGGTCTTTGAGGTCTTCATAGAATTTGTATATTTTGATATCCTCTTTCGAATCATGTAAAGAAAAATCAAATCCGATATCTGTAGAAAAGGTTATGCTAATAGGAAAACTTCTTCTGTGATGACGCGCTTCCTCTGGATGATGTCATCTTCTTCTGTAACTCATCTTCGTCTGTAAGGATGCATCGTCTGTAAAGATGTATCTTTTGTAAATAAACTTATATCTATTGCACCCTCCCCTAAGTTTATGTGAGACCTGAAAGAGTGCCATGGCAAGAGGCCAATAAGGACTGAAGCGTGAGGTTAAAGGTTTTCAATAAGTTTTGATAAGGAAGAGAGAGAGGTTATGAAGAAACCTGGAGTTGCCATTGAACATGCATCGTGCAAATTTTCTATTCTTTGATATTTTTGGTACGTTTGTACAAAGGTGATAATTGTGAACGTGTTCTGTTTGTTTTAGATGAGCACATCGGACGACAGTCGGACATTGCCGGACCATCTAGGCAATAGCTTCTGGGATCCTACTGTGAGTCAACATAGATGAATTCCTAGGATTAATAGAATGTGTGTATTCAATTTGTTAACTTCTAATATCATTGAACTTTGTATTTGTACTAGTTCTGAATTTTGGACTTGAGGTCCGAGGAGTTATTCTGCAATTGCATATTGGAAGTGTCTGATTGCTATGATTTCGAATGATTATGTTCTCAATGATAGTTGAATGCCGGATTGAGGTCTGATGATCATGGAAACATCGTCTGAACGTTTGCATAAGATTTTGTGTATGATCTATTCAATATCTGATGCATTTCATAAAATGCATGCTCAGATAAAGGCGTTGTGACTTGAGATGCCAGTTAGAAGCACTTCCACGTAGAGCTTTGCTCCGTGATCTATAAGTTCTGTACGTCGAGCTATGCTCCGTGAATTTGTTCCAATTGAGCCCTATGGGCTAAAACTTTGTATATGTTTGTGAAAGGCACTCAGTCACAACAATAAGAATGAATATGAGTCTCATGCATGTCCCATACAAGTACGTGCACAACGTTTGAACGATATGCAAGTTGAAATGAATGATCTTCTGTTACGTTAATTTCTGAATTCATGCTTATCTATTTGAATGAATAACTGTGAACCATGTGTTGTATTTGTGTAATCTGGTGAATTCATCAATGATGGTTCACTCATTGAGTTTGCAAAACTCATCAAAAATTGCACTGTAGCTTTTCAGGTACGAAATAGGAGCACTAAGTTTTAGTTAGGACTTAAAGTTTTTGTTGGATAGAGAAATGGCTCAGAGAACTGTCAACTGACTCCCAAAGAAATATAGTTGTTGCTATTTTGTAGTTTTGTTAAAACCTATATCAGGGTTTGTAAATATTTGTTGATAGAAACAATGTAAACTTTATAAATGAATGAAGCAAATGTTTTAAGAGAAAGTTATAACGTTGTTGAGTATGTTAGATGATGCCATGTGTAAGTTAGAATTGTTATCGCTCCAACATACCATTATCGTAAGTTATGTTCCTAAAAGCTTAGGTATATATCCTATGGTAGTGGGATGATGCAGTTGGGTTTTTGGTATGGGCCCCAAAGATCAAAATGCAAGAGCTCAAAAGGCTGGAGGGCTGAAATTTTATGTTTGGGGAAGGTCTTTCTAGCTTGATTTGCAAGTGGACATATTTCATATATGTGGCTAATGGGTAATTTGATTGGAACATTGGATAAATGGGCTATTTTTTCCTTAGAAGCATGTCCAAGTCTATGATGCCATAACACAAAATTATCACTCACATAATTAACGGCATTGTTTTGAAGGTAGAAACGCAACAAAGGACCTTTCAAGCCTTTTTCAGGAAGTAAGTGTCTTGGAGTTAATTTGTAAATACCGCCTTCTGCCTCACAAAGAGCCACGACGTAATCACTCCATAGGTCCTGTAAATACACACGGTTTTGAATAAAAATGGCAGCTAAATTATTTTGAGTGGCTATCTTATTTACGAATATTAAATTATGATGGAACGTTGGAATGCATAAAACATGGTCAAGTTTGAGAGGTGGGGCGATATTAACGGTTCCTATATGGTTAACAGTCTTACTTGATCCATCCGGTAAAGTGATGGGTCGAATTTCAGTCATTTTACTTGGGTTGTCAAGTAAAGTTGGGTTTGAACACATATGTATCGAGGCACTCGAGTCTACCACCCATGAACCTTCATCATTTTTATCACCGAAAGAAAAAAACAGTTTAGATTCAGTACCTGCAAAGTTGTTATAAGCGATATGGTTCACCTCCATAACATTTTTTCCCTTGACATACTTCATTAATTCCTAGACTTGTTTGGTAAGGTCAGCAACATTTGCCTCCAGTTCTGATTTGCAATCTTCTCTATTTTGACTCTCTGTTTCAACGTCAGCAACAGCACCTGCACATTGGCTTTTCACTTTCTATTTTTGGAGTTCCTTATATCATTCTGGTATCCCATTCAACTTAAAACATGTGTCTCGTAAATGTCCCCATTCATGACAATAATTACAATATTTATCCTCTTTTCTCATGTATGGTTTCTTTACAGTACCATCTTTAATAGAATTTAATTTTCTACCCATAGTGTTACCAGCAAGCAGAGCCACACTTATACATTACTGTTTTGACTCCCTCCTACATTTTTCTGTTTTTCAATAGTCAAGATCATAGAATTTGCTTTGTCAACTTGAGGCAATGGTTCCAATAGCATAATCTGACTAACTACCCCTCTATACTCTTCTCTCAACCCCAGTAAAAACTACATTAATTTGCTGTTATTCAATATAATCGTATTATGAGTCGATGCATTAAACACGCAGTTTTTCATTGGCATGAGGCAATCAACATCGTTCCACATTTTCTTCAACTTCGTAAAGTAAACAATCACTAAGTTGTTACCTTGGCGCAGGTTGCTGACTTCTTGCATAATCTGGTAAATGTGAGGACTGTTACTCTCTCCGTATCATCTCTTCAACTCCTTTCATAAGTCACGAGTAGTGGTGACTACCTGAAACAACTAAACTATTTCTTTAGTTAGTGCATTTAAAATCCACGCAATCACCATTGTATCAGCCGTCACCCACTTCATGCCAAAGCTTCATCATTAATGGGTTTTTCTAGAGTGTCGTCAATGAGTCCGAGTTTGTTTTTGGCTCGTTAGGACATGTTCATTGTTTTACTCCATGGTAGATAATTAGTACCGTCAAACGGAGTCATGACCAGTACACTGCCAGGATTATCAGCGGTGAGATGTTTAGAGAGTCGATTTCAATTTGGGAATGGGTGTGGTGTTTTGGCTATTTTCTTCAGTAATTTTGTCTGTCATTTTGGATAATCGGTTTAGTGCGTTTGATTTGGATTTTAGGGGTATCATAGGATCTAAGAGCTAAGGCTCTGATACCATGCAAGATGACTCCGACAACGGAGCGCCAAAGAAGAAACGAAGAAATGGGTATTTCTTGTAACAATCCAAAATGATTGATTCATAATGAAGGAACTGTACAAGATATATATACAGGGTGCAATAAGAAAAAGTTCTAACATACTAATTACTGTCGATCGTTGGATGTTTGTTGTTGATATCTACTGTACACGTATTCTGTTTTCTGTACAAGTAAGAAAGAGGAAGAAGGAAATGAACTGTTGGTGTTGAGTTGTTTTGTAGCTGGCATCAATCTCTTTTATACCTGCTGTCCTTGTGGTTTTACTAGTGTTGTGGTATCATTTGGGCTTTTAGGCTCTGTCTACAGATGTGCCTTACCAAGTTGACATCCTTCACAAATAAAATCACACTAAAAATTGCCTAAATCTAGAAGACCATCAACTTGTTTTTGAGTCGACATCTTTTTAAGTACATCATAACGGGTATGAGCTAACCGAGGATGCCAAAGTTTAACATTCTCACATTTTCCAGTTTGTTCCATATATGCATCACTTACTGTTTGGACATACAAAGGCTTGATCTTTTTCCCTTTTAAAACAAAATCAGTATTAAGGCATGTAATATTTTGTAATACTTAAACATCTTCTAGTCCAAATAACATATATTAGCTAGACTTAGATATTTAAGAAATAGAATTGAGATTTTTAACATACTTGAAATATGATAGACATCATCAAATTTAATATCAGATGAATTTGTTCCTTCTTTCTTCACAGTGACATTGCCTTCACTTTTAACTGGATACATCGAGTCATTGAAAACCACAATCACCTCATTTCCTTTATGCTCTTTAATATGAGAAAATAAAGAGCTCTCCCAGATAAATGTTTACCATAACAAAATCAATAATATAGTCCTTCTTGAAGTTAATAGTAGCCATACTTCAACCTATTTTTTTAAAAGGTGCAAAAACCTTCTCTTCTTTACTTATGTTGTTTTATGAGTTGACAACACAAACATCGAATTGAGGAACATGTTTTGATTTCTTATTAACTTATATGCCAGAAACTCTAATATTAGCTTTATAAATTTTGAATTGACAATATTTTATGATATGTACAAGCTTGCCACATTTATGTAATTTAATCTTCTTACAATTCTAGCTCTTCACTTCATAAGCTTGCAGTGCCGACCCTAGGCAAGGACAGGCAGGGCAGGGCACCTGCCCACAGCCCATCAACAAAAGGGCCCCCCTCTTAGAAGCCAGTGACAATGCAGAATATGGATCACCAGGAATATAAAGTGGATTATTAATGAATTTAGGGTGACTACGTAATCACTGCAAAATTGCAGACGCAATGAACATAAGTTTCTGATCAAACTAATCCGTATGTCATCCCATCAACAAAAGGGTCCCCCTCTTCGAAGCCATTAATTGTCCTCCCTTGCATTATTACAACTCATTTTGAATTGTCCTCCCTATCATTAGTTAACGTTAACTAACTTATAACGTTATCATAAGTTAACGTTAACTTATGATAGTTATAAATAGTTTTGAAGAATTTAGGGGTATTTTTACCCTTTAATTTTTTAATTTTCATCACTATATATAACTAAGGTACTTTAATTCAAAAATTAGCAGCAAAAAAAATTCATGATTCTGTCTTCTAAGTTCGAGTGTAATTTAAAAGTAAAGTAAAGTTTCTGATTTTTTAATATATTCTTAGCTTGTTAACTATTTGAATATGTTATAATTAATTTGTAATTTGTCATTAACGTAGATATTATATTATCATTTTAAATCATAACATTAATATTAAATGATAATGTATTTATTTATGTTTCTCCTTTTTTATTTTTAGATTACTTATTATTTATAAAATAATTTAATATTAATAAATAATTTAATTTTTGTAATTTTAATTTTCATTATACTTTGCCACAAATAATATAGTAATTGTTGAATTTGTGTTCTTGTAGAGTTCACATAATTTTAGTGATAATATAACTAAATCAAGTAATTTAAATTACTCAATTCAAAGACTACATAAATAGTTTCCTTTATTATAAAAATACGTATGATTCTGTTAAACATGTCGTAATATTCAATCATTCCCACAGCTTATATAATAGGATAATATTTGACTTGGAAAACATAGAATATTATTTACTATAATTTTTCCTAAGTGTATTAATTTCTTGTATTTTTAGAAATTAGTGTTTCTCTATTATTAAAATTTGCTCTTTGTTTTTTCATTTTTAATATTAGATATTAAATTTTGCTATTTATTTTTCCTCTATCACAGATATAATATCATTGATATATCTTTGTGATATATTGTGAAGCTATTGGTGTTTGGTTGTATCTACATACTTCTTTCAGTTCTATACAGGTGCTTTTGTTCTTTTTCTAGTCCAACTGTGTTATAATTAGTTGATATTATGTTGCCTAAAAAATATTTGTCTGAAAGTGAAAAAAAGGAAAAAAAGAAAACAAGTATTAAGGTCCTTTTTTTTATTTCGTCTCGGGCCTATAAAACGATAGAAATGACCCTGGATAGCGCATAACTAATAATGGAACTAAAAGCATATATATAGAGACAAATTGAAAAAAAAAAGAAATTTCAACAATATAAATTGGGCCTTTCGTGATAACTTACCTTTTAAAAAGGAATTTGAAATGTATTTTTTATCCTCGATGCAAACTTTCAATCAATGCATACATATATAGCAAATCACTAATACAATAATCAAAAGTTGAAACCCTAATTTCAAGAATATGACAATTAATTGAAGGTTGAAAGATAAATTTTGATTTTACATACTTTAAATATTCCAATTTGTAGGATCTATCTAAGTTCCTTTATTAAAAATGACTTTTGATAATGAGTCTATTTTTTAGTCCCTTTTACTCTTATGTTTTACACATAAGTCCCATTGTCATGTATTAAATTTGAAGCTTCTCAAAAAAGCACCTTTTCAGGTAGATTTTTCAGATCAATTAATGGGTCTATTTTTTAGTCCCTTTTACCCTTATATTTTACACATAATTCCCACAATACCCACAAACACATCTTCACATTTATTTTGAGATTTATATAATATTATTTAACTTTTTATATGTTTTAATATTTATTTTTTATATTAGTTTTACTTATGTTATAATCCATACAAAAAATTTGGTTAGATATATTTTCATTTATGTTTCATATGGTTTAAAATTATATGATAATTAATATATTGTGCTTTGCATATTGTTTAATATATAAAAAACATAAGGGTTAAATGATGGTTTATGAAAATTAATGACTGATGTAAAAAAATCCAATTCACAAAAGGATCTAGTGTAATTAATCCAAGGACCAACTTAGTGCTTATAATTGTTTATTTTTAGGTTGGTTGTACTATCTAAAATTACTTAAATGTTAAGTGTAAGGGAATTATAACACGTATGAAAAAAATATTCAAAATAAAATTTAGATTAAAAGAATTAGCCAATAATCAAATAAAAAGTTGGTTAGTAATTACTCTAGTAATTATAATTTTTATCCTTTCTTGTTTATCTTGATGTAAAATATTCATAAATGATGTAGAGATTATTAATGTTGTGTTTATTGATTTTACGGTAGAATTTTAGGAGATTTTCGTTAGTTTAATATATAAAAGATAATATGTTAGGAAAAGAAAGAAAATAATACGAGTAAAATGATGTGGTTGGGACCAATCTCTATTTAAAAAAGGTGACTTTGATATCATTAAAAAATTAGTAAAAATCATCCTACCATATTATCAACAAAAGAGGTGGTAGTATAAACAAGTGAGTAAATGCACTCAGTGATTTAGGGCCTGTTTGTATCCACTCTTGTTTTAAATTTCTATTTTTTTCAAATTCAACGAAAAAAATCTATTTGTTTGAATTTTTAATTTTTAATTTTATTTTTGATTTCGTTTTTTTTTAGTTTTTATAACTTAAGAAAACTATAAAAGTAATTTTTGTTGTCTATTTTTTTATAATATGTTTTACTATCAACTAAATAAATTTTATCTAATTATTTAATATTAATTATGAGTAAGAATTATGAATAATTGAATTCAATTTAAATTAATAATTAATGTAAATAATTATTTTAAAAATAAATAATTTATAATTTAATAATTATTAATAAATATAATTTAAATATAAATATCTTAAAATATATGATTTTCAAATAAAATTTACTTTAATAATTAAGAAATATTTAAATAATTTTATTTTATAAAAATAAATCATCTTTAAGTTTTATCTAATATATAATTATTATTAATAATAAAAATATTTACAATGACATTAACAATCAAATATGCTTTTGTTTTATTTAAAAAAGTAAAAATTAAAAACAAGAAACAAAAACAAAATTACAACAGAAAAATTAAAGTAAAACTAAATGATCTCTTAACGTACTCCAATTGCATCAATTTAAGTTGTAAAAAACAATTAATTAACTAAAAACAGATTTCATGATAAATTAGATTTAAGGAATTACCACAATCACCTGTTGAAATAGTATTCTATCACAACAAAAACTACATAAATTTCTTGTGCTCGAGCTTTCCACCGCATCCTTGATCATCCACTCCATGTAAATGAATTCCAAAACTAAATCTATCCATTCTTTGTCCTCAACAATTCTAGTTGTATATATCTTTTTTAGTACATTATAAGAACTAAACAAAGCCAAAAATTCTTATTATAAGGTATCATAAAATAGATAGATCACATCAGCAAGAAGTGTTATATTATTTAATAGGACAGGATCGGAGGTTGGCAATCTTGGAGGCATAGGAAATTAGATTGCTAAAAATAAACTTTTTTAACAAAATACACACTCACTTTATTTCTTACTACACAACTTGTTGGAATTGAGAACCTTACAATGCTTCCACACACTGCACAACCTTTCTTTCTCATTAACTTTTCTTTTGATTTTGTACAATGCAATGTAATAGCCAAATGGACATATCTATATGAAGTATAGTTGGTAATAACTGACAATCCACTAACTCTAAGGACAACTTTAACAAAATTCACTGATTATAAGGATAGCTTCAATGAAGTTGTCCAGAGATTTTCAAAACCAATTTGGCTTGGTTTTTTAAGCAAGTCAAATATAAAATAAGTTTACTTTTTAACATCATCCCTTAAACTTGGTTTAGTTATTCCGAGGATGTTCTTAAACTTGTAAAATAGCTTAACTTTTAAGGGCTTTGTGAAAATATCTGCTATTTGTTCTTTAGATGCGCAATACTTAACTATAATTTCTTTATCTTTAACAAAATCTCGTATCTAGTGATGTTTAATGTCAATATGCTTGCTTTAAACATGGAATACTGGATTTTTTTTAGGCGATTGGTGACTTATTATCGTAGTATATTGTCATTGGACAATCTTGTTAGTGTTGTAATTTGTTAAGCATCATCCGTAGCCAATTTGCCTGAGTAGCATAATTTGTTGCTGCTATATACTTTGCTTTTGCAGTTGAAAGAGTAACTACTTGTTATTTCTTTGAAGAACAAGAAAATGATCGAGAACTAAGATAAAAGACATGACCTGAAGTGCCTATTGTCTTTTCAACGTCACTAGCCCAATCATCGTCTGTATATCCAACTAGTCATATATTCTTATGGATTGAATAAAATATACCATCACCAATCGTACCTTTAATATATCTTAAAATTCGTTTTGCGGCTTGCCAATGAAATTGTCATGGTCAATCCATAAATATGCTCATAACACTTTGTAAACGATATTTGGCCTAGTTGTAGTTAGTACCTTAGACTTCCAATAAGTCTTCTAAACTTTGTTGCATCAACCGAGCCACCATTTCCATCTTTCACAAGCTTTATCCTTTCTTCAACCAATGTTAAAATTGGCTTGCACACATCCACCTTGAATTTCTTTAAAATATCTTTTGCATATTTCTATTGTGAAATAAATATAACTTCATTTGTTTGCTTTACATCGATACCAAGAAAGTAGGACATTAATCCCATATTTGTCATTTCAAAGTAAACAACCATGTCCTCCTTGAATTCAAACCACAGTCCCAAATTATTACCAGTAAAAATCAAATCATCCACATAAAGACAAACTATAAAAATGTCTCCTTCTTTGTTGATCTTTATATATATAATATGTTCATATGGACACTTATAAATCTATGTTCAGTGAAATAAGTATCAATATTATTATACCATGCCCTTGGTGCTTGTTTACGACCATACAACACCTTCTTTAACTTAAAAACCTTATCTTCTTCTCCTTGCTTTACATATCCTGGTGGTTGCTCAATGGATACTTCTTCTTTAAGTACCATTCAAAAAAGCATATTTGACATCCATTTGATAAAACTTCCAATCACTTTGAGTGGCAAGTGAAATGATCAAATGTTCAGTATCCAATCTGGCAATAGGTACAAATACTTTAGAATAATCAATACTTGACTTTTGCTTGTATTCTTTTACAACTAATCTTGCTTTAAAGCGTTCCACTTCTTCATTAGGCTTGTACTTTGTCTTGTATACCTATTTGACACCAATAAGCTTCTTTTCTTTAGGTAAGGTGGTTGGCACCCATTTTTTATTCTTTTCTATGGCATATAATTCTCCATCCATTGCTTTAATCCAGTGACCATCATTTACTGCTTCTTTGAAAATTACTGTATGAAAATTTGCAAAGAAAGCATAATAGGCTACAACTTCATCATTATTTTCATCATCACCCACTTGATAACCTTTCAAATAAATGGGTGTATAGCACCCCACTCTCATAGGGCATATTCTTAAACACATCAACGATATTCAAGAAAACACTCTAAAAGGGTGGTGTACTAGAATAGCCAGTCAATCGTAACCATTAAAAATTTTCATGTATCACATGCATTTTTAGAAAAACTCACAATCATTTCTACCCATTTTATTTAAAACATCTCCCATTTCAATTGTCATTACAAACTCATATTTGATCAAACATTAAACATATTATCAGAATTTCAATAATCTTTTGGGCTCATTACAATTACAGAGTGTATTTGATCATAACTGTTATTACAAACATAATTCATTTATACAATAAATGAAGCTTACGAAATACAATATTTAATACTAAATTTACAGAAAGTATATGCAGATGCCAACTGATCTGGACCTCTATCTCTTACTCAAATACAGTGGTTAGACTCCGGTTGGTCTAACTGGGTGTCTCCTCTAAACTTGAAAATTATGTTGCAAATTTTCGGGTGAGTTTTGCAAAATTAGTGAGTGGACCATCCTCGACGGTTCACCCATAACACATAACACATCATTCCATGTAATCACATCATTAACATCTTTTCATTTTTCATCACGTAACATCGCAAAATACTTTGTTCAGAAATTTCACATTAATCATATTTAGAATAATTCAATACGATTCAATTGTTTAAAACATACATATCATTTATTTATGAAATACTCATGAGACTCACTTCCAAATTGTTATTGTTGTGACCGTGTGCCTCTAATTGTCCTGTATCTATTGTGAATATCAGGCTCATTAATAACTATCCCTTATCTGTTGGGGATACATGACTCATTTTACATAGTGAGCTAGAGGCTCTTACCACATTCTGAGCTTTAAACTCTTTTTCACTTTCTGAGCTTTAAGCTCTTTTTCTGTGGCTACCCCAGTCACAACAACCTTTATGTTGTCATGCATTCATGTAATGAAATGCATCATATTCACATATATTAAATCAGTCACTTGATTTCAGTTTCATAATCACATGCACTTTTATTATCGAACCTTGGTCCAACATTTAACAATAATGTTGAGTATCACTTATTCCATTCACATTCACATTCAATGAAGCACTTCCTATGTTCGCACATTTATCAAACTCCTCAGATTGTTAATGTTCGGAATTGTCTCAATCATATTCATATTCAGTAATAATTCAATACAGAACAAACAATGAAAGTGAGACCATCTAGGTTGACTTACAGTATGCTCCAGATTAGCATTAGCTTCTATGATCCAGAAATGTCTTGATGCTAACGTTCTATCCTATATATCAACATTATGCAATACACATGTTGCACACACATTATTAATTGCACAATCACATAAACATTCAACTATACACATATGTATATGTGTAATGTATAATGCATGCTCATATTGACAATCTTGGGTATATTTCCATTATTCACATCTCATCCTTAATTGGTTCAACCATTTCATAATTAAATGATCGTGATAGAAACAAATCACCCATTTATATCGCAGTTTTCCAGTTTTTTCTCAGGACAAATTTTTAGATCAGTTTTGTATGACCATTATGACCTAGAAAATAAGGTATTTAGGCAAAACATTTTTCTAAATAAATGTTACTATATGTCTTAATTTTGTAATGACATCAAATTCATGCAGTTTGGTTCTGTATTCTGCAAGTTATACCTAAAATACTACAGACTATTTTCATACCACGACAACATATAGTTCTCAACTTCAAGCCAAATTTCAAGACCCTTAGGGATGGAATTCAAATTTGATTTCTCAATGAAAATTGTATCCGTATGTTTTTAGTTTAATATAAATTAAAAATCATCCCATTTGGATATCTACAAATCAATATATGGCCAAACTACATAACTATGTTCAATAAAAACACTCCACCTACATATTCCAACACACATTGAACTTCATTTTCATCCTAGTTCATCTATTTTGCTTAGTCTATCATTTTTAACTCATGTCCTCATTATTTCCTCTTCATTCATACTTCCAATTCAACTCAATATAATTTACAAACAAATCAAAATCAATGAGTGATCATAAATACCAAAAAGAGAACACATATATATACACATTCATCACCACTTTCTACACATATTCAATTTCATTAACACCTTCATTTCTCTTCTAATTTATCCGTTTAATTCCCCTCATTTAAAAAAATCGCATTAATCCCTTTATTCAGCTCTAAAATCATTTTTGTCTCATTTCTAAAACCACCAAATATATACATGTTATATACATTGTAAACAGAATATGAAACATTCATTTACTAGTCCACTTTTTCTGCACATTTTTTAAACCATTTTAATGCTCTTTCAATTCCAACCCCATCTCTACAACAACTTATGAAATATCACTCATAATATACACAAAAACAAGACAATTATACATTCATTTTTCTCATGTACATTTCAACATGTACATATCCTCATTTTAAGATCATTTAACTGTTAACTATAATCAAAACATGTTTCATTCAACAAATAAAGAAGAGTAATGCTTTATACTCACTTGTCTACTTCAAGATCTTCAAATTCTCAATTAACCCTATCTTTCCTTGAACCACACGATCATCACCATTGTAAGGAGGAATAAGCTAGGTTCTTGGTAACAAAGAGGAAGAAAACAACCAGAAGCTTGAAGAAACAAAGGGAAGGAGTTAAGCAAAACTCAATATGTGAAGGTGAGAGTGGATATTGTAGATGATGAGAAGAAGAATCAAGAAAATGAAGAACAATGTAGAGAGGAGAAGAAAACATGTTTTAGCCAAACGAAAGACAAAAGTTAGTCTTTCAAATGTAGGAAAATATTGTGGATGGGTTTGTGGCACGACAATTGACACTTGTCACTTGCCACACGTCACCACCTTATGGTCCCATTTGGTCCACTTTAATAAATAGTCCATTTTGTCTCTAATTTCTAATCCAGTTGTCTCTCAATTTTCAATGACACTTGTCATTAAATCTCAATGTCATTCATAAAAATTTCTACAACTATTTGTCACTTATTTCTACTACTATTCATCAATTGTCTCGCCACTTGGCATTTTTCCTAATCCAAAAATATCCTTAATTCCAAAAAATTCTCAAATTTCAGCAAAAGTTTTAAATCACTAATTTAATTTACCGGATCAATTTTTAAGGCAAAATATTCACTATCCATATCATAATCACAATAAAACAATCATTCATACCCGAAAAATGTCAAATGAGTGCATGAACAAATTATTGTATTGTGTGTAATGATCAAATTCAAGTGTATGTATGTTATATTATGCATGAGCATGAAGTGCATTTCTCTACTCTCTCATTGTTATTTCTCATTTACGGTATTCCCAGGCTTTAACCGTTAATATAGAAACGGGATGTTATAAATCTCCCCCTTAATAAATTTCGTCCTCAAAGTTTTTACCTGATTGTTCAAAAAGGCAGGGATATTGTTTCCTCATATGCTTCTCCGTTTCCTATGTTGCTACTTTACTCGAATACTTTCTTCCAATTGACTATAGTCGATGGAATTACTAGGTCTTTCAATTACTAATTCAGTTATTCCACTATCTTAACTAGTTCCTCAATATCTCAGATTACTCAAGATTTTTACTTTCTGGGTCGATAACACCTATTTCGGATAACACTGATATTTTCTAAACATACTCACATGTAACACAATATGAATCTGATACATCTTGGTGGGTAATACTAACTTATAAGTCAATGGTCCTATCCTCTCAATAATTTCATATGGACCAATACAATTCGGGCTTAGCTACCCTCTTTAATGAACTTTAGCACACCTCACTAAGGTGGTACTTTTAGAAACACTTTATCTATATTCCCTATCTTCGTTGTTGATCTACATTTATCTTTCCTGAGTCATTTAATCTATATTACAGATCGATTTCACTTATCAACAACATCACCAATGAATTCTGGCCTTTAACTATTATCAGGCCTTATTCATCCTATTATAAAGGCGAACGACTCTTTCTGTCGTATCACGCCTCATACGGTGTCCTACCGATGCCACTGTGAGAATGACTTTTATAATCGAATTTAATCAGAACTGTATATTGATCTCATGTTCCTAGGAACTCAAAAATATAAGTTCTAAGCATATCTTCAACATTTAAGACTGTTAGTAAATCAAACATTTAGTCACTTGATTCTACATCCTTAGCCGCTAAATATTGTTTCGATGTATTCCTACTAGGATGTATAGTATAGATTGCTATTTATGCTTTCTCTAATAATCTCTTTGCTCATCATCTTTATCGGGTACACATACTTTTTACTACAAACACAAAATATCATTTTTCCAATTCAACTCAAAATTCGAATTCATTTCCAATTCCTTAATAAGATTCACAAATTTTGAATCCTCACTTAGGGCTTTTCTAATCCTTTCATACAAAACTAGTCTTAAATTCAATGTAGCTGATAACACTTCATTTTGGTCCAATTTCAACTCAATCATCCTAGGCTCTTCATTGCACTAGATTTGGTAACCTCAATATCTGAATTTGTACTACACTACTATTGGATTTTCTGCTTAATGCTTCAGATTAAAACACTAGCTTTACTGGGTAATACTCATTTGTATATCATGATCTTCAATTGACTCTATCCATTGTCTCAGTCTCATATTCAATTCTTTCAAACTCAATAATTACCTCTAACTTTAATGATTTGTATATTTATATATACATATATCCAAAATATTTCACTATACATATAATGTCTCTAAGTTCTCAAAGCAATTACTATTGCAGCAAATTCTATATCATGTATCAAATAATCAACTCATGAGATTTTAATTGTCTTGATGCATACAAAATCACCTTATTATACTGCATTGGATTACATCCTAATCTCTGGTGTGAAACATCATTATATACTACAAATCTCCAAACCCAGATGATATAATTACATTGGTGTTTTTAATTCCTCAGATGGGGTAACATTATCTCGTGTTTTTCTCAGTCTCCCAATTGATTTATTTTCTCAAATGACTTTCTCCAATCATTCGATTTCTTCTAATTTCTCATTGACTTATTCTAATGTTTGTTCATTCATATACTAGTTTCTTCACACATTTCAATTTATTTGCAAGTCTTAATTTTCTAAATATAACCATCAAAATCAAATTTGCATATTCTGGATATATGAATATAGAAAGCATTGTGAATCTGAGTTCCCTTAGCAATAGCAATGATATCATCTCCAATTCAATAATCCAATAACACAGTTGCATACTTTACAACAAATAAAAACATGCAATCTCTATACTATATTCATCATTTTTTTCGTAAATGAGTCTCATATCTATCCAACTCCAGTAGTCGCTTTTGATTCATTCGATATTCATTCATTCCTAGAAGTAAACCATTTAGTCTACTTAACCTAATTTGGTGGAAGTCTTCTTCAAAAGAAGATTTCTTGCTACTATCATCTATACTGTTCGTGTAATCTTTATCAATCAACTATATTCATCATTGCATTCCACTAATTCTTAATACCTCAATAAGATCAATTTCAACTATTCATAAAATCTCAATAAGATCAATTTCTATTATGCTTTACATGGTCAAAATACTCTTTATAATATAGCTCAGTGAAGTAATAAACACATCCATTTACTCTTATACTTTGGTATTTATCATCAAGATCATTACATCTTATTTAGAGATGTATTTCTGACAATTCACCAATTAATAACTTATGCTAAGGATACCTTAATCTCAATTTATTCTAGTCAACCTTCTCCTTTTACGTCTGTCCACGATCATAGCGAACCTTCCCACGATTGTGACAGAAGCTCGTGGATCTAGTAACGATCGTGGGGACTCTACCACTGTCGTGACAGAACTAATTAATCTTAGCCACAATCGTGGGAACTTTACCATGATCATGCCCTTCTTCTTTTTCCTCGAATCCATCACACATAGTAACATCATTTATACATTCAAACTATCCTCAATTAATCACTATAAATGCTTTCATGCGCCACTTTGATTCATCTTTTAAGTTTGACTCTAGGGATTAAGACTTAAGAGCATTTAATAAATTATAGGTCAGCTCCTACATCTTTTCCAAGTAAATATTACATATGTGCTCAATAACATTATTCACCAATGTAACCACATTATCAGATATGTACTCGTAATAACTGGTTAACTTAACCTTGAGAACTTCTATACATATCGCTATCATTTATCTCATCTTCCAATTATCATTTATTTTATCTTACATACATACGTTATCAATTTAAAATTATAGGGGCATAACCATCATAAAGTTCTGATCTCAAATCCAATGACATATTTTATGTCAAATCATAACTCTTATTACATTAATCAAATGACCATTACAAGTCCACATTTAACCACTCGAAATCATATAAAATTTTATTTTCATTCAACTTTGCTTATACACTTTAAATCTCATCATTTCCACTTATATCTTTATTTTCCTCAATTAATCCACGATAATATATTCACATCTATATCACATTCAAAGATATACTATCACAGTACAATATTGATATCATGTTCAATAATATAACCACATACACACATGTAGTGAATCTTTATCTATCACATCGAACCAAATATTATTCCTCTTTTCTAGATATCCACAAAATTTTATTTTCTCACATCCTGACAAATTATCATCCTTCTCACTACTTCCAACAGTTCAACTTTTAACAAAAGCTCATGCATTTGACTCATGCGAATGTGACTAATGTAAATGCGACTCAGATTGGGGAACAGTTGCCATTGCATGCTAAGACATGTCTAAAATGCATGTATCTTGACACATAGTTTGAAAAATGCCCATATGAGACACTAAGCCTGGGCTGCTCTAATACCAACTTTGTAGCACCCCACTCCCATACGTCATATTCCCGAACACATTGACAGTATTCAAGAATATACTCTATAGGGGTAGTGTACTAGAATAGTTAATCAATCATAACCATTAAAAAATTTTCACGCAGCACAAGCATTTTTAGAAAAAAACTCATAATCATTTTGGTCCATTTTATTTAAAACATCTCCTATTTCAATTGTCATTACAAACATTTGATCAAACATTAAATATATTGTCAGAATTTTAATAATCTTTTAGGCCCATTACAATTGCAAAATGTATTTGATCATAACTGTTATTACAAACATAATTCAATTATATAATAAATGAAGCTTGTGGAATACAAGATTTAATACTAAATTTACATAAAATATATACAGATGCCAATTGATCTCGACCTCTATCTCTTACTCAAATGCAGTGGTTAGACTCCAATTAGTCTAACTGGGTGTCTCCTCTGAGCCTGAAAAATATGTTGCAAATTTTGGGGTGAGTTTTGTGAACTCAGTGAGTGGACCATCCTCAATGATTCTCCCATAACACATAACACATCATTTCATTTATCATCACACAACATCGCAAAGCACTTTGTTCAGAAATTTCACATTAATCATATTCAGAACAATTCAAACAGTGCAATTCAATTATTTAAAACATACATATCATTTATATATAAAATACTCATGAGACTCACTTCCAAATTGTTATTGTTTAGAACAAATGCCTGTAACTGTCTCGTATCCATTGTGGATACTGAACCTATTAATAACTGTCCCTTATCTGTTAGGGATACATGGCTGATTTTACATAGTACGCCAGAGGCTCTTACCACATTCTAAGCTTTCAACTCTTTTTCACTTTCTGAGCTTTAAGCTCTTTTTTGGTGGCTACTCTAGTCACAACAACCTTTATGTTGTCATGCTTTCATGTAATGAAATGAATCATATTCATATATATTCAATCAGTCACTTGATTTCAGTTTCACATTCACATTCACAATTATCATCGGACCTTGGTCCAACATTTAACAATATTATTGAGTATCACTTATTCCATTAAAATTCACATTCAATGAAGCACTTCCTATGTTCTCACATTTATCAAACTCCTCGAACTGTTAATGTTCAGAATTGTCTCAATCACATTCACATTCAGTAATAATTCAATACAGAAATTTAAAACAGAACAAACAATGAAAGTGAGACCATCTAGGTTGACTCACAGTACGCTTTAGATTAGCATTAGCTTCCTTGAGCCGGAAACGTCTGGATGCTAATGTTCTATCCTATATATCAACATTATGCAACACTTAAATTGCACACACATTATTAATTGCACAATCACATAAACATTCAACTATACACGTATGTATATGTGTAATGTATAATGCATGCTCATACTGACAATTCCAGGTATATTTCCATTATTCACATCTCATAATCATTTAATAACATCTTTCAATTATTCTTTAATACCTAGTGCACTTTACTCACTTTACTCTCCTCATTCATCATCAGCTAGGTTCACTTAAGATCTCATTCAAGCCTAATTATTTCATATGGAAGCAGCCTAGCATTGGTTGGTTGAAACTTCACTCAAAAGACAACTCTTTTTCTCTATAGGTCTGGCCACGATCGTGGTGTCCCTGCCACGATCATGATAGAAACATTTTCTGTCTAGGCCACGATTGTGGTGGTCCTGCCACGATCGTGACAGAAACCTTTTATGTTAGGTCACGATCATGAGGTGGGGCCACGATCGTGCCCTGCAATTTTCCTCCTCCATTCAACAGAATTCAACACGTATCCTAACACCAATTTCGCACCAAATTTCCCAGAATTCACTACCTCTAATACAATATCATTCTACACTAATTCAAATACCAATTTGATTGCATTAAACTCTCAACTTCTACTTATTTAATTTACCATTTCAAACTTAGTCTCATCATTCATGAAATCTAATCTCCTTCCACACTATGTCTTATTCATAATGCATCAACAATTCATTTACTATGTTATGTTCTCATTTAACACTCTACACATTTCACATTTAGATGCATTGGCATTAAACATCCTTTTCCTTAAAGTATAACATCAAGATCAGTCAAAACTTATCACGCATTTAACCAACTTTTCCTACATCAAATTATGTTCATTTAAAGCCCCAATTAAGTCCAAAAGCATCATAGTCATATACCTCATACTTAATTGATTCAAACATTTCATAATCAAAACATTATCATGAAAAATCACTACCCACGATCGTGGCAAGGGATGCCACAACCGTGACAGAAACAAATCTTCCATTTATCCTGCAGTTTTTCAGTTTTTTCTCAGGACATATTTTTAGGTCAATTTTGTACGACCATTATGACTAAGAAAATGAGGTATTTAGGCAAAACCTTCTTCTAAAACAATATTTCCATATGTCTTAAGTTTTTAATGAAATCAAATTCATGCAGTTTGGTTCAGTATTCTGCAAGTTATACCGAAAATACTACAGACTATTCTCATACCATGACGACACACAGTTCTTAACTTCAAATCAAATTTTAGGACCCTTAGGAATGGAATTCAAATTCAATTTCTGCATGAAAATTGTAGTCATATGTCTCTAGTTTAATCTGAATTAAAAATCATCCCATTTGGATACCTATAGATCAATATATGGCTAAACTATAGAAGTATGTTCAATAAAATCACTCCACCTACATATTCCAACACACATTTAACTTCATTTTCATCCTAGTTCATCTCTTTTGCTTAGTCTATCATTTCTAACTCATGTCCTCATTATTTCCTCCTCATTCCTACCTCCACTTCAACTCAATATCATTCACAAACAAATCAAAATCGATGAGTTATCATAAACACAAAAAATAGAACACATACATATACACATTCATCACCACTTTCTGCACATGTTCAACGTCATTAACACCTTCTTATCTCTTCTAATTTGTCCTTTTAATTCCCCTCATTTGAAGACATCACATTGCTCCCTTCCTTTAGCTCTAAACTCATTTTTGTTTCATTTCTAAAACCAACAAATAGATACACGCCATATACTTTGTAAACGTAACATGAAACATTCATTTAGTAGTCAAATTTTTCTGCACGTTTTCTACACCATTTTAGTGCTCTTTCAATTCCAACCTCATCTCTACAACAACTTAAGAAATATCAGTCACAATATACACAAAAACAAGACATTTATACATCCATTTTTCTCATCCACATTTCAGCATGTACACATCCTTATTTTATGTTCATTTAACCCTTAACTATCATCGAAACATGTTCTATTCAACAAATAAAGAAAAGTAATGTTTTATACTCACTTGTTTACTTCAAGATCTTCACATTCTCACTTAACCCTAGCTTTTCTTGAACCACATGATCATCACCATTTTGGAGAGGAATGAGCTAGGTTTTAGGTAACAAAGAGGAAGAAGACAATAAGAAGCTTAAAGAAACAAAGGGAAGGAGTTGAGCAAAACTCAATATGATGAAGGTGAGAGGAGGTATCGTAGATGATGGAGAAAAGGAATGAAGAAAATGAAGAGCAATGTAGACAGAAGAAGAAAATGTGTTTTAGCCAAATGAAAGAAAAAAATTAGTCTTTCAAATGTAAGAAAATATCGTGGAAGGGTGTGTGGCGTGGCAAGTGATACTTATGACTTGCCACATGTCGCCACCTTATGGTCCCATTTGGTCCACTTTAATAACTAGTCCATTTTGTCTCCAATTTCTATTCCAACTATCTCCCAATTTTCAATGACACTTGTCATTGAATCCCAATGTCATTCATAAAAGTTTCTACTGGCATCTGACACTTATTTCTGCTACTATTCATCAATTGTCTCGCCACTTGGCATTTCTCCTAGTTCAAAAATACCCTTAATTCCAAAAAATTCTCAAATTTCACCAAAAATTTTAAATCACTAACAAAACACACCAACTCAATTTTTAAGACACATAATCCACAATTCACATTGTAATCATGTTAAATATCAATTATAACCGAAAATGCCAAATGAGTGCATGAACAAATCATTATAATGTGTGCAATAATCAAATTCACGCTTATGTATGCTATACTATGCGTAAGTATGAAGTGCATCTCTACTCTCTCGTTGTTATTTCTCATGTATGGCATTCCCAAGCTCTAACCCTGAATATAGGAACAGGATGTTACAATTCCCCCCTTAATAAATTTTTTCCTCAAAATTCTTTCTTGATTGTTCAAAAAAGGTAGGGGTATTGTTTCCTCATGTGCTCCTTCGTTTCCCTTGTACCTACATCACTCAAATAATTTCTTCCAATTGACTACAACTGATGGAATCACTCAATTTTTTAGTTGCTTATTCTAATATCCCTCTATCTAAACTAATTCCTCAATATATCTCATATTACTCTCAAGTTTCACTTCTTATGCCGATAATACGTCTATGTCAGATCATATCAATATTTCTTAACATACTCATGTAACACAATGTTGATCTGATATATCTTTGTTGGTGAGGCTATCTTAAGTCAGTAATCCTATGCTCTCAATAACTTCATATGGACCAATACAATTCAGGTGTAGCTACCCTTTTTAACAAACTTTAGCACACCTTGCTAAGGTAGTACTTTTAGAAACACTTTATCTATCTCTTTATATTCCATATCTTCGGTCGTGTTGATCCACCTAACTCATTTATCTTTCTTGAATCACTTAATTTCTAATACAGTTCAATTTCACTTATAAACAACATCTCGAATCGATTATGGCTTTCAACCATTTTTAGGCCCTCTCCATCTCAATATTAGGGTGGACAACTCATTTTGTCATATAACGCCTTATACGATGTCCTACCGATACCACTGTGATAATGATTTTCATAATCGATTTCAATCAGAACTATATATTGATCTCATGTTCCTAGGAACTCCAAAGTATAAGTTCTAAGTATATCTCCAACATTTAAGACTGTTGGTAATTCAAACATTCAGTCACTTGATTCTACATTCTTAGCTGCCAAATGTTGTTTTGGCAGATTCCTACTAGGGTGTATGGCATAGGTTATTATTTGTACTTTCTCTAATAATCTCTTTACTCAATCATCTTTATTGGGTACACATACTGGTACACATACATTTTACTACAACCAGAAAATATCAATTTTCCAATTCAACTCAAAATTCGAATTCATTTCCAATTCCTCAATAAGATTCACAAATTTTAAATCCTCACTCAGGGCTTTTCTAATCCTTCCATAAAAAACTAGTCTTAAATTCTATGCAACTAATAACACTTCATTTTGCCCCAATTTTAACTCAATCATTCTAGGCTCTTCATTGCACTAGATTTGGTAACCTCAATATCAGAATTTATGCTACACTACTATTGGATTTTCTGTTTAATTCTTCATATTACAACACTAGCTTTATTGGGAAATACTCATTTGTACATTACGATCTTTAAGTAACTCTATCCATAAATATACAAACCATTAAAGTTTGAGGTAATTATTGAGTTTGAAAGAATTGAATATGAGATTAAGACAATGGATAGAGTTACTTTAAGATCGTGATTTACAAATGAGTATTTCCCAAAAAGCTAGTGTTGTGTGTGTGTATTTATATATATATATATATAATGTTTCACTGTACATATAATGTCTCCAAGTTCTCAAAGCAATTAGAATTGTAGTAATTTCAAAATCATCTATCAAATAATCAACTCATGAGACTTTAATTGTCTCGATGCATACAAAATCACCTTATTATGCTGCATCAGATTACATCCTAATCTCTGGCGTAAAACATTATTATATACTACAAAATCTCTAAATCAAGATGATATAATTGCATCGGTGTTTTTAATTCCTCAGATGGGGTAATATTATCTTGTGTTTTTCTCAGTCCCCTGGTTGATTTATTTTCTCGAATTACTTTTTCCATTCATTCAATTTCCTCTAATTTCTCATTAACTTATTAAAATATCTATTCATTCATACTAGTTTCTCCACACATTTCAATTTATTTGTAAGTCTCAATTTTCTAAACATAACCCTCAAAATCTAATTTATATCTTCTGGATATATGAATATAGAGCACATTGTGGATCTGAGTTCCTTTAGCAATAGCAATCATATCATCTCCAATTCAAGAATCCAATAACATGGTTGGATACTTTACAATAGATAAAACACATGCACTCTCTATATATATTCTTTTTTTTGTAAATGAGTCTCATATCTATCCAACTCCAGTATTCACTTTTGATTCATTTGATATTCATTCATCCTTAGAAGTAAATCATTCGCTCTACTTAACCTAATTCAGTGGAAGTCTTCTTTGAAAGAAGATTTCTTACTACTATCATCTATACTATTCATGTAATATTTATCAATCAACTATATTCATCAATGCTTTCTAATCATTCTTAATGCCTCAATAAGATCGATTTCAACTATTCATAACATCTCAATAAGATCAATTTCTATCACACTTTACATGGTAAGAATACTCTTTATAATAAAGCTCACTGAAGCAATAAACACATCCATTTAGAAATTACTACTATTACAGTAATTTCTAAATCATCTATGAAATAATCAACTCATGAGACTTTAATTGTCTCGATGCATACAAAATCACCTTATTATGCTGCATTAGATTACATCCTAATCTTTGGTGTAAAACATCATTATATACTAAAAAAATCTACAAATCTAGATGATATAATTGCATCGGTGTTTTTAATTCCTCAGATGGGGTAACATTTTCTCGTGTTTTTCTCAATCCCCAATTGATTTATTTCTCAAATGACTTTCTCCATTCATTCGATTTCCTCTAATTTCTCATTGACTTATTATAATATCTATTCATTCATACTAGTTTCTCCACACATTTCAATTTATTTATAAGTCTCAATTTTCTAAATATAACCCTCAAAATCTAATTTATATCTTCTGGATATATGAATATAGAGCACATTGTGGATTTAAGATCCTTTAGCAATAGCAATCGTATCATCTCCAATTCAAGAATCCAATAACATGGTTGGATACTTTACAACAGATAAAACACATGCACTCTCTATACAATATTCTTTTTTGTAAACGAGTCTTATATCTTTCCGACTCCAGTATTTACTTTTGATTCAATCGATATATTCATTCATTCTTAGAAGTAAACCATTTACTCTACTTGACCTAATTCGGTGGAAGTCTTCTTTGAAATAAGATTTCTTGCTACTATCATCTATACTGTTCAGGTAATCTTTATCAATCAACTATATTCATCATTGCTTTCCAATCATTCTTAGTGCCTCAATAAGATCGATTTTAGCTATTCATAACATCTCAATAAGATCAATTTCTATCACACTTTACATGGTCAGAATACTCTTTATAGTAAAGCTCATCGAAGTAATAAACACATCCATTTACTCTTATGCTTTGGTACTTATCATCAAAATCATCACATCTTATCTAGAGATGTATTTTTGACAATTCAACAATTAATAACTTATGCTAAGGATACCTTAATCTCAATTGATTCTGGACAACACTTCTCCTTTTTACGCCTATCCATGTTGGTGGTGGACCTTCCCACGATCGTGACAGAAGCTTATGGATCTAGCCATGATCGTAGGGACTATGCTGTGATCGTGACAGAACCGATTAGTTCCCATGATCGTGCCCTTCTTCTTTTTCCTCGAATCCATCACACATAGTGACATCATTTATACTTTCGACCTATCCTCAATTAATCACTATAAACACTTTTATGTGTTACTCTGATTCATCTGATAAGTTTGGCTATGGGGACTAAGACTTAAGAGCATTTAATAAATCATAGGTCACCTCCTATATCATCTCCAAGTAAATATTACATATCTACTCAATAACATTATTCACCAATGCACACATATTATCAGATTTGTACTCGTAATAACTGGTCAGCTTAACCTTGAGAACTTCTACACATATCGCTATCATTTATCTCCTTCTACCAATTATCATTTATTTCATCTTACGTACATACGTTCTCAATTAATTCAAAATCATAGGGGTATAACCATCATGAAATTCTAATCTTAATTCCACAGACATATTCTCACACTAAATAATAAACTTTTATCACGATAATCAAACAACCATTCAAAGTCCAATTTTAAACTCTTAAGATCATAGAAAATTTTGTTTTCATCCAACTTTGCTTATACACTTTAAATTTTATCATTTCTATCATATCTCTATTTTCCTCAATCAATCAATGACAATATATTCACATCTACATCACATTTGAGGATATACCATGACAGTACAATATTAATATCATGTTCAATGATACAACCACGTATACAAATGTAATGAATCTTTATCTATCATATCAAACCAGATACTATTCCACTTTTCTAGATATCCAAAAAATTTTATTTTCTCACATCTTGACAGATTATCATCCCTCTCACTACTTCCAACAATTCAACTTTTAACGAATGCTCATGCCTGTAACTAGTGTATATGCGACTTAGACTGGGGCGAGGTCACGATTGTGACAGAAACTTTATTTTGTTAGGCCATGATCGTGGGAACGATAGGTGTGTATTAAGTTATGTTTTTCTAGGTAATTAGCGTGTGTTTTCTTGCATAATTGTTGATTATTGTTGTAGTTTAGGATTCATTTTGTATATTTTTGTTTAGTTTGATTTACATTGTTGTTCTTTTATGTTTGATGTTAATTTAAGGTAAGAATTGACTATTTTTATGTAGGAAGCAAGATGGAGCAACTTCGAGATTGAGCTAGAAATCAAGAGGAAAAGGAAAGAGGAAGTATTCTATGGCCAATTCCCATGATCGTGGGAATCATGCCAAGCCCTGCATATTGTCTCAGATTATGATCTCAGATTATGATTCCCACACGATCGTGGGAATCATAATCTAAGACAATATGCAGGGCTTCATTAAACTTAGGGTTTTTAGACTATTTAAGCATCATTAACCCTCCATCTTGAAGGAGGATGAAACCCTTCTGTAGAAACACGAATTAGATGAGGAAAGTGGAGATATAAGTATAAATGATAAGATTTAATGTGTACAAGAAAAATGAAATGAAAAAAAAATTATTATGACCTTGAGAAGATGAACATGGAATTGAAATGATTATTTGAGTTATGTGACATGAGTTATGATTTAGCATAAGAATATGTTAATGAAATTAGGATCGAAATGTCGTGATGATTATACATCTATAATTCTGAATTAATAGAGAACATACATATAAAGGATGAAATAAATAATAGTTAGAAGATGAGATAAAAGATAGTGAGATATGTAGAAATTTTCAAGGTTAAGTTGAATTGTTATCATGAGCACATATCGAATAATGTGATTACCTTGACAAGCAATATTATTAAACACTTATATAGCATATACTTGGATATGATATAGGAAATGATCTATAACTTGCTGAATATTCTTTAGTTACAGTTCTCATAGTTAAAATTCTAAGATGACTCATAGTGGCGCATAGAAGCATTTATAGTGATTAACTGAGGATAGATTAAAATTGTAGGCGATGTTACTATGTGTAAAGAGTTCGAGGAAATGGAAGTAGGGTACGATCATGGCATAGTCCCCATGATCATGACCGAGATTAACTAGTTCTATCATCATCATGGGGAGGCATAAGTGAGAGATGTTATCTAGAGTTAATTGAGATTATGGTATCATCCGTATTGTTAAGTCAAGAAGACTTCATTTCTTCTTTTGAATTTGATGAAAGTCAAATAATAATAACAAAAGAAGTATGTGAGCTGTTTTGATGAGTTTGTTAAGTGTGCAAATAAATGTAAGTAGCACTAATCATCAAATCAAAATGATATTCAAAGAGTTGATTAAGACAAAGTGTAAGATGGACGAGACGAAGCTAAGTCGTAAGACAAAGCGAAGTCATAAGACGAAGCGAAGACATAAGACGAAGTGAAGACATAAAACGAAGCATACAAATCAAATCAAGATGATATAATTGAAGAATAATCTACAACGTCAGTTAGTTAGTTAGTTGGAGTTGGTTATAGGACTCAACTAATAACTGATCTCTGAAGATTCTACAAGCAATTTTCTCCAGAAGATCATAGGAGAATTAGACTATAAATATCAACTGTAGTCATAGACAAAACTTACAACTTTTATCTTTCAACTCTCAACTCTCTACTCACACGAAATAATTCTATGATCAAGTGAGTATACTATAAACATATCCTGAGTGAAAAGAAGGAAGAAGAGAAAGGGAAGGCTAGAGCCTGAAGAGGCTAAGATAGTAGATAAAGAATATTTTGTGAAAGAGACCTGGAGAGGCTTTAGAAGTGAGAAATAATACTTGTAAAGTTGTAAGAGATAGTGAAATCTTAGATAAACTCTAAGGATTGGACGTAGCCCACAAGTTAAGGGTGAACCAGCATAAATCGCGGTGGCATATTCTCTAACCATTATTTCTTTAATTTCTTATTATTAGAAGAATAGATATTATTTCCGTTGTTGCATTACTCAAACAAGATAAGTGCGTTGTTTTGTAATCGTCTGAATCTCTCAAAAAAATCAAGAAGTTTTTTAAAGATTACTATCTTAGACTATTTACACAATTCGACCCTCCTTCTTGTGTATTTTATATATTATACGTGATTTCTATAATAACAAGAGATTTACTTCAGTTGGTATCAGAGCGAAGTTTCCAAGAAACACTGTTACAAAGTGAGGAAAAAGATCTATGGCTGAATCACATGTTTTTATAGCTGAAGGTGCCTCAGTCACAAGACCTCCTGTATTCAATGGTGAAGACTATCGTTATTGGAAGGACATAATGCGGCTCTTCATAGAATCCACACACATTGATCTTTAGGATATCTTTGAAAGTGGTCCATACATTCCAATAGAGTACGAAGGGAAAACCATCTCTCGTGACTAATGGTTAGCTTATCAGAAAGCTCTTGTTTAATTAAATTCAAAGGTCAAGTTCTTTTTAAGTTGTGCTCTAAGCAAAAGTGAATATAATAAGGTTTATGGATGCGAATCTACAAAAGAAATGTGGGACATATTAGCCATTGCACATGAAGGCACAAACTAGGTGAAAGAATCCAAAATTGGTATTCTTATTCATCAGTATGAGCTGTTCAAGAAGAAAGATAATGAGTCTACTGATCAAATGTTTAGATAATTCCAAACAATCATTAATGGACTTAAAGCTCTGGGGAGAATCTATAATAGTCAAGATCATGTCAGAAAGATCCTGAGAAGTCTTCCAAAAATATGGAGACCCAAAGTAATAGTAATACAAGAGGCCAAGGATTTAAGCAAGCTAAAGCTAGATGAATTGCTTGGTTCACTGAAAACCTATGAAGTAGAGCTTGATGTAGAAGGTAAACCCAGAAGGGACAAATATATTGCATTAAAGGCTGGTCAGAATAATCAGAAATATAAAAAATAGAAGCACGTCTTCAAAAGCATTAAAGATTGAAGAAATCAAGAATGATGATGCCAGTGAATCTGATCAAGA
>JAOTAY010000008.1:24899594-24909953 GCA_025629805.1 Erythroxylum baracoense | reverse complement strand
TGAAGATTGGACCAATCGGCCTGTGGATCATTACGAATGGGCTCGGGCCCAGCACGACCGACTCGACCATACCAGTTATAAAAGCAAAAGGTCTTTAAAAAGTTACTTTCTAGAACAATTTTCCTTTATTTGACTCTATCCATAGGACAATAAGTCATTGGACAAATAAATATCTTTCTTATGCAGGGAGGCTCTAATTAATCTCATCAATTCTTGAGATTCTTTGTACTTATTGGTACTCTAACTTATTTTTGCCACAAAAGTTGATTAAAGAAATAGATTGATTAATGAAGAATTATTTTTATATTGGAAAATTAGATAATTATCTTAGTGCTAATGTAAAGTGATCTAAAGTTTGCTTTCCAAATAAAGAAGAAGGCTTAGGGATCAACTCTATTAACAGAACTAACAATGTTCTCTTTGCTAAAAAAATATGGAAGTTATTCATAAATCCTAAATTCATTTGGAGATCAACTCCATTAACAAAACTAACAAGGTTCTCTTTGTTAAAATAATATGGAAGTTATTCATAAATCCTAAATCCATTTAGGTGAAATTGATACATTTTACGTAATTACAGATCATAATAATCATCCTGCTTTCGGACTCTAACTTATATATTAAAACTAAGAAGTTTCATGTCCTAAGGGATCAAATTTATACTATGGAATGTAGAAAAAACTCTATTTTGGTTTAATAATTAGTGTAGATTAGGTCCTCTAGCCAACTTACCATATCTTAATCATTTGAGGCTCGTAATACCTTAGAAAGCCAAAGTCAATTTAGTAATTGTTGAGAGGGAGTGATTCCGTAGGTTCAGAGCTTCTTTTTTGATTATGAAGTATATTCTAAACTATACGCCTAACTAAGAGGAAGAAGATAAACCAACTTGGATTCATCATGGCTCTAAGTGTTTCACTAACAAACCATGCTTAAATTTGAGTAGATCTCCTTGTCGTAATGCTTGATGGTGGAAACTAGTTTAGTTCTCCAATAAATGCCCTAAATCTTCATTTATTTTGTAGCTAGCAATCAGAAAAAGTTTGAGGATGATAGACAAAGTGAAATGAAATTATATTCCAAACAACATTTATAGGCTTTGTAACAGGCTTCGGGGAACCTGAGCCATCTTCTTTCTAACTATAGCTTCTCTACTACCTGTTGAAGTATTGCTTTAGAGCTACACAAGATCACATTCCATGTTATTGATTAACGTCACTTTGTCTCATGGGTAGAAAATATAAGATCCACTCACCAAGGAGACATAATAACCTTCAAACTTGTGATTAGTTGTGACATATATGCCTTATGGAAAGAGAGATATATGAGATCTTTCCAAAGAGGTATCTATCAATTCATGAATTCACTTACAAGACTCTATAATGGGTTTAGACATATAGTCCTTCCATAAAACATTCAGGTCTTGTTTGATAACTAGTAATGAAGGAATCATAATTAAAAAAAAACAGAGAATGAGAACGGAAAGTGAGAACCATAATAGGAATGAAATTATTGATTATGTGTGTTTAGTATAATATTAAACAAAGTTAATAGTTATGCTAATATTTGGTATCAAATATTACAAATGATAATGAGAAATGTTTTTACTCATATTTAGTTATTATATGATTTATTTTGTAAATAATTAATTAAAATAATTTATATTTTGTAAATTATTAATAATTTTTTCAATGATTTATAAAATTATTAACAATATCTTGATAATATTTTAATAATATCTTTTATCTCTTATTCTTGATACTTGATTTCTTCTTATACCCACACCTCCCTTAGGAATAAAAGTTCAGGATTATTTAGAATTTATTCCAGCTTGTCATTCCCCATTTTATCTATTACTAGTAACCAAACAAGTAAAAGTTAGGGAATAAAGCTTGCATTCGCATTCCCACCTCTTTATTGCTGATTATCAAACATCTCATTTTAAACTTTACTTAGTACTTGCTTCTAATTGGGTTCTTAATGTATAGTAATAATATTGAATGTTTCCATTCATTATTGGTTTCTTATTTCACTACTAGATAATATCGAGTGTCTTAGTTCCATCTTTTAGATTGGTAATGTTTAGTTAGTCTTTTTTATCCCTTTCTAACTCCACTTTGTCTCGATTTTCAACCTATTGTTGTACATAGTTATAGTTCATAAATCGACTAGCTTTCTTTTAATAGAAAGATGGTAGTTAGGTTAGGATTTGATTTGGCATAAAGTTAACAAATTATACCTAATTTAACCTAACTTTAGATTGAGTTTAGGTTTGGGGGGTCAACTTAAAGCTTGATCTAGTAGGTCAAAACCATTGGTTCATCTAACCAAAAAAATAGCTTAAACTGACACTCAAGTCTTATAACAATATTTTGTCAAAACTTAGGCCAAACTTATTACCATACTTATTTTAATGCACTCTTTAGTATAAAAAGAGAGTTTGTCAGTTTCGTGACGTAATGTAATTCTCTCTCTTTCTCTATGTTTCTCTTTTATTAGTTTATATATATTGAGATTGAGATTTAATTTCTCTAAAATTTGGGAGAATTTAGTTGAAGTGAAATGAATCCATTTCCTATAACAGTGTGAAGATTTGTAATTACACTGAAATATTTGTATGTAGTTGTGGAAATTTGAACTAGAAGAGTTGAGTGTAACAAATGTGGCGCACCTTTGCCTAATGGTGGTAGCAACGACCATAACAGGAATATTGGTGGTGGTGGTGGTGGTGGTTATAGTAAAGGAGGGAGTGGTGGAAGATATGGTGGTAACAGAGGGGCTAGAGGTGTATTGACATAATTTTTGGAAGTTAAACTTCAATATATGTTTAGCCTTAATTTTCTCCTAAAATCATGTACATTAATATTACGTAACTAGTTAGTTGCTTTTATTTCTTTGGTTGGAGTCACCTAAAGTGTCTAAATAAATAGATGCACATACTATTGAATGCACACAAAAATATAAATAGCCTTCTGTCATTTCTTTTTTGTTCTTTATTTCTATAGGTATCAGAGCCTCTTTCGTAACAAAAGGAGTCAAAATTCTCCATCTTGCTTCATTTTTTTTCCTCACAGCATTCTAATTTCATATTATGAGTTTCTAAATCTACTTAAAAGATAATTTTTCATATACCAAATTGTTCCTCTTATTAAGTTGATTACTATGGTGCAAAAATGATCTCCATAAGCTTGTCCACACGAAGTCATGAACCCAAAATAGTTATTGGACTCTGAAACCTTAATTGTAAGTGTTTGGAGGAAGAAGACGATCGAAAGAATATTGTTCAGTCACGAAAGGTTAGAAATTTTGTGGGATCACGTTAGCTACCACGTCATTTGTGACATCATTTACCACATCGTTATAAGAACTTACCATGTCATCCAACATCATAATCAACGCCTTGTCTTCTTGTGTAATGTCAGCAGCCACATCATTGACCAACTCATTACCATCTAAGCAAATATTAACATGTCAACATTCCACTACCTGATATGTCCACGTGTCTCCCCTTCCTTAGTTTAGCTCAAACCTACCAGTTCGGTTTGGTTTGGGTTAAAAGGAGTTGACTAACACTTTGGCTGCCTTGTTCAACATATTTTTATTTGGTTTCTCTATAATCTAGACCAATTCCTAAGGTTTATTGACATTCTAAATGTAATTATGAGGTCAGATAATCAAATTCCATCTCTGTAAGTAAGTTTTCTCCTATTTTATTGTCTTTATTCACTATGGATGCCTTTAAACTTCCTAAATACATTCTCAATCCTATTAATATCATCTTTGATGGTTCCAACTATGATTTTTTGGCTAAGGAAATGTGTAGTTTTCTTAAAGGAAGATTCCTTTGGCATATTGTTAATAGAGATCTAATCCCACTCAAAAGAAAGATGAATACATTGATGTATTCACCAAAAGATTAGTGGTATTGGATGGAATAAACCATCAAATCTTAACATGACTTTGGATTACATATGCCAAAGCCATCAAACTTGACTTTTGACATAGCCCATGAAATATGGAATTTTCTAAAAAAATTGTTATTTTGTATTTGATGATATCCATTAATTTCAGTTGTATGGGAGACTTCATCAGATGCAACAACAAGCTGGACAAACAATAAACAGTTATGTAACTAAATTGTAAGAACTTTAGGCCTAGCGTTGTCTTCGTACTGCTATAATCTACACAAAATTTTGAAATTGTCAACATATATGGTATTTATTGATGACTCAGAAGGATGAATTTGAACCCATTCATAGCTTTCTTCTTCATAGAAGAACTCTACCTAATCTCAACACTGTGATTAAAGAGCTCATCTCAAAGGAAAGTTGCCTCAATATGCTCCGTATGGAAAAATATGTTCCATCTACTGATGTTGTTCTTAAAACTTATTCCTCTTTTCAAACTTTTCACAAGTTAGGTAAGAAGTTCTATAAAGGATCTTGTAGCTACTGTAAAAAGTATGGGCATCACATCTAGATAATGACTCAAACAGAACTTTGGACAAGGTAATTCTTTCAAATCTCTTTAACCTGCTTCCACTGTTATTGCTATCATTGAGGGGCTAATAAAAAGCATCTCTCCCAAATTCTCTTTAAAGGACCTTCAAGCTCTTTTTCAACAACTTTAACCAGATTCTGGTACAACCTCATCCTCTGCCCTATCTGTCACTTCAGGTACCTTAAATTCCTAGTATCTTGATTATGCCTGTTGCAATCATATAACCTTTAGCTCTTCCATTCTTGAATCTTTAACAATACTATCTATTCTACATGTTGTTATCATTGTCAATAATTTTACTATGCACATACAACATCTAGTTACTATTCACATCTAAATTACATTTGCCTGAAACCTCTCTTATTCCCAAACTCTTATCAAATCTTATTTCTGTTAGAAAATTATATGAACTTGGAGTTAACTTATCCTTTTCGAGTCATAGTTATAATGTGTAGGATCTACAGACGGGCAAGATCCTTGGGATAAGGCATAATGTTGGATGACTATTTGAGCTTACTTCATTAAATCTTCCTTCAAAGCTTATTGTTGGTGCTATCACTTCTTATACATGACACTCTCCCTTGGATCATCTTTCTACCTCTAGATTAGGATCTTTAATCTTTAGTGGTACTCTAGGTCATATATCCCTTGTCAACTATCTAAAATTCATACTTTACCTTTTTCTCTTATTGAATATATCTTTTTAGCACATTTTGATTCAATTTATTTTCATATTTGGGGTTCTGTACCTTACAAAACTATAGTTGCCATAAGATATTATGTGATCATTGTCGATGATTTTTCTCATTGTAGATGGATTTATCTAATGTGACATAGATCTAAACTATTCTCCATTTACTCTTGTTTTACTAATATGATTCAAACTCAGTTCTCCTGTAAGATTAAAGTATTTCAGACTGATAATGTCGTAGAATACCAAGATACAATATTCATCAACTTCCTTAATCAACAAGGGACTATCATCTAGAGATCTTATCCAAACACACCTTAACAAAATAGTCAAGTCGAACGTAAATATAGAAATATTTTTGACATTGTTTAAGCCTTTTTTATATCATCTTCTTGTCCTAAAACCCTTTGGGGAGAAGCAACCTTTACTACTGTCTATACTATCAATTGCATTCCTTCTCCTATCATAGGTAATATCTCTCCCTATGAGCGTTTATTCAATCATTCTCTCGACTATTGGTCTTTTAAAGTTTCTGGATGTGTGTGTTTTGTTCTATTACAACATAATGAGCATATTAAACTAGAACTAAAAGCATGTTTATGTTGTTTTCTAAGGTATGACACAGAGAAAAATGGATATAGATCCTGGGATCCATTATCTCAAAGACTTTGAATCTCTCAATATGTCATTTTTTGGGAACATAAAATGTTTTTCATAATATTAAAATTCAGAGTCAATGTACACAAATTTTTTTGACCTTACCATAACTTTGTATCCTGATATTTCTTCTGCACTAGTTTAATACAACTGATGCCTGATTCTATTGTATCTTCTCCAAATGTAAATTCTCCATTTTCACTAAATAATTATTCCTTTTTTATTCATTCATTAGAATTTACTGAGTTTCAACAACCCCCTCACTGATCCCCTTAAGTAAATCAACCATCTATTTGTCTTAAGGAATTCCATGTTTATTCCACCATATCTCTCTATATGAAACTTATAGCTATTTTGAGGCCAATTTTAACCCCTTATGGCAACAATTAATGGTGAAAGAATTATGTACTTTCTCCAACACCAACACTTGGGACTTAGTTAACCTACCTCTAGATAAGTACGTTATTGGCTATAAATGGGTCAACAAGATTAAGACTCAAGTGATAGATTAGTCAAAAGATATAAAGCATGGTTGGTTGCAAAGGGGTTTAATCAAGAATATAAAATCGACTATGAGGAGACTTTTGCTCCAATTGCTCGCTTGACTCTAGTCTGTAGTCTTTTTTTTAGTAACAACTAGTAAGAATTAGGAATTATTCTAGATGGATGTCGAGAATTCCTTTCTTAATGGTGATTTTTATGAAAAAATATGTATGTAACCTCTACTTAGGTATGATCATCCGCTTAATAAAGTTTGTCATCTTCGCAAAGTCTTATATTGTCTTAAACAAGCTCTTCGAGCATAGTTTACTAAATTCAACTCCACCATAAATCATCTTGACTTTACATCCAAGTCTTATGCTTATGCTTTGTTTATCTAAAAAAATTAACGGTGCATTCTTCTCCTTCTATATGTTGATGACATGATAATAACCACAGATGACACTCAAGTGACTACTCTTAAGTCTTGTCTTTATATACAATTTGAAATAAAATATTTAGGTCCCCTAAGCTATTTTTAGGTCTTGAAATATCTTCTGATGATTCAGGCTACTATTTATCTCAAGCAAGGTATGCTACTGAACTTATCTCTGACACTGACCTTACTAATCTAAGATTGCTAACATACTAGTTAATTTTAATAATCATAACTTTGCATTTATAGAACTCCTCTGAGTGATAGTACACTTTATTGACAACTAGTTGGTAGTCTTATATACCTTACTGCCATTCATCTAGATATTACTCATGTTGTTCATATTGTTAGTCAATTTATGTCTGCACCTCGTACTACTCACTTTTTTGCTATTCTTTGAATATTGTACATTTAAGATACCTTGTTTCTTAGGCTTCACTTTAGTCATTCATCTTTATTGGATTTACGTGTATGCTTTGATACCAAATGGGCTAGAGACCCAAATGGTTGTTGATCTACTACTGGCTACTATTTCTTTCTTGGCACGTCTCTTATTTCTTGGTGCAGTAAGAAGCAAGTGATTGTCTCTCACTCAAGCACTAAAGCATAATACTAAGCCTTAGCTGACACTACCTCTGAACTTTTATGGTTACGATGGTTAGTTTAAGAAATAGGTGTCTTCTTTTCTTTAGAAGTTCCTCTCTTTTGTTATAATCATAGTGCTATGCAGATTGCTCACAATTATGTCTTTCATGAATGAACTAAACACATCGAGATCGATTGTCATCTTGTGCATTATCATATGCTTCAAGGCACTATACATCTTGTCCCAATCTCATCCCAAGCACAAATTACTGATGATTTTACCAAATCATATTGGCATTGATGTTTTCAAGATCTTCTCTCCAATCTCAAGTAATCATCTTCACTACCACCTTGAGTTTGAGGGGGATATTAACATAATCTTTGGCAGTCAAACATCAACATATATTTAGCCTTAATTTTCGCTTAAAATCATATACATTAAAACTATGTAATTATTTAGTTGATTTTGTTTCTTTAGTAGAGATGTCACAAGTGATACTAGGGATGGTGGAAGAGGTGGCACACCTGGTGGGTATGAAGATGGATAAGGTGCTGGAGGTCTTCACTCTAAGGGGGTAGTGGCTATGGTGGTGGCAGTGGTGCTCTTACTTCAGTTAAAATTAAGCGGTATGATGATAGTTGTGACAACTTAAGAATGTATATATATCTAACTTACCACTAGATGTGATTACTGATCAGTTGGGAGAACTTTTTGGAGGCATTGGATAGCTCTGGTTCATTCATCCTAAAGATTGGACTTTGTAGACTGGCTCTTGTAGATTAAGATCGACATTGATTAGAGGGAATCTTATGATTTTTCTATAATTTTTCTTTTTTATGCTTAAAAAGATTATATCGTAGTGTATTTAAGAAGATCATCTGCATATTGAATGTTTAATCTATAAGAAAATTTTCACCTTGCTAAAGGTCAAATCTTAAGTTTCAATTAGAATTGAAAATTATGGAGTGACGATTTAAGATATCAGCAATATTGTTTGATGGTTTGTTAGTATAAAGAAAAAGTTTATGTTGCTATGTAGGTGCGACAGATTAAGCATAAGTGTGGGTATAAAGATCAATGGTTGTGGAATATAAGATATACGCAGATGAGAAGGGGAACAACAAAGGGGATGCAGTTTTATCTTATAAGGACCCCTCTGCTACATATTTTTCCAGTGGTTTTTCTAACAGTAGTGAACATGCTTGATGCTACTTTTGTTTTGTTGATGATTTTGTTTAGGAAGTTTGCAAATGATTACAATTTCTTCCTCCCTGCTTTCCTTTATCTGGTTCTAAATGCTTACAACTACCTTTAGCTGTTTTGCGATGAAGTAATGCCATGTTTCACCTTAGATACTTCATTTCTCATTTTCTAGTCATTCTAGTAGCTGTTAGAACATTTCTTCCTTTTATAATTTTATGCAATTATCTTCACCAAAGCCCTTAGAATATATTAATCTGGTTCTTGTTTACTTGCCTCCTTAGGTGAAATGCTGAGTTATGTAGCATATCAAATTCGTTTATGGAAACTTATTGTTAAAATTTGACAAGCGGTAGTTGTTTATGGTTATGTCAATTTAATGAATCTTAAGTATTAATTTTATTCCTTGTTTAGTGAAGTGTTGTGTGTGAGAACTTTTCATATTCTTGGTAGTAATGGTCCAACGTTACGTAGTTAATAGGTATTCATATCCTGGTTTTATGGTAACTGATATTATGCTTGATGAGAGTACATTCATAAAGGCTTTCTTGCAGATTTTTGGGTCCCCTAAGCTTCTTTTCTCTTTTGAAACATACACCATCAAATTGAGAGCTTAGAATAATTCCAAAACGCAAACTCCTCAAGCACAAACAACAATGGTTGGAGGTTTTTTCTTTTTCTTCCTCTTTTAATTTATATGTTATTCTAAGTATATTATTTTTTAATATATATGTTAGAATTGTCTAGCATTTAGTATCAAAGTTTGTTAACCTCTAACTTGTTGGAGTTTTTAGAGAATTTCAAATTCTGGAAAAATTTTCAGATTCATAAATTTTCAATCTAAAGCTGTTTTTGGACTTTTTTTTATTAAAGGTAGAAATCTTCTATAAAGTGTTTTAAAAGTGTTTCTGCATTTTAAAAATAAGTTTTTGTGATGTTTTCTGGTCTATTTGTTTGGTATCTAATAGGTCACGATTTGGGTCAAAATGACTAGGTTGGAGGTTGAAAAAGATCCATTTGTATAAACGACATTATTTTGTGTCTTCTTATTAAACCAAATGCTGCGTCGTTTTATGGATGCTTGACATTTTGTGATGCTGTGCGTTTTGTGTATATGTAATAACAAAAGTAGATGTTGTGCTATGGTGTGCGTTTTGAGTGTGATTTTAATAAGAAAACTAGATGTTTAGGCTGGGGCTCAAACCTGAGCTCTCATGGAGGCACATGGGTTGTAACATCCCCTCACCAATGGGAAGGGTAAAATAGTAATTTGGAAAGGGTTAGGAGTGTTTAAAATTGTTTTGCTATGTTTATGCATTCATACATGTACGTGAATAGTAAATTTCGCACATGTAAATGACTGTACATGTATTCATGACATTTCCCGGTATAATTGTCAATAAATGTGAATTATGAAAAATATGCTTTGTGTGTATAAAAATTGTGTTGGAGAGGGTCATAGTGGTTTTCTAATTTTTAGAGAATTTTAGAAATTTTTCGAGAATTTTTCGGGGTTATTTTCGGACTAGAAAAACTGCCAAGTGATAGAATAAGGGTTTACCGGTATAGGAAATGACTGTCCAATGGCACTGGAAACTTAGACACATGAAATTAGGAATTTTTGAATTGAGTCATTAGAATTTTGGAGAAAAATTGGAATTGAATTGGAAGAAAATGAGGAGAGTTAATGAGAGTGTAACATGTAGGCAAGTGACATGTGGCAAGTGACACGTGTCACTTGCCTACATGTCCACCTAATTTATTCATTAATAAAATCATCCCATTCTTTTGTCATTCACGACTCTTCCT
>JAOTAY010000008.1:24851192-24896383 GCA_025629805.1 Erythroxylum baracoense | reverse complement strand
TTCACATTTATTCACAATTATACCGGGAAATGTCATGAATGCATGTACAGTCATTTACATGTGCAAAATTCACTATTGTATGCATGAACATGTCAATACAATTTTAAACACTCCTAACCCGTTCCAAATTACTATCTTACCCTTCCCATAGGTGAGAGGATGTTACAGTTGAAGTAGAGAAACAATGCGGTAAGCAAATTAAGATCATGAGATATGATAGAGGTGGGGAATATTATGGTAGATATACTGAAGGTAAACAAGCCCTTGGTCCATTAGTCAGGTATCTTCAAGAAAATGGGATCGTAGCTCAATACACTAAGCCTAGATCTCCAGAACAAAATAGTGTAGAAGAAAGAAGAAATTGGACATTATTGAACATGGTATGAAGCATGCTAAGTAGCTTCAAACTTCTTAAGTCCTTATGGATTGAAACTCTTAAGAAAACTGTGCATATATTAAATTGGGTATCAACTAAAGCTATTCCAAAGACACCATTTGAGTTATTTAAAGGATAGAAGGTGAGTTTGTGACATATACACATTTGGGGATGTTCTCTTGAAATAAGAATTCATAATCAACAAGAGAAGAAATTAGATCTAAGGACCATAAGTGGGTGTTTCATTGGATTTGCTGAAAGGTCTAAAGGATATAGGTTGCATTGTCCATCACATCACACTAGAATTATGGAATCAAGAAATGAAAAATTTCTTGAGAATGACTTAATTAGTAGGAGGGATCAATTTCAAGATATAGTCTTTGATAATAATGATCATATGGATACTCAACTTTTAACCTCAAATAGTTAGGTGATTGTCATTCATAACAATCCTCAATTTCAAATAGACATTGTACTATGAACTATTGAAATTCAACAACTTATTGTAAACATAAATGACAGTCAAGAAATTCCACAAGTTGTTGATAATCTAGTAGATCCAATTATTCGGGAATTACCTGAAAGCATTATGCAACCTATAGAACATCAGACTCCACAGGAGGAGTTTTGTGCAACATTAAGGAGCTCTATTAGAACAAGGAAATTAGTTGTTACTAATGATTATGTTGTATATCTATAAGAATCTGACTACAATATAAGAGCTAAGAATAATCTTGAAACCTTTTCATAAGCCTTGAGTTGCAATGTATGAAAGTTATGGCATAGTTTAATGAAGGAAGAAATGAATACTATGAAAAATAACAATGTTTGGGATCTTGTTAAGTTTCTTAAAGAAGAAAAACCCATAGGTTGCAAATGGGTATTTAAGACAAATGAAGACTCATTAGGCAACATTGAGAGACACAAGGAAAGACTCGTTGCTAAAGGAGGCACTAAAAAAGAAGGAATCGATTACATAAATACAATTTCTCCTACGTTTAAAAAAGATTCACTTTGTATAATTTTAGCATTGGTTGCTCAATTTGACATGGAATTGTATCAAATAGATGTGAAAACTACTTTCTTAAGTGGTGACCTAAAGGAAGAGGTTTATATGAAACAACCAGAAGGATTTTCCTCTAATAATGGTGAGCATTTGGTTTTCAAGCTTAAAAGATCCATATATAGATTGAAACAAGCATCCCGCCAGTGGTATTTGAAATTTCATGATATTATCTCATCATTTGGTTTTGAAGAAAATATCATGAATCAATGTATATACCAGAAGGTTAGTGGGAGTAAGTTTTGTTTTTTTGTATTATATTTGGATGACATATTACTTGCAACCAATGATAGGGGTTATATGAAGTGAAACAATTTCTCTCTAAGAATTTTGAAATGAAAGATATGAGTGATGTGTCTTATGTAATTGGCATTAAGATTCATCGAGACATATTCTGTGGTATTTTGAGTTTGTCTCAAGAAACCTATATTAATAAAGTTTTAGAGAGATTTTAGAAGAAAGATTGTTCATCTAGTGTAGCTCCCATTATGAAAGGGGATTGGTTCAATTTGGACCAATGCCCTAAAAATGATTTTGAAAGGGAAGAAATAAAAAACATTCCATATGCTTATGTAATAAGAAGCCTGATGTATGCTTAAGCTTGTATAAGACCTGACATTGCATTTGCTATTGGAATGTTAGGTAGGTATTAGAGTAATCAAAGATTAGATTATTGAAGAACTGTAAAGAAAGTTTTGAGGTACCTTCAAGGGACCAAAGATTACATGCTTATGTATAGACGAATCGAAAATTTGGAGGTAATAGGTTACTCAAGATTCAAATTTTACTGGGTGTGTTGATTCACAAAAATCGACATCAGGTTATATCTTCATGTTTGCCCATGGAGCCATATTTTGGAAGAGTAATAAGCAGTCTTTGAATGCAACTTCCACCATGAAGGTTGAGTTTGTTTCTTTTTTTCAGGCTACGTCACAAGGTGTATGGCTGAAGAGTTTCTTATAATGGCTTAGACTCGTGGATTCCATTTCGAGGCCATTGAGAATATATTGTGACAATTCAGTTGCCGTTTTTCTAGCTAAAAACAATAAGAGTGGTAGTTAGATTAAACACATCAATATCTAGTTTTTATCTATAAAGGAATTTGTTAAGGACAAGAAAGTGATATAAGGGAATGTGTTAAGGACAAGAAAATGATCGTTGAACACATTAGCACTGAATTGATGATAGCTGATCGTTTAATAAAAGGCATGCCACCAATGAAGTTCAAGGATTATGTTGTTAGAATGAGATTGAGTTCCATTATATAGTTTTCATTGTAAGATAAATATTGTTTTCATGAAACTCGTATAATATTATCTCATATTATGGTGCACATTATTGAATTTTGAGAAAATTGATTATTTTGGATCCAAAATAAACATAGGGTTTATTCATTAAGTAATGTTACTACATTCAATTGATACAATTATAGTTTAATATGATACATGGAAGATAATACTCAACCATAGGACCTATTGCCATGATTTGTATATTGTACTTGGATCAGATTAGTATTTTATGTCAAGTTAATTGTATGGACCAAGTAGGAGAATAGGAGAACTTTTCATCTTCTTGGTAGTGGTGGTCTAACGTTATGTAGTTAATAGGTATTCATATCCTGGTTTTATGGTAACTGATATTATGCTTGATGGGAGCACATTCATATAGGTTTTTTTGCAGATTTTGGGGTCCCCTATGCCTCTTTTCTCTTCTAAAACATACACTATCAAATTGGGAATTGAGCACTTAGAAGAATTCCAAAATGCAGACTCCTCAAGCACAAACAACAATGGTTGTAGGGATTTCGTTTTTCTTCTACTTTTAATTTATTATTGGTTTATACCCTATAGCTAATCGCTTTGGTTGTAGTTTAGTAACAAATTATTTAAAGGCATTCTTTATCTTGTACATGTTTAGATGTATATGATAAATTTCATGGGATAATTGTATATTGCAAATGGAATTTTAATGAGATTACAATTATCAGATTTATATTGCATTTATGTATTATTCCTAAATGTTCATAGTTATTATTCTATTAAGATTGAATATTAATAGAATGTAAAAAGACTAGCACACGTTTTGATTTTCCTTATGAAGGAAGTAATCGATCTCATAGGCTAAAGTATAGAGATACTTAAACAAATGTGTGGGTGCTTGTTAGAGAACAATTTCATTGAACATACTTGACATGAGAAATCCATTTGGGATATTACTTGTATGTCTATGGAATTCTCATTGTGAAGATTGTATAACTGATCCTTTGATTTGAGGTCACCAAAGTTATCTTGTATAGGGATTGCTATGTTTTGATACTATATATGATCTATTTGATCATTGGTCGCTTAATTGGTAGTCATTGGATGTAGCATGAACTATATAGAGGTAGTTGCGTGATCAAAATATGATTCATCACCCTAAAATAATTAGGGAGAATATTTCGTTGATCTTGATTAGAATTAATTCAGGAAATCCTTGGCCAAGGTGAAATGATGCTTTGTAAATAGTTTACAAATGTTATTAATTGAATCAATAGCTAACGACGAAAAACTAATATAATTGGACTCAAAGTAGAGTAGATATTATCTTATGCTCTATGTCTAATCAGAATATTGTATGATGAAAGGATTGAATTATGAGAAAAAATCATGCACGTAAATGTTAGTCAAAATCACTTTGACATTTCTAAATATTTAGGTGGTCATGAAGCGAACTATACGCCAATCTTGATCTATGATTAAAAATTGATTAATTGGAGAATTAAAGATAAATTAAAAGGAGATTTAATTTATCTAATTCTAATTATAAATTAGAATTATAATTTGTAATTATTGCCAACATATTTAGGAATCTAATTAGTCTCACATAAAGAATGAGTTGAAGAGAGCAAAGACAATTTAATTAAGTTGGACTTAGATTGTAAAGTTTGGGAAATTTTATAATTAAATATGAGATATTTAATAAATAAGGATCAATATGAGATATTGGATCTTATTTGGGCGTAATTGGTATTAACTAGAATAATTTGTAATTCTAGTGAAAGTTCAATTGAAATTAGAATTTATTTTCTATTAAATTACTAAAATGTTCAAACCTATTATAAATAGGCTTAAACTTTAATGGATCTAACACTTTTTGCTTATCCATCTCTGTAAGAGTTACAGAGTTTTCTCAACCTATTATATGAATAACATTAGAGGCTGGACACTTATGCGACTATGGTGGTTGAGACGAATTAGTTTCGGAAACGGTTCGATGAATATGATAAGATAAAGATCAAGCTTTAGAATAAAGTACGAACTAAGTTTCCGCTTCGTTATGATTTGTGTTAATCATTTTATAGATTAGATTGATCTAGGTTTTTGGGAAACTAAAATACGAAAAAGTTTCGTAATTATTTCGTTGCGATCAGGATCAGATCCCAACCTGGTTTCTCAACATTTATATGTTATTCTAACGTATATTATTGTTGAATATATATGTTAGAATTGGCTAACACTGTGTTCATTTAGAAGCAAAGTTGATTGCTGATCTTTGGTTGGCAGTACACATCTATCTCTAAGGTTTTTAGATTTTTTGCCTGTTGGTTGGCTTTTGAATGGACTCAAGTATGTAAAGAGTTGCACATAATGAAGTAGCTACTTTTGAACAGCCCCCTCAGCCCCTCCCCCTCACAAAATTAAGAAAAGATTCATTATTCAAAAGGGGATGTATGTGGCTTTGATTTGAACCCAACAAAAAAAAGTTACTTGTGAAGTGGTTGATTTGCTCAAGTTATCCTTGTATAATATTTAGGTAATGTTCCATGATGTTGATGTTTTATTTTGAAGCAATGGTGGTGGTGGTAGAGGAGGCTATGGTGGATGAGATCGGCGAAGGGACAATTACAGAGATGGTGGGGGTTCTGGCACAGAGGAACGGTTCACGTCCATACTGATTGCTTCGGCTCTGAGCTTTTCATGTACTAACAATTGTGGTTGAGGTTGTTCTTTAACAGGGGACTAGGAGGCAGGCCGTTTACTTACACCGAGCAATACCCCCACTCTCCTTTTATGATACTGTCATCTACCTGGATGCTTATGTGTTGTAGCATTGGATTAATTAGTTTTTTGTGCATTTTTAGAGGCAAGTGGATAAAGTCCCAATAGCTTGCTGCCAAGGTAGATTGATGTTACGGGTGACTGCAGCTGTTTTTTAAGTCACGTCTTACACTTTCTTGAAGCTTGGAAGGTGGTGCAACAGTTAACGTTTTGTTCTTAGAAAAGCATCGGGTCATACTCATGCAAAATACTGTTCTTCTAGTCCTTTCTAGATGTTTGAAAATAATACTGTTTTCCGTTAGTGTTGATATTTGTATGATGTTGCTGTTAAGTGGCTTGAAAAAGGATTGTGTAAATTCAATAGGTATAGTATCGCACAATACCATAGATGGGTTGGTTCGATCAATAATAAGCGCGGAGCTAGCTATTTACGAAAGCCTATCTATCAAGAATGTGGTCCAATCGGTTACTGGGGGGTAGAAGAAATTTGTGTGAAGTTTTACCTTGATCAAATTGACCATAGTGAGTAGAACGAGTTTCAACTTCCGAGTTATAGTTTTGTGATGAATGACCCTGTTCTATGCAGCTGTTCATGAATTAGAATGCTGCAGTGGAACTTCCATATGCGCAGATTGGTCTAATGGTTGAAGAAAATCGTTCAGTCATAGGTAGATTTGGTTTGAATTTATATAAGTATATACAATAACAACTTGGTAAAATTTTCGTTGATGAATAAAATTTGGAGAAATCTAATGTTTGAATTTATAGACAAATAATTTGATTTTCTATCTGTTAATTGTAAGAATATTGATTTTCATTTGTCTGCATACTGTGCAAAATTTTGTAACTATTTGATCTTTATTTTCTATCCCGAATAAAAGGTAGGAGCAAAATAAATGATGGATGCCAGACTGTGATTGTGCCATACGGGTTTACTTGGGGATGACATTCAGTTGGGCTAAGTTTGGCCCTCCTTTAGTTCAAGCTTGGTTCAAAACTTTGTATAGGAATTTGGGCCTGACTGAAGGCTTGATGGGGTCCAATCCGACTTTGAGACAATATAAATTGACTCATGATCTCGGTGATGGAGTGACAGAAATGCAATGGGAAGCACCGGAGGAGGTGAGTAGGCGGTTGCGAGGAGCAGATAGGACTAAAAGAGGTGATTGGCGGCAAGGACGACTATCCAAGAGCAGGCGATCGCTAGGTTCAGTCCAATCAGATTGTAAAATTCGAGTTCCGCACTTCAGCTTGCAATTCAATAATTTAAAAGAAAAGAGTTCAAATTTCACCTAAGTTTTAATTCCCTCAGCTCAAATCCTGAGTCGGACTGGATCCAAAAAAAAATGCCACACCTAAGTTTACTCCATGATCATTGTATGATTTCTGGGGCTTCGTTGACGTTCCTTCCCTCGTCTTCACTAGACTGAAACAGGAGAATCAAGCACCCTCACACGTTTGTGATCATGTCAGGTATACAAATATTTTGAACAGAAAGTATGCACATACAATATATCATCGTTGCCATTCCTAACACTTGAAATCTTGCGCAACTAGTCGATGGTAAGAACATAAATGAAAACTTCTCCCCATTTGCAACTCTTATTTGATTATAAAAACAGTTTAAGCAATGCAATTTGCCATCCCGTTTAATTTACACCAAAGGCTGAAGATTGAATACCGTTGACCACAATTATGCATTGATTTGGTATGGGATCACATCTTATGTTGGATCAAGTCCAGAGCAAAATTCCAGCTGAAGCAACATGTATAGCACAGCTTCGAGTCATCTGACAAAATCATTGTGTCAAATGGTCTTCAGACATTTGCGTCATATCAGAGGGGCGTTTGTCGCATGTCATAGGAATTGGTAGGCATTACTCCAGTAATAAATTGAGCACCCGAATCTGTGTTACCTGGAACCTGAAAGTGCATGACTTACTTCAACAACCGTTACTGCTTAGAGTTTTATCAACAAGTACAGAATGCTGTTTTAGACACTTCAAATAATTATAGATAGAACAGCGTCTGCATCACTTCGGTTTGAATTGGGAAAAATAGTGTTTCTACCGAACAATTCTCTACACCAAATAAGATGTTATATTCAGAAATAAAAGCATCAAAGACAAATTGAAAAAGATTTAATTAGCAGCACACTCCGGCCATACTGGAAGGGATATAGGAAGCACCTGATGGACGCCATATGAAACAGGATATAGATTCCCAATACACCCTGTTTCATTATTGCCATAGCTCATAACGTATCCAGAACCTAAACATGACTAATAGTCTGATGTGAGTATATTTCAGGAGATCACAAAATTGTAGGCTAAGAAGAATAAAGAAGCGGCAATGCTTACCCGGGTTTGCAGCCACAGCAACTCCAGCAGCATCTCTTGCTCTTTTCTCTGAGCCGCCTAGCTCAGTACGAAGTCTTTCAATTTCATTACTCAAGAGAATCATATTCTTTTCCATTGTCTGTCTGTGCTGAAGGTTGATAGAACGTGTCTTCTTCTCACGTTCAATGGCAGCCCTAGTATAATTCAAAAAGAATAGATAATATTAACTTCTAATCTTCATCAAAACCTTTGTTATTATCAATGAAAAGAAAATACTTTTATTATTTCCCGACGTTCCTGGATTTCTACAATTCAGGTCAAATGTTATAAACACTTGAAAACATCTATATCAGACCTGATTACTTTCTAGTGAAGGTTGCATATCCTTCCAACCAAACAGTTTCTCTTATACACTCATTTCATTACGGGCAGTTTATGTATGTGGAATAAGTTTTCAAGTAAACTCTAAGCAAAACTAAATGATTCACAATTTTACTAGTCATGTGCATCAAACCTGTCAAAACTGAATTTGCAATGCATTAGGCATGTAAAATACATGATATCAGGAACTATAACATCAATTAGTGGTCGTTACTGATTGAATAAAGTGTCTGGTTTCTGCAATAGTTTCCAGCAGCTTTTGAAATACTATTATCAAACAATTTTGATGGCTAATCAACATGCCAGCTTCACTTAGTCTGTAGTCTTGACCAATCTAATGAATTTAATTTGCTTTTCAAAATCTACAATATTCTGTTCCATTAATCATTTTGATTGTGAATTTAGTCCTTACACTCTCAAATTGATATGTCACAAAATTCAGTCCAACTTGTTCGCCTGTTCCAAACTCCAATCCTTAACAATCACTTAAAACATTACTTCTAAACAACTCTTCCACCAGACATTTCTACTTGATTATTCCAGAATATTTTCACCAATAAATAAGTAAATCTCTATCAACAAATGGAGTCTAGCTAATTTGGCAAATTAATGAGAATTCAGCTCATGCTTCAAGCTGTTCTAGATCAATTTTACGTAACGAAACATATGAAAACAGACGATTATACCTTCCTCTCTGATTCTCACGCCTCAAGCTCTCGATCTCCGACATAATCGCAGGAATTGGCTCAGCCTCCTTCTTAGCTTTGTCAAGATCGGCGTTTACCGCCTGCAAATCTGCCGTAAGCTCCTGTCGTTGCATAGCGAGCTTCTTGACATCAGCCCGAACCTGATCAAGCTCCGCACTCATGGCGTCAATCACTCGCGCGTCCGCCTCCAATTTCAACGATTTCTCAAGCAGCTCCCGTACCTGAGCATCCTTTTCCGCTTTGACGCCGGCGGAGACCGCAGACAATTGACGGAGGTCCTGTTGAGCGAGGGCGAGCTCCTGCTCGAGCGCGACGTGAGTGGCAGCGAGGCGTTGGTTGTCGAGGAGTAGGGTTTGGATCTCGCGGTGTTGGATGGATATGCGGTCCTCGAGGATGATGGAAGGATGGTGGTGGTGGTGACGGCGATGGTCGTCGGCAGCGAGGCGAGAGGGAGGGACTGCTTCTCGTAGCTTCGATGAATTGGGCGGTAGATGGTGGCGCCCGGCCATTGCATTGATTCTCCAAAACCCACTCGTCTAAGTTTTAATGTTTTACAAGCAACAACCTTTTTTTTTTTGGTTGTAACCTTAGATACTTTACGAAACGACCTGTTGTAACTTCACCAAACACTCTTTTAACTCAGTGTGAGAACCCGGCTTCTGTGAGTTATTGTAAAATTATTTTAAAAATAAATTATTACTATTTTTATGGCGATAGAAATTCTCTAATAAATTTTTTATAAATTTAATCCACGTTAAACTTATATTTTGAATTTTAATTTTTAAAAGAAATAATATATTTAAAATATTTAATTACTTAATTAAATATTTTAAAATTAAATTCAAAAATTAAACGTTTTAAATTGATTAGGTTGTATTTAAAACGGACGATAATAAAGAATTTGGTACTAAAAATGTCATTGTCCTTCCTCCTCCTCAACCGAATCAAGAACAGGAGGTCTCGTCGGCCCATGACTCTATTTCTTTGTTTGAATTCAAAATGTTGATTGTTTGGTTTGGTTTAGTTGCGCAGATTCGACGATAAGACCCTCCAAGTTCTCAACTGGAATTTGGTGTCCAAAGACGTAAAATCGTCTTTAGAAGCTCGGTCGAGTTTGCGGGAGACGTTGAGGATCGAATCTCTTTCCACAATCCGCGACGCTGTACACAAAACTGTCGAGGAAAAGCTTCTCATTCTCGAATTCTTCATTCAAGCCTTTGCTCTTATCGGCGATGTTGAGGCAAATTCTTTTTCTCATTTTTATGTTAAAACGAAAATCAAAAGAAGCAGAAATGTGTCAGTCTTTGTGTTGTTTTGTTTTATGATAATTATGATCGTGTAGAGTTGTTTGGCACTGAAATACGAGGGTCTGCTTTTGAGGGAAGTCAAATGTGGGACTTGCCATTGGCTCCAAGTTTCGCATACAGAATGGATCAACTTTTCTCACCAAGCGCTTCACTATGGCTTTTATTCTATTGCCAAACTCGTAAGCATATGAATATGATCAGAGTTATCTTGTTCTGGCGTTGCTTAACTTTACTGGGTATCTTTTCTCGTGCAGTCATGTGAAAAAGCTCTAGTTTGCTTTCAAAAGAAATATTTTGTGGATGAGGAGTCGCTTACTGTGCAAAACATGAAGAGACTCAGGGACCATTCTGTCAAATTGCTAGATTCTGGCTGTGGTATGTATATCTCCTCTCTTGCACGCCTGATTCCTATACACAAATGATGGAGATCCTTGTTCCATATTTTGACATTTTAGTCTCGCTTCCTCATGTTTGATGTTGCCCCCGCATGAAATGACCAATGACAGTGCGCTAGTATTCCAACTCGATATGTGAATCAACATAATAAAGCCTAATACAAGTGACTTTGAATTTCTAGTGTTAAATTCAAAGCACCACAAAGAAACAAGTTTATGGTCAAACGGAGTATAAAACCACAGGTTTGCTGCCAATTAAGTTGGTAATTCTCATTTCAGTACGGAGAAATAAAACGCACTAAATTCTGAAATGATAGCTTATCATTTGTGTAGGAAATGTTATTATGAATTTATACTTGGGGCTCACCAGTTCTACCATATAAAGTAGCTTTTGCAGTGCCAAGCTACTCTTTTGTTTGTTCTGTATTAGTTGGAACGTTAACATTTTCTTTTCATCCTAGTCCCTGTTTACTCCCCCTTAGCAGTTTTTTATGATGTTTGATCATGATTTACGCATAGCAAAATCCGAAAACAATTTATTTTAGCTTAAGAAGTCATGCAGAACTATGAAACATGTTTTCTATTTGTCGGTGACAAGTTGAACAACAACCTAATTACTCACCTGGAGCAGTAATCCTTTTATTTAATATATGCAGAATTATAAAATTTTACTTTATATTCTCAGTCAAACAGCCTTTTCAAGTTTATGTATTTTGTTTTGTATTTACCTCCTAGGAAATCTTACGGTTCTAATCCCTTCCTCCGAGTTGTGAACACTAGAAAATTTATGTCAAGCTCCTCCCCATGGTATATTATGTACTTGGAATTAAATACTGGGACTATGTTTGCTCATTTCAGTCCAAGCACAGGCGGCAGAGTACTTGACGAAGAAGCTGCTTGCCAAGAGGAAAAACCCTTGTTCCTCTGCTGGAGAAACAAAATCTGTTGCTAGCTCTCTCTTCAGAGATGGAATCAAAAAGCGAAATGTGCAAAAATTAATTGAACACCAACGTATGCAACAGAATAACGTGCTATAATATGACTTGGTTGCATCGGTTCAGGCCAATGAATATCCATATAATTTGAATATTACAATGTTTGTGTCTCCACCAAATACTTTTTATGGGAACTTTATACTGACGTAACACTTTTATGTGGTCCTTGTTGGAAAAATTGGGTAATTTTTCTTCTAAACCAAACAATTAGTGAATTTGACCGATTCAGTAATTTCTATGATAGACTACAATAATCTCTTAGACATAATTACCATTCTAAGTAAATCTCTAGGAAAGGTTGGAGGGCTCACAAACGATTCCACTTAAAATCCAGTCTCCTAGATAGAACTTACATACATTATATATTTTCATAACCTAAACCCGTGTACACAAACACAACAATACACATGAATAGTAAAACACACTCAAACGGATCGTACAAAATACTATAAATAAACTCAACAAATAATATTGAATACTATACTACAACCGTGAAGAAATAACAACAATAATAAAATTACGGAATTATAAAAGAGATAAGGAAAGAACACATCTGAAAATTTGATAACAGAGTTTAGCCAAATGTGTCTAGTGTCTAAGCATCTCTCAAATGACCCGCTTTAATTTAAATGTGGAAGAAGAGATACAAATTTTTGGGATGATCTAAATGGGAGGGGAGAGTTCCTTTTTTATAGCTCTCAAACTACTCACTATTTTGATAATCCATCAATATGAGATCAAAAATTGATACCAATAACTTATCAATGTGGGATCAAAAATTGGTGTCAAAAATTAACAAATCTCTACTTTGACACAAAATTTGGTCCCACCAAGTACAATCTTCTCAATTAAACAAAAAATAAAAGCAGTCCTTGTTTGATGGCGCTGAGTCAAATGTGCAGGATATTGACCAAGTAAAAATAATGTTCAAACTTAGCTCTTGTAACCACCTTGGTTAGCATATCTGCAGAATTCACGTAGTCCGAATCTTTTGGAGAAGTATCTCCTCTTCTTCTAGAATTTGCAGTGCAAAGTGATAGCGAACATCAATATGCTTCGTCTTTGTTCGAAAGACTTTATTCTTTGCTAAATAAATAGCACTCTGACTGTCAGAATATACCTTAAGTTGTTTCTGACCAACGCCCAAGTCTTTAAGCTACTCATGAAGCCAAATTGCCTCTTTCACAACTTCTGTAATAGCCATATACTCTGCCTTTGTTGTAGACAAAGTCATCGTTGACTGCAAAGTAAACTTCCAACTAACTGGCACCTTCGCTAAAGTGAACAAATAGTCAATTCTAGACCGTCACCTGCTTAGTCAGAATCGCAATGTCCAACTACGCGTTGACCAAGTAATTCATCCCACTCAAATGCTAAACTAACATCTACGATATCTTGGATATACCATATAATTCATTTCACAACTTGCCAATGAACCTTACCCGAATTATGCATGTACCTGCTTACAACACTAACAGTCTGTGAAATATCTGGTCTCGTATATATCATTGCATGCATCAAGCTTCCAACTGCATTAGCATATAACACTTTTGCCATGTATTCTCACTCTTCACCTGACTTTGGAGATAACCGGCTACTTAGTTTCAAATGAGGAGCAAGTAGGGTACTTACAGGTTTTGAATCTTCATTCATACCGAAATGTTGTAGTGCCTTCTTCAAATACTACTTCTGTGTCAGCCAAAGCTTGCCTCTCTCTCTTTCCCTGCTTATCTCCATGCTGAGAATCTTCTTAGCTTTTTCCAAATCCTTCATCTCGAACTCTTTACTCAATTGAGCCTTTAATCTGTCAATCTCAAATTGGTTCATCGCTACTATCAACATATCATCAACGTACAAAAGTAAGTAGATATAGGACTCATCTCGTAGTCTGTGCAAATACACATAGTGATCATATTTACTTCTTGTTTATTTCTGACTCTTCATAATCTTGTCAAATCATTTGTACCACTGCCTTAGAGATTGCTTCAGTTTGTACAACGATTTGTTCAGTTTGCAAACCTAATTTTCTTTACCAATAATCTTGTATCCATCTGGTTGAGTCATATAGATTTCCTCCTTCAAGTCACCGTGTAGAAATGCGGTCTTCACATCAAGATGAGCAAGCTCCAAATTCAACTGCGCTACTAAGGCCAACAAAATTTGAATGGAAAAATGTTTAACAACTGGAAAAAATACCTCATTATAATCAATTCCCTCCTTCTGAGTATAACCTTTAGCCACCAATCTTGCCTTATAGCGAACATCATCTTTGTCAAGAAATCCTTCTTTCTTTGCAAACACTCATTTGCAACCAATTGCCTTCTTGTCCTTCGTTAGTTGTGTCAGCTTCCCCATTTCATTCTTCTGAAGAGATTGCATCTCTTCTTCTATTGCACCTTTCCATCTACCACTTTTCTGAACTTTGGATGAATTTTGGAAAGGTGTATGGAATATTATCAACAACTGGAAGTGCATAAGCCACCATGTCAGTAAAACGAATAGGTTTTTGAATTTCTCGTCTCGTCCTTCTAGTGGCAATTGACTCTAATTGTTGCAGAGATTTTTGGGTCAGAATCTCTTCCTCTTCTGACTCTTCTTCTGCCATGAGCGAATCAATGGTAGTGCTTTTTGCTGGGATCACCACTGTCTGTTCAAACTCCCCTTGGTATTATGGATAGTAGTGCCAAATTTCGTTCTTCGACAATGCTGGCAAAATTCTAATTTGCAAGTCTTTGTACCTTCTGACATTCTTTGCTTAGCAAGAGTTTGCAAGGATTTTTCACCAGTATGTCCCAATCACATATGTCACAGCTTTGTTGCCTCTACATCCTTCTTACTACTTGAAATTGTTGCTGCTACCATCCCAACCACTGTACTTCCTTGGTAATAATACAGATTGTCCTTCCTTATGCCTTTCAACATTACCAGCACTCCTGAAGTTGCTTTAAGAATTCCATCTCGTATCATTACAACTAGGCCTTTTAATTCTAAAGTCCCTAAAGAGATGAGATTCTTCTTCAACTTCGACACGTACCGAACATCCCTCAAAATTCTAGTGGATCCATTATGATTCCACAGCTTGATTGAACCTATCCTGGCTGTTTTACATGGATTATCATTACCCATGTAAACAACCCCGCCATCGAGTTCTTCAAAATCAAAGAACCACTCCCGGATGGCAGACACATGGTAAGAGGAACTTGAATCCAAAATCCACTCGTCTGGATGCAGTGTTGAAGGTGAAACCACCAATGAGATATCTGATTCTATGTTACTTTACACTCTGCAACATTTGCATCTTACAGAGCCTTCCTTTTCTTCTTCAATTTTGGATAGTTTTTCTTTCACTGTCCTTTCTCATGAGAGAAAGCACACTCATTTTTGGCAACTTGACTTTTTGATTTAGATCTTTCTCTTCTCCCCTTTGACTGGCTTTGGTAACGACCTCTTGTTACCAATGCTTCATCTACTGTAGCTGTTTTGTTTTTCATTTCATCATTCTTTCTCAATTCATGACTATATAAAGCAGAACATATAGCATCTAAAGACACATTCTCTTTCCCATGAACTAATGTAGTCTCCAAGTGTTCAAATTCATCGGGAAAAGATGATAACAACATTAAAGCCAAATCTTCACCCTTAAATTTCACATCTAAATTCAACCAGTCTGCTAGTAACTGATTAACATAGTGATGTGTTCATTCATAGTAGTACCTGGTCGGTAATCAAATCAAAAGGTTTCATAAGGAGCTTATTCTAACCACTCTTTTTTAGAAATTTATCCTCTAATGCCTTCCACAATTTGTGTGCAGAAGTCTCGTTTTTGAAAGCATACTTCTACTCTTTGGACAGACATGATCGAATTGTTCCGCATGCCAACTGATTTATGATACTCCAACCCTTATCCTCAACATCTTCCGATTTCTTTTCGTCAATGGCAATGTCAAAGCCCTGCTGGAAAAGGGAGTCCAAGACCTCCCCTTGCCATATGTCGAAATGGCCAGTACCGTCAAATTTCTCCACCGCCAATTTCAAACTTGACAACGGAATCCTCGACCATGATGTCGAGGAAGTCGATGTCTCTAGTGTTATATTTGAAGTAGTCTCCTTTGTTTCTTGATCATTAAGTGCCATTACAAACTCAAAATATAATATTCAATATAATAAAAATTACAAACAAATCAAGAACGAACCTTGCTTTGATACCACTTATTAGAAAAACTAGGTAATTTTCCCTCTAAAGCAAACAACTAGTGAATCTGACGGATTTAATAGTTCCCAGGATATACTACAATAGTCTCCTAGATAGAATTACCATTCCAAGTAAATCCCCAGGAAAGCCTAGAAGGGTCATAAACGGTTCTACTTAAAATCCAGTCTCATAGATAGGACTTTCATGCACGGTATATTTTCACAACCTAGACCTATGTATACAAACACAAAAATACACGTGAATAGTAAAACACAGCTAAATGAACCTTACAAAACACTACAAATAAACCCGACAAATAATATTGAATACTATACTACAACCGAGAAGAAATAGCAATAATAATAAAGTTACAGAATAATAAAATAGATAAAGAAAGAACACACCCGAAAATTTGATAATGGAGTTCGACCAAATGTGCCTAGCCTCCGAGCACCTCTTAAATGACCTGCTTTAATTTAAATATGGGAGAAGAGAGCCACTTTTTTTATAGCTCTCAAACTACTAACCATTTTGATAATCCATCAATGTGGAACAAAAAAGTAGTGCTAATAACCTACCAATATGGATCAAAAATTGGTGCCAAAGGTTAAGAGTCCCTAAATTAGAGAACCCGAGATCCTCATTAGAATCCCTCCCTATTGAAGCTAATATTCCTTCTTGCCCATATGAATCATATTGACGAAGGAGGCAAACAATATAGTCACATCAAAAACTAAAACCTTAACTCCTTTTATTGTATGTAATAATAAAAGCAAGGTCGATCTCAGATTCATACTTTGTAAATAAGAATAAATAAGGGGAGAGTTTTGAATATAGTGAAACAAGTATTAAGATGTAATTAAAAGACCACGTGAATTAATATATAGAGAAAACAATAAAGAAAAAATCTTAGTCTAAAGTTTATATTCAATTTGAATTATACACTAATTATACATTGAATATTTAATTTCGAAGCTATTTTAATTTTTTTTTAGTTTTAGTTGATTAAAGAGAAACACAATCTAAATAATTCTGTCTAATTAACCCCAGCTATTAAACGACTTAAAGATTTAAATAATACTTGCTTTAAGAATTAAAAAGTTCGGTGAAAAAGGACAACACTGACCATATGGTTGCGTTTAATTCAGTCGATTGTTCTTTGTAGGATCTAAGAATCCTTACACAGTAATCCATCACATCCTAGTTGCTTCATAGAATAGAGGGATTAAATAATTATATTTTATATCTAATCTGGCAATGTATTGTAACAAATAAGAAATTAATACGCACCTTAGTAATCTAGGTACGTAATCATAAAGATAGACTTAAAAGAATAATCGAAAACTTAATATATAAATCAAACTATAAGAACAAACCAAATCCCACAATTCAATACATTTCAAGGTATCATTTTCTTTTGATAAGTGTAGAAGTGTAGCTATACAGGGCCATGAATAAAACAACATAATGGAAAAGAGAGAAAAAAGAGGACAACTTACTATTCTTCAACCCTAGAAAAATTTAATATGAAAATTTCTACAAAATTAGACCTTATGGCTCTTTAAATCAAGGAATCGTGTCAATGCTACCTAAAAAAATGATATGGGACATTGGCTCTAATCCAATCATGTCTTCACCTATGTTTTGTGCTTTAACATACTAGAATGGAATTTGTTCTAGAATAAGAGTGTGTTTCTAGGTCATGTATAATTAAAGTAACTCAAAGTTCGATTTAAAGTTCTTTCAAAGTTGTTTCTAGCATATTGAATCATCTCAATTACATCTTAGAAGAAAAAGTTATTCCCAAATTGAACAATGCTATCAAAGCAATCCATATTTGCCCAAAGATCTTCATTTTTCACCTAATACCTTTAGTCCCATCCGAAATCAAATTACAAGCATAATGGGTTCATTTTAGCATAAAATAGGTATAAAGAACTAAATTCTAAAAGATGATAACATGTCATTTTATGTTCTTATCAATGGATAATCACTGTGTATGTGTTAAACATAAAAAAGAAGTGACTACATGGACTCATTTGAGTTTAAGTAAGAAATTTCTTAATTGTAAGACTAATGCATGTGAATTTTTTGAATGAGATGATCCTCCTATATTGAATAAGTTAATCCTCCTATACTTGAGAGAAATCAATCAAATATTTTGAGGTTATTAGGAAAGTAAAAAGCTATGAAAGCTCAAATTGACAAAATGAAGAGGGCTCATACTGATAACAAGTGTCGAGTGCACTGTAAAATTTACCTAACTCTGCACAAAAAAATGTAGCTGTGATGAGTTAGGGTCGTATCCACAAGGAATATTCGGTTAATTCTCACAATGACAATAATTCATGTAAAGGAAATAAAAGGGGCTTTTGGGTTTATTACAATTAAAAAATAAAGTAAAATTAAACTAGCAAAAACAAATTATATAAAACAATCTAAATAATAAAAGTGATGAATTTCTGTAAAATCTGGTTTTAAGATCAATCTTGGCCTAAACACGATTAAACATATCCTATCGTTATAATGTTTTCACATCTCTCCTTGAATTATTGATCGTGGACTAACAATACGCTTTGCTAATTTCGATTTTTTCTTTAGGTTGTGTTTAATTAAAGGACGCTCGATAATTAAACTTAGCTACCGAATAGTCTAGAATACGATCTCTAGATTCAATTTGGCAGTTGTATGATGAAATGAAAAATGGATCCATATACACAGTAATCTCACACGTTCAGGTTAGCTAACCTAAGTTACGTTGTTCTTGACGATTCAAGATCATTAGAGGCTACTAACAAATATCAATTATAACGATTACAGATTATATTCAACATTTTATTAATAGATTCATAATCAAATAATCCAAATAACATATCAAGATCATCTTTATAAAACTCAATTCAATTAATACAAACAACAATAACAATCCTAAAAAAGAGATTCAACATTAATAAGATGAGATAAGCTTAACCATGGCTCGAGCATCGATTTCACCTTCGAACTAGTATTAGAAAGCTAGCCTTCCATATTCCCCATTAATCTCTAAGACGAATAGATGCTGTCGCCTACTTCCATCTTGAAAATCGAAGAGGAATTGATGATGAAGCTGCTATCTCGGTTGTTGTCCACTCTTCTTTCTCGATTATTCTCCTCCAGCTGCATCAACCAAGATGATTTGATGGTGAATTGCATCTAAGTGCTGTCTCAATTATTCCCCTTATTTTGCAGCCGTCACACCCCATGGTCATCTATAGGAAATGTGGCTACTGTCACCTCTCTCCACCTTGGAAACTAAAGAGGAATTCATGATGAAGCTGCTGTCTCGTTGTCTCGATTATACCTTGTCGAGCTGCCTCCACCAAGATTAGATAACATGTTCATTATATATTCAAAAGCTAGGTTAAATGTGACAGCTAGCATGAAATGGGATAGTTGGGTTAAAATGATAGTAGGTTAAAATAAGACTTGTAATTCATGTTACAGTTATGGTCTTACGGCTGTAACATTTTAATTGTTACAACCGTGAGACAATGGTCACGTAATTAAAATGTTACACATACATACAATTCATGTTCCATTTTTATGCTCTATCTTGTCTTTTCTTCTTACTTCATGAAGACAATAGAGTATGAACATTGAGAAGATAACTTAATGAGTATACTTTTGGGTCACTTTAGCTCTTTCATTTTCGAAATATACCTAAAATCAAATATGAGCTAAATTGAGTGTCCTAAGCATTTTAAGGCATTAATCACTTAGCGTAATGGATTAAATGTGTCAACATTTAAGCCAGTATCACATACTTTTGAACTTGAAGACTAAGAAGGACTACATGCGGTAGACCTTAAAAAACAAAATAAACTTTTGAAAGGCGGTTGAAGACATTGAATAAACTACAAAATATAGGAGAGATAGAGCATAAAATAAATAGAAAGTAGTTTCAAGATATATGGATTATTGTCCTAATCTTTTCATGTGTTTTATATTGGATGCTTATTAGTACCTGCAAATGTTAGTATGTCATAAGAAAAAGAATACAACAATCGATGTATTTATGCCAGTTAATGTAAGTTATATGTTTTTTTTATTAATTTACAATTTACATACTCTTTATGAAGGAGATTATGAACTTTTCATAACTAGTTATTGTTTTAGTTTCTAACATATATCATACCAATCTTCATTGCACATAAGATGTTGACTAAAAGATGATAACGATAATTTATGTAATACAAAAATCCATTTTCATAAAAGAGTTTTTATCTAAAACCAAATAGTAAATGTCTTTAAGTCATTACTACCATAAACTTAAAACATCTTTAGTATAAACTAAAAAGGGTGTAACCTTCCAAATATATACCAAATTTCAAAATAAATAAAATATAAAATGTCAACCATCTGTAATTATTAGAATATTTGGACAAACATAATTGATACAACTCCTTCAACTTGCTAGATGTCTCAATCATTTTTAAAATCCCTTTTGCATATGCTTTATGAATTCTTCTTCCTAATTCATGAATGTCTATACGAATAGGAAATGTGCTCATTGTTAACATCTTAATAGCCTTATCTTTTCTACTAGTTAGGGATAGTAATTGTTTGAACCAGAATCGGGGTTGTTGGGGCCTAATCTTGATCCAGTGCTCGATCTAGCCTGAGATAACAGGCCTAAGCTCCAACCCTACTCGACCTAATTTTTTTAAAAATAAAAATATAAAACAATGTCATTTTGTTTATAAGAGTAAGGCCTCAGGCCAGGCTCAAAATTTGGGGCTCGAGGTCCTGTCAACCTGGGCTTAGTCTGTTGACTTTGGGTCGAGCTAGGCTCGGGCCTAGTTGTCATCCTTACTACTAGTTAGATTTTCAACATCTTAATCAGTATGTGCTCAAAATCTAAATCTCACCTCTCATCTCAAGTAAGCCAAATGATTGCGTTAGCACCTTTATTTCCAATAATTGTTATAACATCACTATCTTATATTGTCTTTCTATTTTAAGCTTAAACACTACTACCTTTCATCAAATACCATGTATTATCAATTTTTACTTAATAAAAAAAATGTCAGCAAATTACTATAGATTAAATATTTGGTTGTGTAAGAATATCATATGGTAGTATACACTGTTGTCAATTTTTTCCATATTAAATTCAATAATTAAGATCTTTTTCCTCCTTTTATAGTGTTCATTAATTATTGTCGTGATACTACTTATGGATCTTAACAACTAGGGTTATTAGAGCAATATTTTTTGTTAGAGATATTTGTGTTGGTTATTCCATCCTAATTTTTTTCTTTATTTGAGGTGATTTTTGTATTGCTACTAATACCATTCTAGTTGATGCCCTAGTTTAAGGTGATATTTATGTTGTTATCTTTACTATTTTAGCTAATCCCCTAGTTTGTAGAGTGATAGATGGACAATTAAGCATATTTTTACCTCATGTTTGATATATTTTATCATTTAATATTTGATTTTTTTATATATATTTGGTACTTAATTCATTTTAAGTGTGTATACAAATAATAATTGCCTTCATGGACTTAAAGAATAAGAATTTGGATGAAAACATGGCATAAAACGAAGATTCGATGCATCGAAGGGATGCACGATCGTGCCTTCTTCAAGGCCGTGCAATTTCACTATATTCAAAGATTTTTGGTTATGCACGGTCTGATGCACAACTTTGCAAGTGACCATGCATCGGCCAGAAACCTAAAATTCAATATAAAAGATGCTTTTCAGAGGCAATTTGTAGAAAGAGACGGCATGAAGCTTTTTAAGCTTTCCAGAGGTGATTACAAAGGCAATTGTGAGCCAGAGAAGCAGAAAACGTGAAGATTTTATCGTTGTATCCATCAGAATACAAGATTAGACATCTACATCGTTAGAATACGTGATAGAAGACAATCAAAGATATTTAAAATTATGATTTCGTTGTTTTAGATTCCATTTTCTATTTATATATATCTTATTTCATATTCGTCGATGTATAACTAAATTTTTCATTAGTATTTAGGCTAGATGAACCCTATTTGATACCTAAATATGTGTTGATTATTTTGTTAATGCAATTGGTTGTTTGATTTGTTGCGATCCAATTACATGTTTCATTTATGTTCTAGAAATCCAAAATATTAGATTATAATTTGACTTCAGATGTAGCTATTGAGAAATCCTAGGTTTAAATATATGCACGTAATTGGAAAGACTTAATTGCAACCCTAGAGATAGGATAATATAAATCTTGTAGATTAGGGTCAAACCTAATAGAGAGATTCATAAAATGGTAACGCAATCCTATAAAATTTAACTTGAGTAATTCAAATAAAAACCTTAGGATTAGTTATTAATAGATTTAAGGTCAGCTACTAACATACCATAGGAGTCTCCACGGTTCAATAAATCATCAAACTAATTGCATAACAAAAGATCAATATGTTAAGGTTTAGGGTAATTCAAAATCTAAATACTATTCTCTTGATATCGATAATTAACTTAGTGCTTCATAATTCTCTGCTCTAATAATACTGTTTGTTTATTTATTTGCTTAATTTTAGTTTCTTTAATTCAAAACCACAATCCATTCGTAGGCTAGATAATAGATTAGTACTTGCTATCCTCGTTAGATTGACCTATACTTGCCAGTTGTGGTATTACAATATTGACTAACTCATAAATAGGTCAATCATAGAGAACATTGTGTTAGCATTGCCTTGGTCCAAAGTAACCTTCGTGTAATTGATATTCTTTTGGGTAGAGACCTTTGTATTGTATCCCTTGTAGTAATAGATGAATATGACAAATAGACATTATACCTATTATGTGGGCCATTTTTCAACATTTAAAATTAAGGTATCCTTAAATAAACACTTCTTTCTGTTGTGATTTTGAGAGATAAAATTTACATGTCATCTTTCTTCCATTCTTTGATAATTTTGTTAGTTCTTGGAGTTTCTACTTCCTCACTTCTTCTATTGACCTTAGGTTTATTATTCATTTTATTATATGACGGTGGATATGGTGGGTCAGGTTACTATTTAGTACAAACTTAGGTCCATCCATTGCACTCAACATTAAGCTATAAGCCTTTGCATCCATACTTTGGTTGTTCTGCTCAAAAACATAATGCTTATGCTCTTCATCCTTGTCATAAATTATAGTAATGGTATAACAGCAATGAATTCCACTTCCACAACTACAATTACATTTAGACAAAGCAACAACCTATTCTCTACTACTCATACTCCTTACTACTGTTCCATACTAGTGAACATCTAACTAACAAATCCTTATTTTGTTTAATTTCTAAATTTAGGACCAAATCTAACTTCAAACTTAACTGTAAGGCTGCTATTCACTTGGATCCTTCTCATGACCAATCTAGCTTAATACTTTTACCTTTAAAAGTCTCACACAAATGTTATTGATTTCACACTTCACCACAATCTTGAGAATGTGCCATAATAATAATCTTTAGGGATGTTGTCAAAATGTGAAAGATCAAATCCTTTAAGATACGCATATTACTATTTGCTTGGTTTAATGATTTCATATAAGTGTAAAATTGTTTATGAAGATTTGCACCTTTATGATTAATTTCAAAATTATAAAATAAATTCCAACAAAAATCTATGCTTTACTTTAGGAAATGGCTCTTTCATAGCATGAATTAATCCTTCTAAAAATATATATTGTTGGAACAAGTGAGGTTCTAACCTATAGTTTTAATGATAGCAAAATATATTACTTTTTAATGTTTATATTTTTGGTGACATTAAGTAAGGTAATTTGTTAAATATTTGAACAATATGTGAAATATCAATTTCAACAGGAAGTAGTAAAAAAAGGACGAATTGAGTATTCAAAGGATGAATAAGATGATGAAATGGAGCAGATATGTAATTCAAGAGAGTTTCAAGGTAATTTAAATCAAATAATAAGAAAGAAAGAAGTCATTTAAAATGTAACAAATCATTACAATTTTTCTAAACTTATCTTAGTTATTTCATTGAATTAAGAGCTTAATCATTGCATGGTCATTCACGAATATGACATAATGCAATACCTTATCATAATTAAAAGGAATTCAGGAAGTTTTAAATAATTTCCTCTTAATTATTAAAATCCTTTTAGTGGAACTTTTGAAATATTTTCAGTCAAGGTTTTGTTAAAGGGGTGTATTTTATCTTTGAAAAGACTTAGGAGGTAAAGTTTTAAAGTTGGTTTATGTAATGGCTTGACTAGCCTTAGGGTTTAGATAGGCTTGACTAGCCTTAGGGTTTAGATAGGCTAGTTGGAAAAAGTGCTAAAAATTTTAAAAATGGGTGGTTTGTAACTACCTAGATTAGTGGCTAGTCGATGTGCCAACTAGTGGTCAATCAACCAACCGATTGTTGTTCTTTAAAGTTATTATGATGCAAATTTATGTTTGACTTACTAATAGACTAGTTAGAGCATCTCAGTTAGCTGAAGGTAGCTAATCAACTAACCAATCCTCCCTAGAAAATAGTAATTGTAATGACTTGTTTATGTGTGTAACAACTTCATGAATTGTTTTTAGGTATAAATCGTTTATAATTAAGTTTTGTAAAGAATATTCATCATAATATAAAGTTGATAAGAGCCTTAAGAGGCTAGAGAACATATCTAAGTGAATATATCATTACATGATAAATACTGAACATTATATGAGCAAGAAAGAGAGGTTTTGAGTTATACATAGTTATGCTAGTGTATCAATTAGGGATATTTCTTAGGATACACTTTGTAAAGGTTCCTTTTGACCTTGAATAAAATTAGTAAAGAGTTACTCTTTGCTTATAGAAAAAGAGGCGATCATAAGGTTTCTCTTTATCTATAACAAAGAAGAAGTTGTGTAGAGCGTTCCTATTCATTCATTAAAGGAAGAAAATATTAAATTCCTAATTGGAACTTGGGAAGTGGACGTGGGCCAATGGTTATTTGGCCAAGACACCATAAATTAAAATTTTCTCTTTCCTTACTAGTTTTTATTATTATTGTGTTTTTTTATAACTTCTTTATACGAATTTATTGTAATTATTTATTAGAAAAGGATATTTATTCACTAGTTTTCAAATAAGGAAAAAGATGATATACACAATTCATCCTCCTCTTATGTACTATCTATATACCAATAATTGGTCTCATAAGAATAGGAATATTAATAAACTCATTTCATTAAATAGTAATATAATGAGTTTTTTTGTTTTCTATATTAAGTAGAAATGTGTTATCTAAAGTTTCAATGTGTCAAAATGCTCTAGATATTTTGCATATAATTGAATAAAGGAAGAAGAGATCATTAAAGACCATATAGGACAATGCAAGGGATTTTGAAAGTAGAAAATAAATAATGAGGTAGCTCACATTTCTTCAAAATGAGGATATGGTACCTTCTAGCTCTATTTTTTGTGATGGTAATTAAGATTATTTATCTTATAATGATCTAGATGAATGTTTAGATGCTACAAGCACAAAATGGAAGGAAGTATATTTTAAGTATAAAGAGATTTAAAGAATCTTATGTGCATAATTGAGAATGAGAAGTTAAAATGTGATATGTACGACATGATATAATCTAAGAGTTTAATGTTTTCCAATGACGATGAAAATGACTTATTGTATTAAAATGAAGCATTAAAGATTGACATCGATGAATAGTATACTTGGAGCAAAAAATTGAATAGTATGTTTGGAGCTAAAAAGAACTCAAATGATAGGCACGAAATTGGTTTTACTTATAAAAGTTCACCATTTAATGCCAAAAATATTTCTATAAGGGGCATACATTTATATAATAAGCCTATACTTTAATAATTACATAAGATTACTGCATCTTCTAAATTTATACAATAATCATATGCTCATCCATAATCCTTTAGGTCTTAAGCAGAAGGGAAATTCTATGCATTCAAGTATGGTTGACATTCTAGACCTATAAAACATAACATTTAAAGCAAAAATAACTATAATTTTCATAAAAGACCACATAAAAAGATTATGCCATAATTTCTTTATTTTTATAGGCCTCTTTATTATCAAAATAGCTTGCAATAAATTCATTATCATTATAAGACTAAACATTTAAGAAAAGGCATTACACATGCCCTATTCGTTATAGGTTATTGATTAATGTGTTTTACTACAAATGCATGGTATAATTATAGCTAGCACTAGCGAGTAAGGGTTAATCCCATGAGAACCAGAATTATTAGCACTAATTGTCTTTCTATTATATGTCTAAAAAACTATAGCGATATAAATTGAGCAAATTCAAAATTAAAAACTAAATGAAATAAATCAACATAATTGTTTAACTAGAATGAAGATCGAACTAAGAAATAATTAATAAAGACAGTGGTACCTGAAATTCAAATCCCCCTATGACTTCTTATGCAATTAAGACTTTATGCATCAATTTAATCTCAAGTTCATTGAACTGTGAAAAATTTTCAATTATGTTAGTATCTTTCTCAAGATTATTAACAACTAATCTTAGGTTGATTAATTGATATCTCTTTCTAATTTACAATTTCAATAATCGATTGATGAATTTCATTATTAGATTTGACCTTAATCCAAAAGATTTATGTCAACCTATCTCTAGGTTTGTATACAACTCCTTTTACCTATACTAGATCTATTCATATAAAGGATTTCTCAATCTCAATTACATTAAATCAAACATTAATTAACATAATATTATTTCAAGAATTATAAAGAACAAATAACTGAATCTCAATTAAACTAAAATAAAATAAAATCACTACAAAGTCCATATTGGGGTTCATCTTATATAGGTATCATAAAGGATTTAACTCCTAGTCGTATCAAACATAACATCAAAACTAAAGAAAAAAATAGAAGATTAAAGGAAACATGAGGAAATCCCTTTTAATCTTCATCAAATTCATTATAAATCAATGAAAATTCACTTTAAAAGAGTTGTTTTGCTTATTCTTCATTCTCTTTTCCATTTTAAGGCGTCTAATTATACCTCCTAAGCTTCCTCCTTACTTTGCCTTTTATAGTTAGTACATAATCATATTGACGTCTGTATACTTTGAAAATCATGAGATCCTCAAATCTAGAGCAAACATAGGCTCAAAATATGAACATATGCAAGTACATAAGTGTGTTCATCTCAAACATGGTTATGGCTGTGTAACTATCTTGCACTTTTAAACAAAAGTTAGTCATGTTGAAGTATACAGGAAAGTATGTAGGCTTGTTATTTCCAACATAGGTGTGCTCATGACCAAAATGAATGGGTTCATAACTGTGTAACTCTCTAAAACTTTAAAACAATTTGTATTACATTAAACATGGTCATGTTGAAGTACACAAGCAAGTATACGAGTGTGTTGATCTCTAACACGGTTGTGTTTATGGCTGTATGACTCTAAAAATTTACAATAACTTATTTTTATGTGAAATATGGCTATGTTGATGTACACGAGTGGGTAGATGCTTATAACTCCATAAATTCATTAAAACAGCTCTAAATCATTCCAAACTTGTTTGAATTTTTTCCTCTTACTCCAAATAAATGAACTATGACCTAAAAGTGAAATATGAATGAATTAAGTACCAAAAACAATGGAAAGCCTCAAATAAACAAGTGGAATGCACTAAATTGGTAAAAAGGTAAAAAATAACTCCAACATTTACATATGAATACAACTTGGAATCCTAACATTTCACAATGTTAAAATTAAACCCTATCATTTAAAAAAATCAAATTAAACCTTATGTAGATAGAGAATCCAACAGATATTTAACTCTCTTAGTTATGTGGTAGAAATATATAATCTTTTAAAATTAATTTGGGCCCTATAATTCCACATATCTACCACATGGCTATATAAGCCCCATTCATAATCTAATAATTAGTCAGATTATTTTTTAATTTTAATATATCTTAATTAAAAATAATTAAATTAAACCTTTAATTTTAAGTTATTAATTTTAATACCCCTAACCCTAAAATTACAAATCTTCCCTCCCTCTTCACCATGATAAAATAATTTATACTACTTTTGGTACTACTTCTAGTAAACGTCTTCAAATCCTAGAAACCAAGACTAGTTGCATAAGTAAGAACAATCTCATTCTTACCTCAACAGGTTAAGAGTTATAAGAAAATTTCCTCTCAAGATTCATTCTCAAAATTATTTCCATCTTTTTTTAAAAGTTAAACATATTATAACAAATTAAAAAAGAGTTAAATAGCCTTACAATGGAAGCTAAAGACTAGTAATTAGCCTAGACAAATGTATAGTACATAAGAGCAAGTTGTAAACTAGAATATAGTATTATGCTTAGTGTTGCATTAGAGTGGCCCTTGAATTTACTCATATTTCTAGCTCTCTAATTTTAGTTAAAGAAATCCTTCGTGCATCCTCCTTAGTTGTTTGCTCACCTTTAAAAATTCTAGCTTTCGTTTATTTCCGTATGGCATATATATAGATTCCTATGGAGTTAACTATTTGTAGTTTCCTCTTCTCCTGTGAGTCTTGCCTATTGATTCCTTACTATCCATTTATGGAATTTAACATTCATTTGAAATATAATTTCACAAAGTACTCTTAAGTTGGATAAGTGAAGTGGTCCATTCTTTAACCAATGTTTATATAAGATTAAAGCTTTTTTCCTATTGCCTATTATGCATGTTACCAAACTAGAGATAGTGTCCTTTATCCTACAAATTTGAGACATAAAATCAAAGTGATTGGGGTACTCTTTTAACTCCTATAGGCTTTTCCCCTTCAGCATATATGTGTGTACCCATCTGGACTATAAGATGTCCTCCCCATTTATTAGCCTTTATACTTTTTTAGTTATTTGTACCTGGTTACTGGTTTTGATAACTTGAATGCCTAGCCCTCTTTCATTGTAAGGCAGAAACATATCCTTCCATTTAAATTTAGCTATTATGGTCCTTTGTATTCTTCCACTTTTGAAGAACTTTCTCCTCATTTTTTCTATAGACTTGGTTGCTTCTTTAAAAAGCATTATATGAGCTAACTAGTAAATGTGTAGAGAATTTAACACTAATTTGATCAGCATTAACCTTCCTCTACAAGATATATCTTTATTACTCTAATGATTAAATTTTTTTGTATCTTGTCTAGCAATGGTTGGCATTCCCTGAATCTTAGCTTCCTGTTGGAGATAGGAAGACCAAGATACTTTATTAGTTAAGTGAATAATATGAATTCTGTAATGTTTGAGAGCTTGTTTGCTTCCTCTATAAGACTTATAGACATAATTAGTTGGATTTTTCCCTAAATTGATCATGGCTCTTAACATATTCTTGAATGTATTAAGAGTGTTGATTATAATGTTGACTGTTTGAACACTGGCTTTGAAAAATAAGAGAAGGTCATCTGCAAATGTCATATCCACCAACTTAACTTTACTACATTTGCTATGGTATCGAAAGTTGGAGTTTCTGTTGATATTGTACTTGAGCAACCTAGAAAATGCTTCCATGCATATGAAGAAATTGTAAGAGGAGAGCGGATCACCTTACTTTAGCCCTTTCATTGTTTGGAATAATTTTGTTCGTTCTCCATTCACCAGAATACTATATAATGATGAGGTTATATATTCCTCAGTCCAATTGGACAATTTTATAGGGAAATCAAAGGCTTTTAGAAGGTGTGAAATGAAAGTGCAGTTAACATTATAAAATGCCTTGTTGAAGTCAATTTTAGCTGCACAATATTTAAGGTCTTTTCTTTTACCGATACATCAATTTTAGGTGCACAATATCTAGTGTTGATAATCCTAACTCCCTAGGACACTAGAATGTTGTCCATAATGCTTCTGCCTTTCATGAAAGCATTTTGGGAGTCTACAACTATTTGTTGGAAAGCTTGTTATAACAACTTTAGAATTGATTTTATATATGAGATTACAACAAGATATTGGTCTATAATCCTTAAGGGAGTTAGGATTATCGGCACTAGATAAGTACAAGTTTTATTAATCTCTTTCAATAATTTACCATTAGCAAATAATTCTTTTATCATTTCAATGCTTCTGTACTTATTGGAGCTCCAAGTCTTGTGGAAAAGAATCCATTGATCCTTCTGACTTTTAAGCCTTCATGGTATTAAGCTCAAATACATTCTACTTAATTTCTTAAGCAATTACTAGTCAGTATGAGTTTTCTCAGCTCATCAGTGAAGGAGTTTTGTATGAAAGAGCTTAACAGTGATGTTAAAGAGGTAGAGACCTATTGAGTTCTTAGGATATTCTTGAATTATCTGTATGCTTCCTCTTTTAGTTCATTTTGAGAGAAGATTGATTCTCTATCTGGCTGATCAATTTAGAAATGAAGTTTACCTACCTCCTAGCCTTATTGGTGTTGTTGAAGAATTTGGTATTTTTATCACCCTATAGGTCCCATTTCAATCATGCTCTTTGGTTTTTTAGGGAGTTGTGGATGGATATTGCATGTATTCATATGTTGAATCCTCTCATTCTAATTGACTTAAATATTTGAGGGATCTAGTATAAGGTATTTTGGATATTTAAAGTAGCATGGATTTTACACTTTGAACAATATCAGAGGTATGCTTCTTCCTTCTTCCATTTAATTTCTTCATCTCATTCTTAATGTGTTCCAATATTTTGAATAATTGATATTGTTTTTTGCCAATAATCCCCTAGAGAAGATTTTTTTTATGGCTTTTTTGAATCCTTCTTCTTCAATGAGAAAGTTATTAAACCTGAAAAGATAGTTTTTCTTGCCTCCATTATCCATTGCTGAATGGTTATTGGTGAATGGTCTAAGGCTCTAGGTGCATCAAAAATACTATTACTCTTTGGGAACTTATCTAGCCATTCTTTATTCACTGTTCTACGATCTAGTTTCTTACTTAATATATATTAGGAATTTTGTTTAATACACCAGGTAAAGTATCCTCCCTCCATCTTCATATCTGTTACCTCAATTTGCTAAACATAGTTGTTGAGCAAGTTTTATATACAATAAAACTCTTAATACCCCTAAGTATATGGATTGTATCTTGTAGTATCAAGGGTATCATTCCAACGAGGACTATAGACACATAAACAATTTAATTCGAACTTTGCCTAGGGTACTAAAAATTTGATTTGAATTAAAATAAATAATAGAAATTGAAAAAAAATAAAAATAAACAAATGAACAAATGAACAAGTAAGCTGCTAATAAAATTGAGATTGATCAAACTTGAATACTTAGGAACTATTCTATCCTTATTTTGTTTTCATTAATCTTGTTGATTCAATTCATGTTTGATCTAAGATATCCTAAAGTTTTGATTACTCTCTCTTAAGATCTAATCAAGTAACCCTAATTGAATTCGATATTCATAGATTTGTAATCTCTTAATTCACAAAACTAATCCTAACTTATTCAATTAAATATGAAGCAATCTTATAGGTAATTAATTTCACAATTAAGATCTCTCTTCAATTGATTGTTAATATGATAATTATGGGTCTATTAAATTGTCAACTCTCATTGTACAACTTAAAACTAATCACTTGACTTGCTCTTTCGATTTATTGTCAAGTTTACGCACAAAAATTATGACAAACATTCAAAGATATATTGAAATGAACAATAATTAAAGTTTACAGAATAATTCCTAATCTAGATTTGGAAATCTATAGACATGTTATGCATCATAGAAATCTAATTACACATCAAGGGCTATAAAGAAAATAAAGGGAAAAGAATAAAAACTGTTTAAAGTCTTGATTTTGAATGCTGGAATTTCCTGAAGCTCTTCTTTGATCTATCCATTTTGATCTACTTTAATGTTGGGCTGCTACCTCTTTTTGGTTTTCTTCATGTTCTTATATAGTGAATTAAGGTTTTAGGTTTGTGCTTAAGGTTTTAACACTTTGTTCGATTACAAAAATAGCCCTGAACTCTTAAATCACAAAAGATTTGTGCCTATAAAAACCTCTATCATGATTGTGCCCCCTTGTCATGATTGTGACTCATATGGTTCAACATTTTTGACACGCTCATTCTCCTTTGTCACAACCTTATACACACCTATCACAATCGTGCTGCCTTTGTAGGATCATGACACCCTTCATGCTTCTAACTTCTTCTTCATTTTTCAATTTCCTAATGAAGCACGATCATGACACCCTTCATGCTTCCAACTTCTTCTTCATTCTTTAATTTCCTAATTTTCAAAAATCATAAAAACATCAAACATCTATTGAAACAAAAGATTAAGATTAAATTCATGATCTAAACCACATAAACACTTAAAACATAGACAAACATTAACAATAACGTAATGCTAAGCCTATACACATGATAATCATCTAAGAAATGTTTGAAAACACAATCTAACAACTAGAAAAATATAGTATGATCTATACCTTTCAACATCCCCACACTTAAAGTTTTGCTTGTCCTCAAGGATAAATAAAAAAATATGAACGCAAACCAACATAAAAGTATATATTCACACAATCATGTAACACGTAATAATGATATAGCGGCATCAATCATTCAAAATGCACCAATATAATAACTTATTCTTTTCATGTTTAAATGATTTGATTTGAATGTACATATCAATCAAAATATTAATACCCTATTTATACACCTATGGCTCTTGTAAGCATGCATTTATGATTATTGATCAATTAAAGAGGCAAACTATCACTAAGTAATCTTTCATGAAAATTCTTGCTATTTGTAAAAGATTGGTAAGTTTTATTTATTCTAAAACCATTTTTTTGTTTATATTTTCTTTAATGACAACCTAGTCTTTTGATGCAAAGGCAAACACCTTGTCATGAATGTCCCCCAGTTACTCAACCAGGTCATGTTTTTTATTTAGTTTGGTTAGAGCGTTATTCTAGACTTTTGACGTAAAGACAAACATTTTGTTATGAATACTCCTAGTCACTTAGCTATATCACAACTCTCAATTGACTACCAACTATATTCTTAACCCAATTTTCTTAAAAAGGGCCAGCAAAATAGTTATTTTATTTAACAAATTTTATTTACTTTTTAACCTACCTCATTTCTTTTTAGTCAATCATTCTTATGGAAAGGTATTAGTAATGTTAACGAATTTAATTGACTTATAATTATAAATGTATGCAAAAAAAGTCATAAAGTGAAGGAATAGGAGTCATATCCTAATTAACATATGTATTCATCCTATAGACATTTAAAACACTATGGCTTTACAAATTAAATAACCATATTCAAAGCTAAACTAATTATATTAAATTCTTACCATTGACACATTGACACAATGCACACACCACAATGCTAACCTAATCAAAAACTATACAATTGTAAAATTCACACACACATGATATGCAATTGGATATACATCCCCACACTTGAATAACACATTATCCTCAATGAGGATAACAAAACAATACAAATAAAGAATACTTATAGTGTTTCAACAATGATGGTGTGGGTGATAGAATTTTGGGACACTTTATGCCATAAAAATTTGACAATTCACTCCTTACAACATAAACAAAAAATAAAAATAACAAAATATCAACAAAATAAAATGAAAATAAAAAATAGAACTTTTCCTAATTCTTGGGTTGCCTCTGAAATAACTTTTATTTAACGTCATTAGCTTGATGTACTATACCTTCCACTCTTAACCTGGGTCCATAATAAATGGTTTACTATTGCCCTTTTCTCTTAGTAGCCTATAAATAAGCTACATGTTGCAAGATAATAAAAAGGACATAATTAAACAAATTAAAAAACCAAATAAGTTTACTAATGTCCTTTTCTATAACGAGCTGTTAATAAAATAAGGAATCATGAAACTCCCTGAATCTTTTATCAACTCCAACAATTTGTCCTATAAGAATGTGAATTGCTTTTCATCTTTTTCATTCACCTTGATCTACTCTTCTTCTTCCTTCGAAGATTCAACTATATCTATTCTTATGAACTAGTTTCCCTCTGTCGGATTCTTTAATACCTTATTCATAATGAATTTCTCTTATTCATCATGAATTTGAAAGATGAGTTTGCCTTCATGGACGTTTACCAAAGCTCTTTTAATGTTCAAAAATGGTCTATTAAGAATTAATGGATAATTTTGCTCCTCTTTAAAGTCTAGCACGATGAAATCCGTAGGAATGATAAGCTTGTTTGCTTTTATAGGCACATCCTCCACCAGGTGAAACGGTTTCTTTATCAATTGATCTGCCAACTAAACACGCATAGAGGTTGGTTTCACATTGCTTAGCCCCAATTTCCTATAAATTAATAAAGGCATAAGATTAATACTTACACCTAAGTCACATAAGCATTTAGAAAATTCTAAATTACTAACTACACAGAGTATAGTAAAACTACCTAAACCTGTCAATTGTGAGGGCATGTAGTTGGTAAATATAGAGTTGCAACTTCTAGTCATGGAGACTGTTTGATTGTCATCCAAGTTTTGCTTGTTTGATAAGATGTCTCAAAGAAATGTCCTATACTTGGGTATGCTCTTTAAAGCTTCTATAAAGGGAAAGGTAATTTGCAATTTCTTCATCTTTTCTACAAATTTTGCAAATTGTATATCAAATCTGTTCTTATAAAGTCTTTATGGTTATGGTATTTTTAACGAATATAGAGGAGGAGGAACATAGGGAGGATCCTCATTCTTATCTTCATCCTCTTCATACTTCTCTCATTCTTCTATAAGGTGGGATTTAGATTGTTTTTTTGCTGGTTCTTTTATCTCTTTCCCACTCTTAAATGTGATAGTCTTAAATTTCTCCCTTGGATTTGGTTTGGTATTGCTCTGGAGGCTTCCCACATTTCTCGTAGATAATACATTCGCAAGCTAGCCCACTTGAACCTCTAGATTATGAATAGAATAAGCATAAGTCCTCGTTACTAGATCGAATTGCCGTTCCATCCTCTTTTGAGCCTCTTTTACACTTGTGAGCCTAGAATTTAGCATGTCCATTAACTAGTCCATCTTTGAATCCCATGAACTAGACTTGTCTTGTTGAAATCTCAATGAAACTTGATTTCTCAATTGAGTTCCTATAGTGTTAAACCAAAAGAAATTTAGGCGATTTTGCCACCTAGTATTGTACAAGTTTGAATGAGGATCATTACTTCCTAGGCTATATTGTGCTCCCATAAAGTTAGATTGCTACATGTTTTTGTTTTACACTAGGAAGCAATCAATTGTGATATGACTATTTTATCCGTATAGCTTGCATCTATACAAAATTGCTTTGAGTGGAGAAAAAGAGGTCACTGTTAGGCTGTTAATTACTTGGTTAAGTTGGTAATCTCAACTTGCAATGCTTCATTGAATCTACATCAATCATTTCTTTTGGATTCGAGAAGGTTAACTGCTGTTTACTTCATTTTGATGTCCAAAGACAACTATTGTTTACATCTCTTCGAATAAATCAATTGCCGCTTGCACTAGTTTACATGTAGTTCCTTGATAATTGACATTAAACCCTAGCCTCATATAGTCCAAGTCCTCTGTTGCTCTCTATGATTTAATTCCTTTACCATCTTTCTTTCTATCATTTCTTGGCATTTAGCTCTTTATATTTCTCATTTTTTCTTTGGGATGTCTAGAGTTGTTGTATCTTTGACTTCCTTTGTAAAATTTTTCTTTATATATTTTTGTTTAGGCACCTTCACTAACATAAGAAAAGTATTAAATCCTTAAAACAAAGGAATTCAAATCGTACAAGATGCTAAAAGTACCCAGAGTGCCAAAAACTTGTTGAGCAAGTTTTATATATATTAAAACTCTCAATACCTACAAGTATACGGATTGTATCTTATGGTATCAAGGGTATTGTTCCCACGAAGACTATAGACACCTAAACAATTTGAATCGAACTTTGTCTAAGGTAATAAGCATTTGATTTGAATTAAAATAAATAATAGAAATTAAAACAAATAATAAAATGAAACACATAAGCAAATAAACAAGCTACCAATAAAATTGAGAATGATCAAAGTTGAATACTTAGGAACTATTTTATCCTTATTTTGTTTCCCTTAATCTTATTGATTCAATTCATATTTGATCCAAGATATCCTAAAGTTTTGATTACTCTCTCTCAAGATCTAATCAAGTAACCCTAATTGAATTCGATATTCATAGATTTGTAATCTCTTGATTCATAAAACTACTCCTAACTTATTTAATTAGATCTAAAGCAATCTTATAGATAATTAATTTTACAATTAAGACCTCTCTTTAATTGATCATTAATCTGATAATTTTAGGTATATTAAATTGCTAATTCTCAGTGTGTCACCTAGCACTAATCACTTTGACATGCTCTCTTAATTTATTGTCAAATTTACGCACTATAATTTTCACAAACATTTAAAGATATATAGAAATCAACAATAATTGAAGTTCATAAAATAATTCTAGAATAATTACTAATCTAGATTTAGAAATCCATAGACATGTTATACATCATAGAAATCTAATTACACGTTGAGGAATATAAAGAAAATAAAGGGGAAAATAATAAAATATGTTTGAAGCCTTGATTTGGAATGCTAGAATTTCCTGAAGCTCTTCTTTGATCTCTCCAGTTTGATCTACTTTGATATGTGGCTATTGCCTCTTTTTGGTGTTTTTTATGTTCTTATATAGTTCATTAAGCTTTTAGGGTTATGTTTACGGTTTTCACAATTTGTTCGGTTCCAAAAATAGCCCTAAACTCTCAAAATATGAAAAAATTTATGCCTGGAAAAACCTCTATCACAATTGTGCTCCCTTGTCATAATCATGACTTTTGTGGTTTACCCTCTCTGTTATACTAGTGCTCCTTTGTTAAGATCATGATAGAGAGCCATGCAGCCGCATGCACACCTATCATAATTGTGCTTCTTTTACACGATCATGACACTCTTCAAGCTTCCAGCTTCTCCTTTATTCTTTAATTTCCTAATTTCCAATAGTCATAAACACATCAAACCCCTCTTAAAACATAAGATTAAGATTAAATTCATTCTCTAAACCATATAAACACTTAGAACATAGACAAACATTATAAATAACACAATTCTAAGACTATACATATGACAATCATTTAAGAAACATTTGAAAACACACTAAAACACTAAGAAAAACATAGTATGATCTATACATATCAATATTCACTAAAATCAATGGTGCGTGAGTTTGATCCAACATTACCCTCTGCTTCATTCTTAAATAATACACTGTTAAAGTCCCAAGGATAAGTTATAGGCCCGTTAATGTTGAGTGAATATGCCTTAGCTTATTCCATAGTTTTTTCCTTTGGAAATTCATATTTGCACCATAAACTATAATAACCTTATAAGAAAATTTCTTCTCGATCCCTTCTATTTTAAAGTGAAACATTTGGTCACTATCATCTTTTAGTTTAACTATTGCTTTCTCTGTATCATAGCCTACTATGATCATTTGATAATGATGATGATTATAGTTGGTAATAAAGGACCATCTATTTCCAAAACGTAAAGCATAGATAACCTTGCTTCCTTTATTTTTGTCTCCAGCACCCTACAAAGAATAGGCTTTGATTCCATAACAAAATCCTTAATTGAAAAATTTTATTGGGATTGTTCATTCCCTTTACATTCCAAATTACTATTGACTTGAGATCTTAGTGGATTTAGTAAACTTCAATTTGTTTTTCCCAGTTGTTTTCCTTCATCTGCTACCTTGCACTTCTTCAATCTCATCATCAGTCTCTACCTGAATGGGAGCTTCTAACTGTAATCGCTTTGTGGTAATGTCATCTATCTTTTGCATGGAAGTGGAAGGGGTTACAATATGTTCAACTTCCTTTTTCTCTTTTTCAATGTTGGCAATTTCTATTGTATTTTCTTTGCTCTTGTTGGTTCCATCCTGAGGTTCATCATTTTACATTGCCCTTTGGTTATCTTTATTTTTGTTCATTATCTCTTTATAGTCACCTTTCTCAAATTTCCTTCCTGTAGGGTTCCACTGTTTCCCTTTCTCTTTTAGGAAAGGTCTCCATATGTATGAAACCTGTATACTATCCTCTAGTTCACCATCTTCACTTAGTCTTAGTATAGGCACCAACTCTGGTAACTATCTTTTTAGGTCAGTGCTAATGCATAGTTTGGCAAAGCCAATCCTTTTCCTTAATGTTGTGTTTTCATCCATATAGAGAGGTTTTCCAAGGTAACTGACCAAAGCATTTAGTCCTTTAGTAGACTGGTATTCTAATCAAATACTATAAAAATTGGCCCAGAAAGGGACATTCTTATGTTTGATTCTTTCTAAGTTTAAACTTGTCCTACACAGTTGTAAGAAGATAGTGGTATTGTATATGTGCCATTGGCCTTCTTCTAAGACTTTTATAGTATCTTGCAAGTTATAAAACTTAAAGAGAATATTGTTATCTTTAGAGATAAATAACTATTGCAAGGCTTTACTTCTCCAAGCTTTCATTGCCTAAGTGTAAATGGATTGAAAGGAGGGTTTGTGTTCCTAGAGGAATCCTACCACAGTAGTGTTCTAAGCTTTTGATCCTTCTTGTAATGTCTCAATGTTAGGGGCTAATTTCAAATGACCTTCTAAGGATGTTCTGGAAGGGGTATAGAGTAAGGTCGATTCTATAGCCTCGCCAATTACCATTTTTTAAGTCTTAAGGAAAGGGTTCTTAGCTGGTTGTTGGTTTGGTAGTGGAAGCTTTATTTGTTACTGGTTAGAGGTTTAAATAGAGATTGTAAAGGAATTCTGGAACTGAGACGGTAAGCTAAGGTTGGGGGTAAGTTTGCCAAGTTAGGTTGCTTGTCCAAGAGTTTCTGTCAAAGTTAGTAAAAAAAACTTTATTAGAAAAGTTGTTTAAAAATTAGTTACTAAGTATGGTAAGTGTGGAGGGTGGGAAGGTTGTAAAGACCAACAGGTCCTCAGTTATGGAGAAAGGGAATGAGAATAAGAGTACCGGAGGTAGGTTGACAACGAGGTGAGGATGGAGGTATGAAAGGTAGAAGAAATGATATGCTAAGGCTAAAGGCTGAATTTATGCTTCAATGGCTAAAGCTTCCATGGAAGGTTCAACTTATGAAAGAACTAGAGAAATCACCATCTCCTCCTCGTTTACAGCTCTTATTTGTACCAATGTGGCTAGTATTGATTTTCCCAATTTTAGCATTATTTATTATTTATTATTTATTATTGGGATTTATATGTAATTGTTGTAATGGGACTGAGGGTAAATGTGCAACAAAGTGGACTGGTTCTTGCCATAAACTTCAATGCCTTTCATTGAAGACAAGCTAGTTAGTGGTTTGAAGTTTTTTTTCCTTAAAATCATTTTTTCCTATTAACATGTTTGAATATAAAACCACCTTGAGAGTATTCATATTGTATGAAAATCTTTGTAAGTATTATGATTCACATTAATTATTCTATAATGATTGCATTTAATGGAGGGGTTTGTTGAGGATATGGGAAGGAAATGGACGATAAAGAGAGGATGGTGAAGCGAGAAGGAAGATTTGAAATTTTAAGGATAATGATATTAAAATTGCGGTTTCAAAATCATGGATTTAGCTTATTAATTTTAATTAAGATAAATTAAAATTAAGAAAATAATTTAGTTAATTATTAAATTATAATTAGGTCCCATAGAGCCATATGACACACAAATGGCACTGTTAGATTTTCTATCTACTTAGGTTTTAAATAAAATGTTTTTAAAACGATAATGTTTAATTTGGATACTGTAAAATGTTAAAGTTCAAATTATATTCAGATGTGAATGTTAGGGTTATTTATGACCTTTTTACTGCACTAACTATAAACTTAAATATACGAACAACTAGGAACTAATTGATATGTTTTACTGTAATCACATGGTGTTACTGTAGCTAGTACTGGAGAGTATGGATCAATCTTAAGAGGACTAAAATTATTAGTATTTACCATCTTTCTATTATCTAGTCTAACAAATTATTGTGAAGATGATTAATCAAATGTAAAATTAAAATAATAATCTAAAATAAATTAACAAAATTAATAAACTATATTAAAGATTAAACTGAAAAAATCAACAAAGACAATGTACTTGGACTTCAAATCCTCTTACTACTTCTCATGCAACCATGATTGTACTATTTAATTTAATCTATAGCTTATTGGATTGTGAAAATTCTTATCTTATGTTAATATCTTTAGTCTAGACTTTTAACACCTAATCCTCAGTTTGTTAGCTGAAATCTCTTTTTAATTCAAACTCTTAAGATTGCGTTAGTCAATTTGTGAATTCACCTTTTAGGTTTGATGCTAACTCAGAAGATTTATATTAACCTACCTCTAGGTTTGCATGCAACTCCTTTCAATTATGATAGATCTATTCTTACAAAAGGATTTCTCAATCTTAATTGTATGAAAATCATATATGAAATAAAAAGCTAGCAATATTAATTCAAAGAATAATTAATAACACATAATTGAATCTCAATAAAGCTAAAGAATGAATTAAGTTAAAATAAAATCACTATAAGTTCTATCCTGAGGTTCATTTAATCTATGTACCAACAAAAGTTTAGTTTATAATCATAACATTAATACTAAAGGAAAAACTAAAACTAAAAGAACCATGATGAGATCCCTTTTAATTTTCATGAAATCTACTTTAGATTGATGGAAATCCACTTAAAATGTTTTTTTTTCTTACTTGTTCTTTGTTTTCTCTATAGGCCATCAATTTGTGTACCTTAGCCTATACATCTTTGTTTTCTCTATACACCTTTGATTGAAGGTGTCTAGTCTTACAATTTATAGCCTTCAATTATCACAAGAACATGGGTCGTGAATTATAACAAGTGAAGGGTCGATCCCACGAGGAGGTTGAACTATTCTAATCCTAGGTTATCTAGGTTACTCCAAAACGTTCCAAATCAAGAGATATGTGGTATCTATGGAACTTGTGGTCATAGAGCTAACGTTTGTTCGTATTCTTGTGAGCCTTTTGCAATTGGGGAGGAATAAGTGAAATCACTCAACGATTTTCAACCAAGGGAGTGAAATGATCCATACTCAAACACCTACAACCCTGGTTGGAGAAACCACCCTAATTTTTCATGGAAAACCAATAATTCATTAGTATAAGCCCAACAACAATACCAAAATTTTCAGAGGTCGAATTATTACCAAAGGCAATCATCACTTCAAAACCCACCAAGCAAGCCTTCTTTGGAGGAAAGTTTGAATGCGTTTATTCAGGTCATAACTCAAAATCAAGAAACGACCAACAAGAGGTTCGATTCTTTGGAGGCATCTGTGAAGAGGATTGAGATCCAAGTACGGTAACTCCCAGCTCAATTGCATAACAATTAAAAAGGAAAGTTGCCCAGTTGACCCGAGCAAGCACAAGCAGTCGCTGTTATGAGAAGTGGTAAGGTAATTGATAAGCATATTAAGATCCCATCCAATCTTTCCGGTGCAGGTAATCAAGAGGAGGAGAGCCTCCCTAATGAAGAAAGTAAGCTGAATGGAGGAAGCAATGGGCATGACAATCCTTTAAGTCAGGCTCAAAAGGATGAAAAACTGGGGCATGCAACTGACTGCAATGAAGGAATAAGATTGCATAAGGCGACTAATCCTTATAGACCACTGATTTCATATCTGAGTAGCCTTAAGGAATCGAAACAAGGTAAGCAATTTTTTGATCTGTATAATATGTTTTCCAAAGTTAATATTAACTTGCCTTTGTTATGTGTGATCAGGAACATTCTAGCTTATGTGAAGTTCCTAAAGGAACTAAGCAACAAGAAATGAAAGTTCGAGCCAAACGAGAAGATGATAGTTTCAGAGGTTGCAAGTGCAGTGCTATAGCAGTAATTACCACCCAAATTGAAGGATCCAGGGAGTTTTTTGTGCAAATATCAATGGGTAATGGTAATAAGGTTAAGGGTATGCTTGACCTTGGGAAAAATAAAAACCTTATGCCTCAATCTATTTATGAGAAATTGGATCTAGGACAATTAAGACCAACCAATATGTGCCTATAATTAGCTGATTCGACAATCTGTTATCTAAAAGGAATGATGGAAGATGTGTTGGTGAAGGTTGGCGGATTGATTGTTCCTGTAGACTTTGTGGTCTTAGACATGGGGGAGGTTAAACAACAAGGGAATGAGCACACCACACTCCTAGGGAGGACATTTATAGCCACTACTAATACTTTGATTGACGTGAAGAACAGAAAGCTGAGCATGATTGTTTTAGGAGAAACAGTAGAATTCTCAATCTTTAATGTTGAACCTATTCCTATAACTATTGTTTATGAAGAATGTTCTCGTATTGATTAGTTTAATCCTGTAGACTTCGATTTTGCGTTGCAAGAAGAAGAAGAAAAGAAGTTGAGCTTAGTGAGGGAGATTGATAAGTATTGTCAATTGCTGGACGATGCAACTGCGGGAGGGGTTGGAAAATTTTTGGAGAAGAAGACCCATGAAGAGAAGGCAACAGTGGAATTGATCACTTTGGATGATCCCCTTTGAATGTAACGATTGAGGTGTCCAGCTTAAAGACATTAAAGAAGTGCTAAATAGGAGGCAACCCATATCATTTCTGTTTTGTCTTTCAATTTAGTTGTTTGTTATTTCTTTTAGTGAAACCCAACTTAATCTATTTCCTTTATCTGCACAGGCCTTCTTTGTAATCTCTTCTATTTGTCTTCCTCACAGCTGCCTCCAGTCCTTAATTTCGAATGCCATGCTTATTGTCATGCTTGACACCGCATCAACATAGCTACCACCACACTTTGGTATCGTATTCCTTTCCCTATTCTTTTTATTGTCCGTACTGTATGTAGTTTAATTTCTTTTATTCTTTAATGTTTGTCCACATTTTTCTTTTATCCTAGACCCCTCTTTTACTTTTTTGTGTCACATTAGGAATAATGTGATGTTTAAATTGGGGGGAGGGGGAGTATTAATTGTGTATTATGTGTTTGTTTTTCCATTTATTATTTCAAGATGCATGATCATTAAATGAACTAAATCAGGATTATAAATGCATAATATGATTGAATGAGTATACTTGTATACTTAGACTGATTAACTTGATTTCAGTTAAAAGGACATTAGCTTGTTGTGATAGATGAATGACATTTTTCATTTGGTAAGAATTTGAGCCTTTTGAATTATTAAACCCCAAGTTCGAGTATTCTTTGTTAAGAGTGTTCTTTCATGATTAAGGAATTCTAGAACTTGCTTGCAAGTACTAGTTGAGATCACATAACGTTATGTAAACATTGAAATGATGAAGGCAATTAGGATTTACCTTGTTAGCTTAAAAAGCCATTATAATGTCACCCTTAGTGAGCCCCTTTGAGCTTAAATGAATTCGTTTCTTTCTTTAAACCCAAAATATGAGCCTTGACCTTGATTGTTTACCCGCTTAATTACACTTACCATAAGGGCAAGTTGAGCATTTGAAAAGGTATAATCAGGTTTAGGCAATGAGTGGGGGGGGAATCATAGCTTATAGTTGGCTTTTGAGTTAGGGATGGGTATGGTTGTAGTAAATTTCTCTCCTCTATATTTTTCTTCCCTCAATTTCATTTTTTTAAATGAATAAATAAATAATTTAAAAAATAAAAAAGGAAAAAAAAGAAAAATGAATAAAAAATGAATTGAAAAGAAACAAAGGAAAGAGAAGACAACCAGAAAATGAAAGAAAAGGAGAGACATAAAAATGGGGAGTGCTAACTTTATTACATGAGAGGAAAGAATTGAGTGTTTAATTTGTCATTTTTTTGAATTAATTTGAATGCTCAATTAGTTCTATTATTTTAAACTACAAATTTCCTTTTTTTTCCTACCCTTAGCCCAACCCCATTACAACTAAAATAAAGATCTTCAGATTGACACTTGTGTTTGATATGAGTGGTGGAGATTGGATTAGTAAGCAAGCCTATGGTAGATACCTTACATGAAATGAACGATGAGTGAATATTTACTTCCTTTGAATGCTTGAAAGGATGGAGAGTGGAGTGAGTGTCTATCACACTTGTTGATGGTTCTTTGAATTGAAGTTCTTTTTTATTTTTGCTAAGCATGCGAACAATTGCTTGTTCATGGAGTATTATGAGTTTCAAGTTCTTAGGTTGTGATTGTTGAATTGATCATTGATATCTTTGAATATTATTTGGGAAAATTGTTGTTTTCATTGTTTGTTGTTTTATAGTTTAGTGCTCTTTGTTATGCTCGAGGATAAGCATAGTTTAAGTGTGCGGGAATTATTGTGCCAAAAATCTATTGCTTTTAATTGCCTTCATATCTTAATTTTGGATTACAAATCCTTGTATTTTGATCCAAATGTGAGATCAATTGAGGGCAAATGGTGTGAATATTGCATGAATATTAATTGGGTTATTTTGTGAATTTTGCATAAAAACACCAAAGTCACGTAAATTTTGCATGAAAATTAAATAAATAAAAAAGAAAAAAAAAGTGGTGACAAGTGTCACCACCTCACGTTACCACCTTAAAGGTGGTGTGACTAACATTTAATTAAGTTAAATGTTAGTCACCACTGTGCATGACTATCATTTAATTTAAATGTTAGTTATGGGGCTAACTTAGTTAGTCACCCCTGTGCAATTTCATGGACACTAACTTTGAGTCTGATAAGTGCAGGTTGATGGCGTAACAACCCTACAAACCTAAACCTATGTCGGGCTATAAAAAGAAGAGGAAGGATAAAAAAAGGGGGTGGTGGCTGAGAAAAAAGATCGATCATCTTTTCATTCATTGTTTTTCATTCGTTCACTCACACAGAGACACAGACATGGGAGACGCAAACAGATAGCAAAAAAGAAGATAAACAAAGACGAGAAATAGAGATAGTCTGAGAAGGAGAAGAAGAGAGCAACAACAGAGACTTGGGAGCTGGAAAGAGAGGCAGAAAGTGATAGTTGGAGTCGATCTTGAGCAAACATTCGGTTGGAGGAGAGCAACTGAAGTGGAATGCGAGAGCCAAAGGTGAAAGTTGAGAGAGTAGAAGACCTCCAATACCTTATTATCCGACCATCTATTTGCTTATCTCATTCCTCATTTGTTGCTTATTTTTTTGAGTTTACTGTTCTGTGAAAACGATCTAGAAAGGGGTTGAATAGATCTTTTAATCTTTTTCGCGAAAAACTACAAAATAGAGAATTAAAACACACGAAACAAACAAAACAAATCGAAATGTAAAGGAGTAGAGAAGAGATGCAAACATAGTGTTTATAGAGGTTCGGTGCTAAGACCGACGTCCTCTACCTAAGCTCCCACTTGGATTTTGTCAAAGCTCTTTACTACACACTTTTTAGTTCAATGTGAACTTTTCCAA
>JAOTAY010000008.1:24827932-24842627 GCA_025629805.1 Erythroxylum baracoense | reverse complement strand
AGAGTGGAACCATTCTGTTCGTCACGTGCACGTTGACAAGAGCCTTCTCCCGGCTGCCCGCTTGTGGCATATGAGCTTCGAAAAAGGACTCATTCTGTTCATGGGGTAAACTTCGGTTTCTCCATTCTGTCCATAGAACCCTCGAGCCATTTGTTGTGCATTGCATCTGTAAACTGTCAAGCATGATGCACTTGAATATTATATATTTTGCTTTATTTTGTTTACTTGAAAATAACTGAATGGTTTAGTATTATTACATATATATATATATGCTTGAATTTGTGCTAATTGTTGATGGCTATAAGTATATTAGCCACTGAACTGTATAGCTCAACCCCCTTTTCTTCCCTCCTCAGGTGCAAACCAAGATGATAGTGATCCCTGCAAGGCATCGAAACCTCCTCATTAGTTAAAGACATTTGGACTAAGTCAGCCTTGTAATAGCTCATTTGGCATATCAGCATGGAGCATTTTGTATTTTGGTTTAAGTTGATGTCAAATCTGTTTTGTAATAACTCTGATGGTATATTTTTAAAATGGATACAATGAAATTGAATTATGTGGTATGATTCTTTTATTTTAAAGGTTTGGATATTAAAATGTGTATTGCATGTTTTACTTGACAAATTTGCCAATTGGTGTTAGTTTTAGAATATCACATAAGAGTGGGAAGGATAGCATGTGAAAAACATAGACGAAAGGAATCGTTTATGATGACGTCACAACACAGAGGCAAGGAAAAATATAGAGGAAGAGTATCGTCTGTGATGACGTCGCAACACAGAGGCAAGGAAAAATATAGAGGAAGAGTATCGTCTGTGCTGACGTCAGAACACAGAGGCAAAGAGGAATAGAAAGGAGAAGTATCGTCTGTGCTGACGTCAGAACACAGAGACAAGGAAAAATATGAAGGGAGAAGTATCCTCTGTGCTGACGTCAGAACACAGAGGAAAAGATGAATCAAAAGTAGAAGTATCGTCTGTGATGACGTAAGAACACAGAAGACACGTCATCACACAGAAGATAGAACATAGAGGATAGACCATAGACAATAAGTGGTCAACACAGAAGATAAAAGTCAACTACAGAGGATAGACCACGGACGATAAATGGTCAACACAGAAGATAAAAGTCAACTACAGAGATAGAACACAGACCATAGGCCAAGGATTATAATAAGGAGTTAAGAAGTAATATTAGTTGAAGAGTATCGTCTGTGTTACTGTACACAGATTCATCTATGTTACTGTTCACAGACTTCATCTGTGTTACTGTTCACAGACGACCTCTGTGTTACTGTTCACGAGTATCGTCTGTTTTTCTGTTCACAGACTTCCTCTGTGTTACTGTTCACGAGTATCGTTTGTGTTACTGTTCACGAGTATTGTCTGTGTTACTGTTCACGATATCGTCTGGGTTACTGTTCATGGTTATCTTCTGTCCTATTTTTACCCATTCAAAAGTTAAAATTGGCCTTCGGGCTCTTCGTAAAAGTTGTAGCTCTTGAAATCCTCTTTCAAACTATCTAAAGAAACCCTAAATTGGATGTCTATAGAAAAAGTTATGCCTATAGCCCCGAAGCATGTATATATGTAAAGTGTGGACTCACCAAAGCTGTTCCTTGAGGTATTCAGGTTGAAATGGATAAATGGATAGACGAAGAGCAGAGCTGAGCTAGAAAGCAGAGTTTTGAATGCAAGTATGGGCGATGAATGTGGGTTATAAGTATGCGACATCTTGTGGTATCAGAGAAAAGAAGATGAACCGATAATGGTCAAGTTGTTCTCTATTGGAAAAAGGTCATGTATTATGATATTCTGCATGAAAGTTGGGGTCTGGGAATGGGTCCCAACATAAAGGCAACTTGAATGCTAATTTAGTTCATAGATCAATCAATTTAGAGAGCGTTTGAAGTGGTGGAAGTTGTCTTAATGCAAGTGGACAAGTTCATTATTTTGGTGGACTTTGTAGTCCAAGATTTGGAAGAGGATAGGAATTGTCCACTAATTCTTGAAATATCTTTTATAAACATAGGGAGAGAATTAATATATGTTCATGAACGCAAATTAACACATCAGATTATTGAGAATTAAGTGAAAAAGGCCTTGAAAAATTCTAAAGAAAGTAGCTCTTGTATGAAGAAAAATATTAAGGATGAATGCATTCCAGAGTAAGAAGGGAGCTACTTTAAAGAAATTAAATCTGAGAAATTTTGATGGAAAATGAAGCTGAGAAGGTGAATGAAGCTGAGTCTGAGGAAGAAGTTGAGACGGAGAAGTCATTTGCTCAAATACTTTAGGATATATAAGTAAGGATAGAAGCATCCGTACCACCCTCCATTGAGAAGCCACCAACTCTAAAGCTTAAGCCTTTACCTATAGACCTTAGATATACCTTTCTAGGTGAAGGCCAAACTCTCCATCATCATTTCCAACCAGCTAGATAGGGAACATGAGAGTAGGGTGCTAGTGATCATAAAGAAGTGGATGAAGGCCATGGTATGGTAGACATCTGACATTTAAGGTATAAGCCCAAACGTTGTTATGCATAGGATAAACCTCAAAGAAGGAAGTAGAGCGGTGAGGGAATGTCAACAAAGGTTAAACCCTCATATAAAGAAAGTAGTTAAAAAGGAAGTGGTTAATTTTTTATATGCGAGTATCATATACAGGATATCAGATAATGAATAGGTCAGCCTAGTACATTGCATACCGAAGAAGGGCGGAATGATAGTAATGGAGAGTGAAAATGGAGAGTTTGCATTGATTATCACAAACTCAATAAAATGAATAAAAAGGATCACTGTCCTCTCCCGTTCGTAGATTAAATGATAGAAAGAATGGCTAGTCACTTTTTCCACTACTTCCTAGATGCTTACTTAGGATACAATTAGATTTTTATCTATCTAGAGGACCAAAGAAAGACTACATTTATATGTCCTTACGGAACATTTGCGTATAGACAGATGCCTTTCAAGTTATGCAACGCTCCAGCTACATTTCAAAGGTACACAATGTCTATCTTTGCAAATATGATTGAGGACATTATAGAAGTATTCATGGATGATTCTTCAGTATTTAGAGACTCTTTTGAGCGGTGCCTGACTAATTTGGATAGAGAACTCCAAATATGTAAAAAATCACATTTAGTTTTGAACTGGGAGAAGTGCCACTTCATAGTGCACGAGGGCATATTTTTAGGATATAAAATATTGTGCCAAAAGATCAAAGTGGACAGAGCAAAGATAGACGTCATAGAGAAGCTTCACCACTTATTAATGTCAAAGACGTGCTAGCATTCCTAGGTCATGCAGGACTTTATCGTGACTTTATTAAGGACTTCTCACAAATTACTAGACCTCTTGCAAACTTATTAGTAAAGCAAGTTACTTTTCATTTCAAAGATAACTATTTATTTGCATTTAATAGATTAAAGGAGGCTTTAGTATCAGTACCAATCTTAATGTCATACGATTGGTCCTTTCCATTCAAAGTCATATGTGACGCCAATGAACAAGCTGTAGGTTATGTGTTAGGCCAAAGAAGGATATGAAGCTGTATATGGTATATTAAGTAAGAAAGACATTAAATGGGTCCCAATTCAATTACAACACCACTGATAAGTAGATACTAGTGGTGGTGTATGCATATGACAAGTTTCGGTCATATCTTTTAGGCTCTAAGGTTATCATTTATATAGATCAGGCTGCACTTAAGTATCTTTTCTCCCAAAAAGATGCAAAACTGATGCTTATTTGATGAGTACTATTATTATAAGAATTTGACATCAAGATACGAGATAATAAGGGAGAAAAGAATTTGGTAGCTAACCATTTATCACATTTGTAAGGAGGGGAAATTGAGCAGAGCAATGATATTAATGAGAGATTCCTCGATGAAACTCTAATGTTACTTAACCACATTGCGGCACTATGGTTCGAAGATATAACAAATTTTGTTACAAGTGGTAGGTTTCCTATGAAGTTAATGTATCGGTAGAGTAAATGATTCTTTTCTGAGTAGGCCCATTATTTATGGGATGACCCAATCCTATATCGGATGTTTACTGATGGACTAATAAGGAAGTATGTTTCATGTCAGATATATTGACACATTGTCATAAAGTTATGTATGCTGGGCATTACAAAGCAAACAAGATGGTGATAAGAGTACTCAAATGTGGATTTTATTGATTGCATCTATTTAAGGATGGTCAGGAGTTCATAGCATGGTGTGATAGATGTCAAAGTGTGGGAAACATCTCAAAAAAGATGAGATGCCCCTATATAACATTTTAGAAGTTGAAGTTTTTGATGTGTGGGGACTTGAATTTGTAAGGCCTTTTTTATACTCCATAGGTAATGTGTACATTTTATTAGTAGTGGACTATGTGTCATAATGGGCTAAAGCTATGGCAACTCCAACAAATGATGGCATAGTTATACAGAAATTCATTAAAAGACAATTTAATCGATTTAGAGTGCTAAGAACAATAACAAGTGATGAGGGAGCACATTTTTTAAATAAATCTTTTGATGCTCTTCTCAAAAGATATGGATTTCACCATCGTGTTGCCACTTCGTGCCACCTACAAACAAGCAATCAAGTAGAAGTCATGAACTGTAAACTTAAACTAATTTGGAGAAGATGGTAAATGGTTTAAGTAAGGATTGGGCATTAAAGCTGGATGATGCCTTATGGGCTTATCAAACTACCTTTAAAACTTGATTGGGACGTCTCTCTTTTACTATCTATCAAATGATCAAAATCCAAATAAAAATTGACAGCTTGACTCGACAGCTTAACAACATTGAAGCAAGCAAGTGAATGAAGACTTTTACAATTGAATGAACTTGATGAACTTCACCTTAATGCATATGAAAATGCTAAGTTATACAAGGAAAAGGTGAAGAAGTGACATGATTCTCATATTAAAAAGAAAGAATTTAAAGTGGGAGATATGATTTTATTATATAGCTTGAGATTGAAGTTATTTCCAGGAAAGCTTAAACTAAGATGGAGTGAGTCTTTCAAAGTAACCCATGTATTTGTACATAGAGCTATTGAATTAGAAAATCCAAATAAGGAAACCTTCAAAGTGAATCGACACAGATGCAAACGGTATCTCAGAGGAGTATTCTCATACAAAAGGGAAGTAATTTCTTTCCTTTTCAACGATTGAAAACATTTCAGATGATGAATGGTTGAGCTAACGACCATAACTTAGCAAATTTCGGTAGTTAGTTTGTTTTAAATTATAGTATTAGGGTTTTGATTTCAATGTTTTTAGAGTGGTTTAGATGGATAAAATTATTTTTTTAAGAGTTAATATGAGTTAGGGAAGCAACTCAGCGATTACATGATGAAGAAAAGACGAAATGAGATAAGGGTGACAAAATTCACTATGTCACGATCAAGAATCCCATATCACGATCATATATAGCTGCGAGTCGCTTCTCTCATGATTGCGAATTAAATGTCACTATTGTGACATAAGGCAGAACAACAAAGAAACGTGATTCTTCTTCCAAAAATGTTGGTTTAATTTGCAAGCTTACAATTTATAGCCTTCAAATACTGCAAGTGCACAGGTCGTGATTTGTAGTAAGTGAAGGGTTGATCCCACGAGGAAGGTGAACTATTATAATCCTATGTTATTTAAACCTCAAAAGAATTTAATAAAATGAAAATAAAGATGCAACAGAAAGTAAATACGAGAATTTGATTTCAAGAAATTAATTAAAAAATTTAAAACAAATAGAAATTAAAGTTGAGCAATATAAAAAGTCACATTGGAATTCAATCAAAAGAAATTACTAAGTTATAAGAAAGGAGATTTTCCCTATTGTTAATGCTAACCTAGGCATTTATAAGTTAATGGCATATTGGTTCTAGACTATCGAAGAGTTGATTACTCTCTCGAGTTATAGCTATTAAAGTCTAAACCATAAACCCTAATTAAATTATGAAAATTGCAATCTCTCCATTAACAAAAGACCCACAAACCTAATTAGATCTTAAGCCCTCTACTAAAGCATCAAGTGTCACATGAGATCTCTCTCCACATAATAACTGATATGATTAATCACATGGTCTATTGGATCACCTAACTCTCATTAATGCAGTCTAATCATTTTTATCCACTTCACCCTTTTAGTTGATTATCGAAATATGCAAGTAATGCAATTAATCACAACACCAGTTAATAAAACGCAAAATAACTATATTAACATTAAATCCAAGTAAAATCTCAAAGGAAGAGTTAGAACATCATTAACAATCCAAAATCCATCATCATACAATCCATTTTAATCTTTATACATTGAATGAACAAAAATGAAAACGGAAAGGAGAAGAACATGGATTGGATAATCCAGAAGGTAGTAGTGTCAGGAAACCCACTTATCTGGGAAGTCAGCAGTGTCAAAAAACCTGCTTCTTCTCCTCTTCTTCCTCTTCCTCTTCCTCTTTTGTCCTCTTTCTCTTTCCTTTAGGGTTTTCCAAAAGTGGTAGAAGTGAATCTCTCTTTTAGGGTTACGTCTCTCTCTTATATACTTTTTCCAATTAGGGTAATCCTAGGGTCTCTTTTAAGTACGTAAGGTCCAAAAAATCCCTAAAAAACTTAAAGTCGGAAGCATCCTCGGATTTGTCCGCACACAGGCTAAGATCGTGGCCCTTAGTGACACGATCGTGGCTAGGATTTTGGCCTTCTTTCATGATTATGGAAGATTATGCTGCGATCATGGCTTCTTACACTTGCTTCTGTCACGATCGTGGCCCCTGGTTAACTTCCGGATCTTTTCTGAATCTTCTCTGTTTTCCACTCTTTTCCCTGAAACAATAGCAAAATCATCAAGGCACCTCAAATATATAAAATTGAAGCTGAAAAGCATGCTCTTTCCAATAAAACGATTAAAACACAAATATTGACTAACTAACATAATTCTAACCTAAACACACACTAAACAATCGAATTAACAACTAAATACAAACTAAACTACACACAAAACATGATACAATCTACAACTATCAACATCCCTACACTTAAATGTTTGCTTATGGTTAAGCAAACAAAACAACAAACAAAACAAAAGAAGCCAAGCAAAACAAGTAATACACAACACATGTACAAATGCAATAATGAGGCAATGACATAAAACTTCACTAAACGAATTCAATTCTAAACATAATCCTTCAAATTGTTCTAAATTATTAATTTGAAAAATCCATGTCTAAGTACTCTGGACTAAATATACACATTAATCAAGACCTAAATGTCAAATTTACTCACCTCTATCATTTGTACATACACATTGATAATTATTTGGTCAACCAAACTTATAGCTATTCCTAAGTAAGTTTTCATGAAAAATCATGCTACTCACAATTTTGGTAGGTTTTTATTTGACACACTCTTTTTGTTACTTTTTATGGACATGAACCTAGCCTTTTTATGCGGATGCAAACATTTGTGATAATTGCCAATTTGGTTACTTAACTAGGTCACATTTTTATTAGACAACCAGGTTAGAATGTCATTATAGCCTTTTGATATGGAGGCAAACATTTGTGACGAATGTTGATCAGGTTACTCATCTACATCACATTCTCAACTGGTTACTAGCTCTATTCATAGTCCGAAGGCTAGTAGAATAGTTATTTAGTTAAAATTTATACATTTTTAAATTTTTTTAAAAACATTACGTACCCTATTGTTTTTTCTAGTCATTCTCATGAAAATATACGAGCAATGCTACTTATTCGATTTACTTAAAATTATAAATGAATGTGACAAATTCTTAGGGTGAATAAACTAACACCGTATCCTAATTAAACTACATATTTAGCTAAAGTAACCTAGGTCACTAATGTCGCAAGCTAATAAATCTTCACAAACTAAAAGACTATATTCAAAGCTAAATCTACCCCCTTAAGTCCTAGCCATTGATTCATTGACACAATTAACATCATGCACCCAAACAAACTATCATTTAATATGCAAAATTCACACTTAAGGTAAAAACACACAACCCTCCCTACACTTGAACTACACCTTGTCCTCAACGTGAAAAGGGTACATAAACACACCAGGGGAATAAACACAATATACCAAAAAAATATGAAGAAAATAATTAAAAAATGAAAAGAGAAGGTTTGAGCATAAACTTGTTAGGGTGATTGAGGCAGGGACGATGTCGGAGGTGGCAATTGAATGCTTTTAGCCTCAAAGTATCAAGGAATATGACATATATCCTGACTCTAGCGTCATTGTGTGTGGGCCATCTCCATCATCCTGGAGTTTTCTGCAATTTTGTTTATGAGTGTTTTGGTGCTGACATAGGTCGTAAAGAGCGCCTTCTTCCACCCTGGCTCTTCTTCCTCCTCTTTGGAATCCTTGCTGGTTGAGTCCTCTTTTTGTTACTATGGTTCTGAGCTCCAACTTACCTGTCCTGTCCTAATTTTGAAGTGAGTTTTGGCATTGAAATCCCGAAGTTCTATTATGGGACTTCAAGATTTTAGCTCGCCATAAGTGATGGTTGTTCATGAACTCAGGAAGAAGGACAATAAGTTCATTGAAATCAACACTATAGTATTCAACAATAGTAGAAACTAAGTAACCCATACCTAAATTATTGCTTCTCCTATGTTGAGTGGCAATAATTACATTTAAAACGTAGGTAGAGATACATACTTGGATGCTATGATCCATGCACCACTACAGGAAAAGTTCTTTGGTTGAACACTTGTTGGTTTTAGTTTTGTCAAATACTATTTGACATATGAACTTATGCAATAACAAAATGCTTTAACCCAGTCAAGTTAGTCTAATAGTGGGTAGCATGGAAGTCATCGTGCTGATACCCTATGGAAGACTTGGGGAAGCCACATATTTTACACAAAATTTCATAATTGAACTCATAAGTTGACCCCGCAACCTAAACCATAGGTCCTTTAGGTTACTTGATTCATATTGAAGAAAGGTAAAGAACTCTTAAGTTAATTCTTCATAAATTGGATACTAAAAATATATCAAATTTCCCCATTGAATTCTTTCTCTTAGGTTCTCAACCTTATCCCTCAATCCTATGCTATCCAAAATATCAAAATCAAAATATTTAGGAACCATTATTTGCTTAAGGCCAAGGGAGTGAAATCGATTACCTTCATTTTCTGATAAGATTGGGAAGGGTCTCCATTGTCCATTGCCCTATTCCTTTGACTGTAGCTTGATACTTGGATTTTCCCCTTAGGTTGGGTGTGCTTGACAGTCTGCTTGATTCTTCGCCCCATGAGATTAAGAGTGATGCAAAAGTTTGGGGAGGATGCGAAGATTGGAAAGTTTAGAAAGAGGTGAGAGGAATTGAGAGTTTTAGGTTAGAGAGAGAGTGAAAATGAAAGTGAATGAAAAAATGAGGTTAGATGCAAATATATAGGAGAGGAAGGGTTAGGATGGGAAAAATTGGAAAATTTTTAATGAAAAATGAGCATTCCTTATTCTGTCAGGCCGCAGGCCACGATTATGGCACATTTTCAAATGTTTTCTATTCCTCAGTTCACCTCCTAGATCCTTCCTTAACTTCTTATTTGCATCATTATCTCCTTGTGCTTGCCTTCCTGATCATCATATGTCAAAATTGACCTTTATTCTTTTAAGACATTTATTTGGAAACAAAACATATAAACAACATTATTCAAAACTACCTAATACTAAAGAGGAAATAACAAGCAATAAAACTATGGGTTCCCTCCCATGCAGTGCTTCTTTACCATCAATAGTTCAACGTCTTTCTTTTGCTCTGGGTGGTTTAAACAAGATGTGTACTGGTAGTGTAGTCATAGATTTTATAATTTGCATATGGCTACTAGGTTATGGTTTCCACCGTTGTTCTTCTTCACGTTCTTTCGCCTTTTCCTTAGCGATTTTTTCTTCCTAGGTGAACCCTTGTGGGCATCAATATGCTTCAGTTGTCTTCGAGACTCGGTTCTTTTGATGATGGCCATAGGTAAGGGAAATTTTTTCGTTCTTAGATACAATGAAGGTCATCTGCTTATCACCTACCCTTAATGTCAGTTCACCTCCATCAATGTCAATAATTGAATGAGTAGTGGCCAAAAATGGCCATCTAAGGACTATTGGGGTTTCCATATGTTTCTTCTATATCCAAAATGAAGAAGTTTGTGGGAAAGGTAAATTTATCAACTTGAACCAACACATTTTTTATGATACCTTTCAGCTGATGAACTGGTATGTTCGCTATCTTCATAAGCATCTTAGTCGGTACTATCTCTCCTACCCCCAATTTTTGACTTAAAATATAAGGCATCATATTTATGCTCGTCCTTAAATTAGCAAATGCCTATTTATTTTCACACCACTAATAATGTAAGGGATGTAAAATCCCCTGGATCCTCCTTCTTCTGTGCTATAATAGGGTTTCTCTCCTCTGCTAATTCCTTTTCCACCTTCTCTTTGATTGATTCCATTAGTGTGAGATGCATCTTCAATTGTTTTATCATCCCCAAAATGTCATGTAGTTCAGTGTCTCTAGGCTTCGTCATTGCTTTAATCAGATATAGAATCGGAGGCTGGTACTTTTTCATTTTAGGTAGATTATACTTAGCCAGTAGGGAATTTTACTTATTCTTTTGGCCTCCTATTTTCCCTTTGTCCCTGACTAGAATTGACTTCTGTTGTACTAGAATAGGGTAAGGAACTTTAGATCGATGCTCCTTGATTGGCTTAAAATTCAAGTTCACTTTGAAGGAAAATTTTGTTTGATTATTCCCTTTCCTTCTTTCTATTTTCTCTCATTTGGTTGAGCTTCTCTTTATTGGTGTGGGTGATAAACATGATTAGTTCCTTTCGGTTTGTGTCAGCATTGCTCGGAATGTTTCCCATATTTTCGATTAATTGCGCTTCTGCTAGTTATAGTTGTGTATTAGTGTGTGTTTTTCCAAAGTATCTGGCATGTGTTTCTTGCATAATAGGTTATTATTATTGTGTTTTAGGATTTATTTTGTATGAATTTGTTTAGTTTGATCTTCATTGCATTTTTCTATGTTTGATATTGATTTAGGGTAAGAATTGGTTATTTTGATGTAGGAATGGAGCTGGAAACCTTTTTTATTGAGCTAGAGATCAAGAGAAGAGAAGAGAAGAGGCGGAATTATAATGCAAAAACCCACGATCATGGGTTTTATACCAATTCCCATGATCATGGGATGTTTAACTCGAGGATACACATGGGGTTCACTTATTCTTTTAGGTTTTCATGACTATATAAGGATAAAAACCCCTATGGATGAGAGAGCTTGATGTGAGACTTTGCCTCTTTTAGTAAAAAACATAGGTTTAGAGCTTTAGGAGAGTTGGAGATTCAAGGGTTTTCATTCATAATTAGGAAAGGAGCATACTAACGCCAGATTTTCTATATTCGGTTTAAGAAGAGGAGAAGTTTGATTCATTTAGATTTTTTTCATTTTTTCTCTTGTGGCACTTGTATGATGGATTATTTGATCATTGGGGATGTTATAGACATCACGAGTAGCTAATTTATTTATAGAGATTACTTTTGAACTTCTTTTTAAACTCTTATCTTGTTGATTTGAATGATAGATTTTTTTATGAATGTTGAATATATATATATACCTTGCAATATATTGAGAGACTGAGTTGGGTGTGTAGGATTATACAATGAAAATTGGCATTCTATAGACCTACATTCTTCAAGTTAATTGATTAGTTGAAAGAAAGATCTTGGCTAATTAATTCATCACCCATAGGATAATAACTAATTGAATTGGTGGATTGATTTTGTAGATTGGGAGATTGCTTAATCATTTCCATTTAATTTGGTTAGGGACAATTAATTGCACCTTGAGAGAGAGTAGTTAACATATTAGGACATCTTAGGTGAGGCACAATTGAATTAACAAAATAAAAGGGAGACAAGATAGGGAAAAAGTGATCTCTAGTTGTGAAAATCTTGAATCCCAAGTTTCTGTTTTGTTAATTTCATTTGAGTTTTGTTAGTTTTTTAATTTAATTTAATTTTCTAGTTTATTTCCATAAAAAAATTTGGTTCTTAAACAAATATTAATCTAAATTAAGTGGTGTCTAAACACAATCCTTGTGGGATCGATATCTGCTTCTTATTGCAAGTCACAACCCGTATACTTGCAATTTTGAGCATAAAACGAGTAGTCTGTTTTTCATTCAATAAGTTTTTGGCGCCGTTGCCGAGGATTATTTATTTAGCATCTTGTTTAGTTTAGGTTACTTTGATTTAATAGTTTTTGATACTTTTCCTTGTGTATTTGTAGGTGCATGAACACAAGGAAGACACGAAGATCGACAGAAGTTAGCGACAAAATGTTATCCAATATCACAAGACACTAAAGAGAGTTACGAAGAGTGAAGCATCGAGATAGTATACAAAGAAATATGGAAAAAGAAGGAGAGCAAGGAGAAATGAGAGGACACTGATGGACTTCATGAGGCTAGGATTCAGTCCTCAAGGGGTTGCGAGGCCAGCGATTTAAGCTAACAATTTCGAGATCAAGCTGACACTCCTCAATATATTGCAAAATAGTGTACAATTTTATGGGTTATCCAGTGAAGATCCCACTACCTATATTGTGGATTTTTTGAAGATCTGCGACACCTTTCAGTTCAATGGGATGTCCGAAGATGCCGTGAAGTTGTGACTATTTTCTTTCACTTTAAAAGATTAGGTAAAGGCATTGTACAACTCGTTAAATTTAGGGCATATCACTACTTGGGAGTAGCTAGCCCAAACATTCCACGAAAAATATTTTCTGTTGACCAAGATGACAAGGATCATAAAAGAGATCACAAACTTTCAACAGAATGATGGGGAGTCTTTATATGAAGCCTAGGGGAGATTTAAAGAATTACAAAGAAGTTGTCCCCGCTATAATCGTCCAAGGCAGTTGCAGTTGTAGACATTTTACAATGGTGTAAATTAGACCACGACAGGAACCATAGATGCAGCTGTTGGAGGTTCTTTGATGAGGAAGACTATTGATGTAACTCATAACCTTCTGGAAGAATTGGCGAGCAATAGTTGTATGTGGTCAAGTGAGAGGAGTAGAAAGGGGCAAAAGGAGCAAAAAGGTATGATTCTGATTGATTATGTTACAACTTTGCATGCACACATCACAGCCCTTACCAATCAGTTGAGCAACATACAAGGAGCATCTTCATCTATGGCTAAAGCTATGCAAGTATAGTATGAGCTATGTGGGCAAAACAACTATCGCTTAGTTGAATGGTTCTTGTTGGGAGCCAGTGGTACAAAATTAGTAAATTACTTAGGCCAACCATAAAGAGGTAATATTCCTTACTCGAACACTTATACTCCGGAGTGGAAAAACCACCCGAATTTTTCTTATAATACTAACAATAAAGGTGGTCAAGCAAGACCGTAAGGACCTCCTGGATTGATGAAGAGCAAATTGGACAAGTTGATGGATATTTTGACATCCAAACTGGCAACTCAAGAAGAGAACCAAAAGAGGATGTTTGCCAGCCAGGAAGAAACTCAAAAGAGGATGGAGGCGAAGTTTGATCAGATTGTGAAGAACTATGCCTCATCCATCCACAACTTAGAGGTTCAGATAGGTCAACTTGCTAATGCTTTGTCTTCTAGAAGTGTAGGAAGTCTACTGGGCAATACTAAGGTCAACCCAAGGGAGCAACTCAAGGCTATTACACTTCGAAGCGGTAAGCAGATGGAGGAACCAAGTGTGCAAAAGGATAGCCAAGAAAAAGGAAAAAGGCAAGGAGATTAAAGAAGAGAAAGAAGAAGAAAGGCTTTATGTACCACCACCACCATACAAGCCTAAACTTCCTTATCAACAAAAGGTGAAACAACATCAGGTGGACACTTAGTTTTCGAAGTTTTTGGAGAAACTAAAGAAGTTGCAGATTAACTTGTCATTGGTGGAAGCTCTGGAGTGTATGCCTAAGTACGTGAAGTTTCTTAAGGATATACTTACACACAAACGCACTTGGGTGGACAATCAGATGGTAACCTTGACAAAAAATTGTAGTTTGATCATATCAAACCAAATGCCTTCAAAACTATAAGATCCAGGGAGTTTTAATATTCCATGTGATGCTGGTGATTTTGAATTTTCTAAATGCTTATGTGATTTAGGTGCAAGCATTAACTTGAGGCCTTCGTCTGTTTTCAAGAAATTGGGACTAGGAGAGGTCAAGCAAACATCCATGATAATTCAACTTGCGGATTAATCCATCAAGAGGCCATTTGGAGTTGTAGAAGGTGTATTGGTAAAAGTGGACAAATTTATTATTCCTATTGATTTTGTTATGTTGGATTTTGAAGCTGAGATAAATTGTCCACTTATTTTAGGTAGGCCTTTTATGAATACTATTAGGGCATTAGTTGATGTGTATGAAGGGAAACTTGTATTGAGAATTGGTGATTAGTAGGTTGAATTTAATATGTCAAAATCTTTAAAGAAACCGATGGATGGTAATGTGTGTATGAAAATTGATATTGTGGATGTGTTGGATCCCGCTTTTAGGATTTTATATTTTTTAATTTCTTTTAATTATGTTATTAGATTATCAAGCATGGAAATAAATTAGAATTTATGAATTAGAAATTTTTGGAATTTAATGTGGTATATTATGGATTTTGGTAAGG
>JAOTAY010000008.1:24800123-24822121 GCA_025629805.1 Erythroxylum baracoense | reverse complement strand
AAGTGACATGCCAAAAATGCCCTCAATTCATTCTTAATGCATTAATTTCACTAACTAGTGAAATAAAATCATACTAATATTGTAATAAATAATTAAACTTCCAAAAATAATTCTATCATGACCCCAAAATTATTCTAAGGAAAAAATTTAAATTCCATGCTTATTCCATAAACTATCATGCTTAATTCAATGAAAAATTTCAGGAGACAACATATAATCCAGAATAAAGAAATCATCCAAGTTTCTCTTGGAGAAATCATTTAGCTTAAAGAAAATCCTACCAAAATTTCAATCAATCATGTGGAAAGGGAAATATTGGAGCCTAAAAGAGGTAATGAGAGATGTTGTAGAAGTGACTGCTTCTCAATTTCAAAATCTTGAAGCTTCGGTAAGGAACTTTGAAGTTTAAATCGGTCAACTATTGAAGGCAACAGTTAAGAGAACACAAGGAGATTACTTAGAAATACAGTGCCTAAACCAAAAAGAAGAAAAGGCGAAGGAAGTGGCCTTAAAGGATAAAGAGTTGATTGTTACTAAAATTGAAGAAGATAGTAAGCTAAGGATATTAATAAGGGAATATCAATCAAGAATTCCTTACCCTATAGATAAATCATAATATTATAAGGAAGAAATTGATACTCAAGAGGAGTATAACAAAGATCTAGAAAAGAAGGATGCTGACATCCGATAGTAAGGAAAGGACACTAATAGGGGAATATCGATCAAGAATTTCTTACCCTATAGATTAATACATAATACTATAAAGAAGAAATTGATACTCAAAAGGAGTATAACAAAGATCTATAAGAGAAGGATACTGACATCCTCCAAAAGACCTTACTAATAATCTAAGGAGTTTTAATTTTTCTTACATTGTATTGATAAGGCATTAGCAAATCTAAAAGCTAGTATCAATCTGATATCTTATACCATGCTAAAGAGATTGAGATTGGGAGAACAAAAACCTATTAAGAAAGCAACATAGTTTACAAATCACTCGATAGAACAAATTAGGGAAATTAAGGAGAATGTCAAGATAAAAAATGATAGGTTCACATTACCAATATAATTTTATATTTTCGAAATAGAAAAGGATGAACAAAATTCCCTAATCATATTTAAACCCTTCTTTGCTATAGTAGGCACAATCATAGATGTAAGAGAAAGTGAATTAACACTTAGGTTAGTAGATGAAAAAGTTTTATTTTCAAATGATGACATGTAGTTTATGCTTGATAATGAATGAGGATAAACTAATTATTCCAATATTTTACACAAAATTATCATGAAAGGAGTCAAGATGCCTATGAAAGGTAGGAAAATGACGAGAATGGGAATAAAGTCAAAATGAGAGATAAATACCCTTTGAATAATAGTTTCCATTATCACCATACAAAAGGGAGCAAGCACATATCTCTGAAAATCAGTTAAGTTTAAGAGAAAAGTCTAACTAAAAAACTTCTAAAGAAGCATTTATTAAGAGTTAAACCAGCAAAAAATTTTAAGAACTTTTTATTTAAGGAATTTAGAATATTGGATAATTATTTTAATTTTTAAAATATTTTTTATAATTGATGGCTTTATATCTTATTACAACTGTCTTGTGTTTTTCATCTTTAACTTTTAGGGATGCAAAAGAAGGCACATATTAGCCTAAAGTGAACAAAGTTTCAAAGAATAGGCAAATCGGAAGCTTAAAACTTAGTTATGCGTTAAACTTAATTATTGAACATAGCCTAGGACACGATCGTCTCTTTTATTGTGTTTATATGTGTAGTAAGATAAACTAATGATATATAGCTTGGGATATGCTTGTGTCCTATATCATGCCCGTACCTAATGCTTTTTGGAACACTTCATAGCTTAGGATATGCTCATGTGTCAAATCATGTCTGAAGGTTAAGTGAGACAGTAAGATCCATAGTTTGAGACACATATGTGTCCCAAATCATGTGGACAAAACTTTTTCTAATAAGATCTAAGACTTGATACATGCCCATATTGCAAGTTATGTCTTAAGAAATTAGGCTCCAAATAAATATATGAACCTATCATAATTTGTATCCTTAAATATTTTAAGTTTCAAAAAGTCACAACAATGCCCCTATTTTAACTCCCTATAACTTTCACTTAATTTCTCTTAAATCCGTTACATACCCACTACCTAACTCAACTATGCTAATAAAGACCATAAGGTCTTTGATATTTACCCTAAATCCCCACTATGATTCCCTAACTTTCTCCACCTTAAACTTAGAATTTTGAAAGCTAAGGCTCTAAAATGTGATTTTTGGGGATTTATATGTTTTAAAGCTATTTTTTGCATATTTTTGCTTTTCAAACTTCCAAAAATACAAGAAGATAAATTCTTGCACATCCACGAGTAAGAGAATGAAGTTTTGAGCAACTTATGTGCTTTTAATAGCCAAGCATACATACAAGTTAGGGTTTCATTCTATAATAAACATCCCATGTTTACATTTGACAACCCATACCATAGTAAAATGTATAATACCTAAATCATAGATCTTTTGAAAACAATAAAAGTATAGATTGGAATGAGTTAGAAAATTTTTGTTTAGGAGATGAGGTGAGGAGTTATGTGAGTAATAATAGTTATAAATTGTTCTTTGATTTTTTAGAGAATGATTATAAAGAGACCCCATTGGAAAATCTAATAACTTCGAAAATGACTAGGCATTTTACATTAGATAAGGATGTTGTCGTTCGATTTAAACTTAAAGGAGATTAAATAACTATATGTTTTAATGAGTTTGGAATGATATGTGAGTTTTATATGTCTGAGTAGGTGAATATGGAGGACTTTAGTAACTTCATTACTTATTTTCCTACCTAGCTTTATATGTGAACACTGGGGCATTTTAAAGGCCCATATCAAAAAAAGGGTATAATAATGATCCATCAGCAACCAAAAGAACTTAGATTGTCTCCTTTACCCTAATATACTTTTAAAAGGTAATAGCTTACTCAATTTTAGGAAGGTAAGAAAGTATATGAGTGGTCACATACAAAATTTATTGTATTTGTTGTTAGAGTAGAGCTCTAAAGGCAATCACTTTTAGCACCTTTTTACAAACTTTATTTTGATTATTAAAGTGAATTTTTTTATTAATTTAAAATTAATATTTATGAATTGATGTCAATCTTAAATTGAGTTAATGAAGTCCATGATACAAAACATAGTTTGAAGGTAATCATGATGAGATCATGATTAATGAGATTCCTATCATGTGCAATTATGTTAGTATCTAAATTATCCATAGTCATAGGATTAAAAAGATAGGACATTGATAATCCGGATAAACTAGCATATGTTGTACTCCTTGATTTGATCAAACGTTGGATCTCAAAAGTTAATATGTGGATGCTTACTAAGAGTAGTAAGTACATCATATGACCTACTATGAGATTATCATATGGATGATCTATCAAAAGTCTATGATAAATCTCATCATCGCAATAGTGCAAATATCCTTATACTTGAGATACTCAAGGATATCTTAGATACTGATCCTGTGCTTTGACACTACTCCTTGTTGCCTCAAGACAAGGTCGTTCATAGGGTAGTGATTGGGTATAACTATTGGTATTCGGAGGTAATTGTGTAGCCAATAAAAGACTCACCACTCCTGATAGAAGGAGATGATACCCATGACCTTTTGTCGAGGTAAATAATCAGGAATCTTTGTCCAGAGTAAATGTGTCATGAAGAGAGTTTTTAATGACATAAAGAGTAATGAAATCCCCAAAACAAGAACTAATATCACTTGGACTAGATGTGACATAGTCAGTTTAGTAGAAATTGACACGTGGCCCATACTCCAAACCAAGTGGGGTATGAAATGGTGAAAGGACGAATTACAGGGCAATTATCTATGGAAAGGTTTGTAAGTCAGATAATGTACTATCAAAGAGTTTGTATGTCAATCCACTTTATGGTAAATTTGTGTTATGAAACCATTCAAGAATTTTTCGGACTAAAAGATAATTCAATTGGCCAAAAATTAGGAACCTAAAAGGTCACACACTTAGGAGATTAATGGAATGTTTCAAGATAATATCATGATATGATTATGGTAAGAAATGTTGAAAAGCAATCGACGAAGAAAATGTTGCATGGATGTCTAAGGTGGAGTCACAATTGTGATCAACTAAGTCACAATCGTGACCCACTAATTCTAACAACATATATAAGTGATTTCTCATCACTTAAATATAGAGATCAATAGCTAGGGAGTCCATAACTGTTCTAGACATCTAAAGGGAGTTAGAGGGATAGTTTCTTTACTTATCAAGGAAGGGTTGCTTGATGTTTATTGCTTGTGATAAAATTCTTTCTATCCTTCCTATTGGGCATCCTACTTACGTTTCCATCTTGTTTGGTGCTCAAACCTTCCATACACATTAAATTTCTTCATCTTCATGGGCTCTTCACTAGCTGTTGAAGGTGTTTGGTGTTTCCTACAACCCAAACAAGGAGAAGATTTAAGAAAGGATAAGCATTTGTGAGGTACATATGTTATAATTTTATGTTCTTACATTCTGTGTATACATGCACATGGATTCTGGGTTCATGGGAACATATTGGGAGTGGGAATTTTGATTCCAACTCTTCCGCAGCTTTACCATACATGTGATGCATGATCCATGGTCGTTCTAACATTTATGATGTATAAATGGAAGGAGGTCATGTCAACTAAGTTTTTATTTTAACATGTATATGGAGCATACAGTCAATAAAAAGTAAAACATAATATATGGAGACTCATACCAAACAAGATTGACAAAAGAACTAGGTATGTTTTATGCTCTCCCAAACTTAACATCTAGAAGTAAGATAACTTCCATTAGGCCTTTACATTGATATGATTCATTATATAGGCTTAGTGAGGAAGGATAATAGAGCCAAAGAGAGGTTAAGACAAAAGAGGAGAAAGAGAGAATAAAGCTTTGACTAGCATTTAAGGTGCCTCAACCAGTAACTGAGGCAGCTCAAATATAGGAAACGACAATGGAGTATGAAGATTTCTAACCCACGTCATAATATTTAATATGGGAGGGTATAGACATAATCATTATTGACTTTAAAAATGAGTAATTATAAGAACTTTTAGCATTGAAAAAAGAATAATTAATGTTACTCTTATGAAGTTTATGATTTTTATGATTCAATAAGTTTAGTTAAATATATAAGCATTAACACATAATTTAGTTTCAATTTGATTCAATAACTCTAAAATAAATGCTTAATTTGTATAATGATACTTTTTATAATATGATTTAAGTTAGAAGGTAACCTTTTTAAGCATTTTATTATCCCACTAAAAAATAAAAAATTTAAAATAAAAATGTGTCAATAAAGTGATGAGTATAATTGAAATTACTCTGTCAATTTCAACTTAAGTAAAAGATTGAAGTTAGAAGTTGAGTTAGCAGCTAATTAAATAAGTAATCTAATTGACTAATAGAGGATATTCATGATGAGGTCTTTCAAAAGGTTAGGTGACTTTTTAAACAAGCATTTAATGCTTAAAGGTGAAAGCTTTATGCTTATTTTAGTTTATATAATAGGTTGATCTATGTAAATTTCATTAATATTTAAAAAATTGTTGGGTCCAATTCAAATTTACAATTTAGTACAAGTATTCAGAAGACTAATTAGCTAATGAATGCAATTGAGTGGATGATATATATTTTTAATTATTTTGATTAAATAGTTGAATTTCCCTAGAATTTCTACCTATTTAAGTTAAGAGTGGTTAAAATTGATTTTCTTGAAGACAATAGAAAGCTCAAGTATAAGGATATTTGATGTGTATGAAATATGATATTTACTAATCTATAATGCTTTCTCAAGAGATTAAACTCCTACTTAATATTATTTTACTTATTAATAATAGATGCACTTGCCTTAGTTATAGGTAATAGATTAGTAAGGTTAGCACAAGTTACCAATGCTTTCTCTCCGATATTTCCAAAGAACTTAATATTCTTTCTTTTAGCTATTGGACACCTAGTGATAAATTCTATAAATTCCCTTATATCATCAAAGTGCAAGCCAACACTAAACTTTCAACATATCTACATTAAAAACTTCTCACCCTTAAATTGTTATCTTTTACTCCCCATTTATATTTCAATCACTTCCTACAAAACTATTATTGTCATCACTATGAATATAATCCCTCCCTTCACCCTTTTGCCCATCTTTTAAATTGTTTTCTTCCTTTATATGGACAATTTCTTCCTATTTCCTTGTTAATCTACATTTACAAGATCCAATAAAGGAAAAGCATAGACATTTCTTACATTAACCATCTCTTCATTATCATTACCTAAAATAAAACTATAATGCTCAACTAATTTTTCATTTTAAACCCAAATTTAACTTTATCTTTATTTAATACTGCAATTTTAGTACATATACCTAGCATTAGATTGACTATTAAAATTTTAGCTCTACAAACACCCTAACATCTTCACTTATATTAATACCCCTAACTTCAATAGTATTATAAATAAATCAACTTTAGTAACAGAAACATTATTTGAAAAGAAATACTAAGGGTTAACCTTCTAGTTAGGGATTTCAAATAGAAATCATAGAGAAGAAAATAAATTTATTGATGGAATCAAATACGCACCATTTCTATACAAAAGTATTTGGTTATTAGAGAAAAATTGATATACTTTTAATGTCAAATCAATATCAATTAGGCTAAAATAATGAACGGTCTTGTTAATACATAAATGTATAACTCTCTAAGAATTTCAATTGCCTTCATATTCATCAATTTCAGAATTAGGTTCAAGATTTTCCCATTCCTTTTCATCAATGGACTCCTAACCTATATTTTTCAATAGCTTCAACAGTCTTAGATTCTTTAATAGCTTCAATAAAACATTACGGGAAACCATATTCATTTCATTTTATGCATTTCCACTTCCTTCACAGACCATTTTAGCTACTTCATTTATGTACACCTCAACACTCATTTCACTTTTTAGTTGAGATATTAAAGATGTAAACCCCAACCTATTATCAACAATATGTAAAGAACTTCATTCTTTTATTTCTTGTAATAAATCTCCTCCATATGAATCCCACAAGCTAAATAAATGATCTCCACAACCCATCATGTATCAAAACTATTTAATTTCTATTGGCCACTCAATATTCAATCCTCTAGCATACCCCTTAAATCTTGTCATAAAACATATCCTTGATATATAACAAGGACACATTTATTGTCTTCTTCCTTCTATATGAAATAAATACAATTATACGTTTGGGACCATTACAATGTTAAATAAACAAATATTATAAAATATCCATATAAGACAAAGTGATAGGCAATACATTATCTTCATCTTATGTTCCCTAAAATAAAATTTTGACATTTTTTATTAACCTCAGATGCAAAAAAATATATGAAAAAGCTATAAAATTAATGCCTAAAGGCAATTTAAAATTTTATTGACCTCATTTTCTTTAGTTTCACAATATCAAATTTTGATAAACAAATTAATTACATACTATAAAAAATCATAATGGAATCTAATGAACTGATGATTTTTCTAACAAAGTATACCATATGCATATATAAATCCAAAGCTACTGATACAAATTTAAAAATTCTAAAAAACCACAAAAATTTTAATTTAATACAGTAAATACCTCAAAGCTGCATCTCCTCTGTGGCTCATCTTCGATGTGCCATCTTGCATGTTGTTCTTTTTTTTCCTTTACTTTTTTCATTGTGAAGAGATTGTCGTTTGGGGATTTTATTCCTTTCCAATTCAATGACTCCATATTTAACGCTAAGCAGATGTTTGGTTTATGGATTTCATTCATTTCCAACTGTTGACTTCACTTTATTACTTTAGGGATTTTGTCCCTAAAGGTTTCAATTAGGGTTTATTTTGTACTATTTCTTTGTTCCTTCTAATTTAGGCTTCTTTATTTTAATCTAGAGTTTGGATATGATCTTCCAAATCATTTTAGCTTTTCACAAATTTTAGGGGATGGATAATTTTTAATAGTTAAGGAATAGATTTTTTAGTATTTGAAGTTTCATTAGGGATTTAATTTTTTCTAAGTGTTTGAGATTTACAAAACTTAAATATTCATTTAGGGATTATATATATTTTAATATTTTTTGGTTTCATGTAAGGATTTATTTAGGGTTTTATTTGAAGATTCACTTAGTAAGGAAGTTTAGTTATCCTTTTTACTAATATTTTAGTCCATGTTAGAGACCACATAAAGTGCTATGTTAACAATAAATGAAGGGGTTATGGCTTATTCAAAACTTTTGTCAAAAGTGGCTGACAAAGGTAATGATGACAATGGGCTTTACAAGCTTCAACTTGAGTACCGGAGCTTAAGCCTCAGTCAATAAACTTGGTTTTGGCTAGGCCAACTAGTTTTTTTATGATTGAATAGATTTGATAAAATTTTCAAGTCCAAACTCGAATTTGATTCCAATCAAGTTGAGCTTCATCTTGTTGACTTTATGTAGACCCAAGCTAACTTTTCATCTTCAGAAAAAAGCACCATTTTAGTGATATTCAAATTCTTTAAACACCAATTCAATGATTTTTAAAGTTTAAACACTAAAGTGGATAATGAGACAAACTTTAAATACATGTAGAACTATTATCCTATAAAATAATATTCATCTATTAGTTTCAAATGGTAATTTTTTTAATACGAATTCATACTTTAATTTATTATTAAAATTTGGAGCTTACCATTAGTTTTTCTCTATGATACTGTAAAGTTCCCTATAGAAAACAAGATTTTTTATTATTATACTTTAGGCAATCAAATTGATATTAAGAAAACATTTAGGCATTCACATAATCATTATTTTAGAAAATAAATTTTATTTATTAGATTAAAAATGGTAAAACTTTTTTATACATTCATAAGTTTATTAACAATTAGATTTATTTTTTACCATTAGTTTTTCTTTATAATATGCTAAGAGTTTTTTTATAGAAAAGATGAATTAAATTAGGCTATAAAAGGCAATCAAAGTTTACAAATACATATAAACTTACAAATTATAAATACAATATGAGAAAATCACATGTAAAAACCCTAAACTTTTCCTTTCACGTGTCTATAAAATTTCATTTTGTGTGAATGGTGTTTTCGGGTGAATGTAAATTTTGTTTTCGCTAAAAGGTGAATTGGGGACCAAACCTTGAATGATTTGACAATACTTAAGACAAGTATTAAAAGTCAAATGATAGTTGACAAATATTGGAGTTGATTGGTAAGGAAATAGACCAAAAACAAATTCGATCGAATGGATTTATGTTAGATCAAGATTGACCTTGTTTTAAATTATCATAGAGAAAATTGGAAGCATTTTTGGACTAAAACATAAGGACATAAACCAAGAGTGAGAGAATCAATCATAATTAAGGATAGTTAAAGTAAATCAATCCAACTTATATGTCGATATGTTTAGGTACAAAATGTTAATAAGTGGATATGAAACTTCTATTGAAATTGGACAGATTTTTCTTAAGCCACTTAATTATTTTGGACATGAAAGAATACATGTACATGTGAATGAGCCTTAAATGGTAGCTGTCATGTACATGAATAAGTTCTCATTATATTGGAACAAGAATACATGAAAACCTCATACTGCCACATTTATGAAGGAGTAGATGTGAGGGACATAAAATTAATTACATGCGAGACCAATTCATAGTCTGGACGTGTGTCATTTTGGTGAGAAAAAATCAAAACAACCTGTTTTATGTAGGAGACAAGAATTGTCATGGAAGATGTAAGCAGTTAATGGATTAATTAAACAAAGATGGTAAGAGCTAACATAATGGACAACTGTTGGAAATCAACCTTGGAACCTTTTGGACAACTCTCTTCGACGTGTAACTTGTACAAAGAAGATGAAGGAGTTGCTCCACCTTCATTTCACTAATTTTTTCCTTCTCCTTTGGACAAGAATTGATGATGAATAATTGCATCTGTTCCCTTTATGCATATATCTTCTAATTTATTGCCTTTAGGAAATAATTTATGCATGGTGCTTAAGCTTCCAACTGTGGACAACATCTTCATCAATGCCAGCTACATATAGGGAAAAGATGGATAGCATGTTACCACCTGATTTTGGTATGCTAAATCACTTTTGCCCATCCTCTTTAGCTAGTCACGTGATGCTTAAGATGGGAACATGAATTCCCTTACTAATTATGTGAATGTTTGAGTTGATTGTGTGGTTAAATGAAGAGAAAAATAGTATGGTAAATGGAGAGAAAAACAACATGTAGACCCATATCTTATGTATGTTGTTCAATGGTTATTAATTGGCAGTATGTAGATTACATATTTGTTGCCTAATGGTTGTTCAATGGCAGCATGTATGTTATATATAGTTTAATGGTTCAATGCAAGGAAAATAGCATGTATACACTATGTATGTTATTTAAATGGAAAGAAGATAGCATTTATAAATTATAAGATAGCATTTATAAATTATGGACATTGTTTAATGGTTAAATAAAAAGAAAATAAAATTTTAATCTTACTAAATGTTAAGATTTTGGCTAAGCCCTTTGTCATAAAATTTTGAAAACAAGGTGGTAAGTTATGGATGTACTTAGCAGGTTTTAGGAACCCTTCACCGGTCTCTCTCATAGTTGAGTAAGACATAAAGTTTTCTAATCACCGTAGACTTAGGACTAGTAAAGGAAAATCACTTAACACGTAAGGATGATTAACAATAAACAACAAACTATGAGTGTATCCTTAAATTGATTTTGCAAAGATGGTTTTTACCTTACTATGAAAAGTATGTTTATGAATAATTTCATTGGTGCTACTATTTAAATTTAAAATTCAATCTTCTTGAGGTTTACATATGCTTTGATTTAACATTAAATTGAGATTTGGATTTGAATTGACATTTGTATGCACTTGGAAGCCAATGAGATGTACACATGTTTTGAGTTGGCATTAAATTGAAATTTGTATATGCTTTATATTAACATGGAAATGGATTTTATTATGATTTTAATTGGTATTAAAATGAGACGCACTTATATATTAATTGTGATTTAGCCTATAGTATGCCATTAGGTCTTTATACATATGATTATATCAATCAAAGTATGTCTTAACGTGCATGGTGGTTTTTGGGAGGCGTCTGTTACTAACAAGGGTGGTGTTATGTCTCTTAGTATATCTTGTGAGTCACCCTTTGCATGTGTGGAGTATATATTGTACTAGCACTGTTACAGGTAAGAAACGTAGAACTAGCTTCGTAACCACTGATTTATATATAGTGCTAGCATCGTTATAGGTAAGTGATGCAGAACCAACTTCATAACAATCAGTATATAGAGATTAACTAGCCACAAGTAAGCGATGCAAAACTAGCTCCGTGACCTTACACTTAATGGGTACCAGATGGCAAAGAAAATTTGTGATGGGCTATGATTTTTAAAAAATAAAGTTCATGAAAATATTGATTGCCTTCACTGTTTATAAAAGAGGAACTCGATCTCATAAAAATATGTATGTTTTGTTTTACATGTGCAATGATCTTGTGAAATGAAAAGAATGTGTTTTGTAAGAACATTAGTTATTACTTGAAAAGAAAAGAAACTGCTTTCTTTCATGGAGGTTAATATTTGTATAATTTTTTTATGGAAACCAATAACACTCATTGAGCTCATTTAGCTCACACTTTATTTTCTGTTTTTAAATAAAACCTCCCAGATGCACACTCAGGGCTTCAGTAGTAGGGACTCCACCTTGCGAGTAGTCAACTTTGTCACATGCTGCTGTGTAGGCATTTATTTCCTTGTACATATTTTTAAGAACAATTGCAAATCCTTGAACATGTTTCGGAATGTACATTTGTGTAAAGAATGGATGTGTATAAAGGTTTTTCAATGGAATACATGATTTTGTTTTAGCTTTTCAAAGTTTATTGATGTAACTATTTGAGACTACATATGAACTGATTTGAAGTCCATAATTTGGAGTTGAGAAATTGATATGATAATAGACGTTTTTTGAACTTTTACAGGGAATTTGAAATTTTTGGGATGTCAAAATACAGTCATTGTGCTGTCGAAAATTTTAAGAAACTGAAAAACAAAACTCCATTGTTTATATTTATTATTGTTGAGTTGAAGCTTTTCCTTAACAAGTGCAATAGGCTTCGCTTCACGAGAACTTTCTAGCTAACTCGAATATCGACTAAAGAGCCACCGTGGAGTGTCGGGCAGGTCGCCTAGTCATTACAAGATAGGGGCCTATCATCATATGTGACTATAGGCTTGCTGAAGAGGATTACATCATACTGCACTTAATGAAACATAAGTTACATATTCCAATTAGTGGTGAGATACGCTATGTCTTGAAATTTATGCTTGTAAATTCTTATATGGTTTCTAATGTGTTGTATTAGTTGATTGTAGAATTGCTCCTTGTTGAGGCACTTTTCTTGAAAAATACAATTACTTCTTTCATCCCAAATAGTTGTGACTAGAGAAGATAATGATAAGCAAAAGTACCATTTCGTTGCTCTGTTTGGATGTTTGATGACATAACAAACTCTTGAGATTGTTCAAATCATTTGAGGCATCAACAATATAACATTTGTATATAATTGTTTTCCAAATTTTTGCAACAAAACTACATTGGAAAAATAAATGATCTATACTCTCTTCAGCCTTTTTACAAAGAATACACCAATTTGTGAAGATCATAAACTTTGTTAGTTTGTCTATAGTTGGTAGTTTGTTCTTCATTGTTATACATAGTGTAGTGGAAGCCCGAGGTTATAAATGACTAAATCATACAATTATAGTCCAAGGAAATATTTCCAAGAACCTTTATGCATGATTGATTGGTGAAGATACCATTGCAAGTGTGTTTCTAGATAATGTTGTCATTTTTAGCATTGATGGATGTATAAATAATTTATGATTTCAATGGATTAGGGATTGATGCTTTTCTAATAGTCTCCTTCTTTAAAAGAGCATTTACAATTGAAGCTCCTTATTGAATCAATGGTCTGAGGATTGAGGCAGTAACCATTTTCCCCAAAGGACCAGTTGATATCCCAGCTATCTTGCCAAAAATTGGTTGATTAACCATTTCTAACGAGATGAATGAAATCAGGCCTAAATTCTTCCCTCATCTTGAAGAAGGCTTTCATAGTTAAAGAGGCATAGTTCTTCACATCCAAGTTCCATATACTTTTGTTCTTTATGAATAAATTATGAATCCATTACACCATAAAGCCTTCTTGTTAGTTATAATTCTTTATAGCCTTTTAGATTACTATATTCATAGTTTTAAGAGCAATTATGTTTAGGCCTCTATGATCTTTAGGAATACACATATGCCCCCATTTCATCTTGACCCTATTAGGAGTTTCTTTATAACTAGACCATATAAACTTATTAAAGATCTTGTTAATGACTTTAATGATGTTGACAGGAAAGGCAATGTAGCTTACACCAATAAACATTGTTAGAGTTTAAAATAGAAACAATGAGATGTGCTCTAACAGTAGTGGAGAGAATTCTAGAGCTTTACGAGGATATCCTATTCTTGATCTTATCAATCAAACTACTAAAATATCTTTTGTTTAACCTTGAAGTTGCCATTGGAATGCCAAGATACATTATTGGAAGATTTGTTGCTTGAAACAATTAATAGAATCCAAGATTAACTCTTAGTTTGTAGCACTCTTCGAAAGGAGAAAACCACTCTTCGAATAATTAACTTATAGACCAGTCATCTTATTAAAGAACTTCAGAGCTTTTATAAGGGTTGAAAAAAATGTAGAATCACCTTTAGAGAGCATAATGAGATTATCAATAAGACAAAGACTGGTAACTTGCAATTTCCTACATTTGGAGTGATATTTGAACTCCTTGGTTCTTTCGACAACCCCTTTAAGAAATCTATTGAAAACTTCCATAACTAAAACAATGGGATAAAGAGAAATGGGATCACCTTGGTGAATTATTCTACAACTTTTAAATGATTTTGTGGACTAACCATTGATAAGAATGTTATAAGAAGGAGAAGTGATGCATTGTCTGATCTATTGAATGAAAGTATTAGGAAACTCCATAGCATAAAGGATATTGATTATAAAATCCCAATCAATATTTTCATGAGATTTTTAAAGATAAATCTTGATATATTAATTTGATCTTCCTTTCTTCCTTAAATAAGCTTTCACTAACTCTTGTAGTAATATAATATTGTCACCTATAATCCTTCTAGGAATGTAAGCACCTTGAGTAGCACTAATGTGATTTAAAAGAACCTTTTTCAATCTATGAGCAAAGATTTTGGAAATCAAATTATAAATGGAGTTGCAACAGGCTATGGGATGAAAGTCTGAAAAATGCTTAGACTTGCCACTTTTGGGAATAAGTGCAATGAAAGTCTTGTTAATCTCTAAAAATAGGGATCCTTTATTAAATGATTCCAAAACAACTCCTGAAATAAGATTTCTTATAAAGGGCAAAGACTTAACGAAAAGGTGTATATTAAAACCATCAAGTCCAATAGCTTTATAAGAATGTAGAGATTTCATAATTTCATCAATCTCCTAAAAAGGGACAAGCTTACATAGACTATCAGCTTCCTGGATTGAGATGCACCCCTATAAGATTTCTTTGGGTAGGGAGCTAGTAGAGTGAGCACTGGTTGGCATATTCATCAAACCTAAAAATTGAATGATGCCCCTTCAAGCAATTGAGGCTAAAAGTCCAACTTGAGATTGTTGTACTCTAAGGAATCAATTTTGTTTCTAGATCTTTTAGAAATAATATCCTTATGAAAATAAGAATTTTTTGTCACCACTCTTTAGTCAGTCCAGTTGGGATCTCTATTTCATAAGGAAAAAAAAATCATATAATAGAGCTTTGGAAAAGTTATGCAAGGTAGTCCTCTCCAAATCCTATAACTGAGTGGATAGTGGATTGTTATAAAAATCTTGTTGAATTCTCTCATGGTCCTTCCTCATAGTGTTAATAAGATGTTAGGAATTACTAATATTTTTCTTAAAAAGCAGCTTCATCTTTTGTTTGATAAGATGTTTTTAGCATAAACAAATTTTTTGGAGCCTCTGATTTTCTCTTTTAAAGCATGCCAAATGCCTTTATCAAAACCTGTTAAATCAATAATGAAGTCATTAAATCTAAAAGGAATTTTGGGACTTACGACAGATATTTGAATGAGTATAGTAAGTGATCTAGGAGATTACTACAAGAATAGGTAGAAAAACAATTTCAAAAGGCCGCTATCCATTAAATGTTTGCAAGAATTTGATCTAACTTCTTTCTAATGAAATGTGCTCCAGATTGTTTATTACTCTAAATAAAGAAATTTCCACTAAATGGGATGTCAAATAGTTGAGTATCATCTACACATTTTCTTAACTATAAACAAGGATTTCCAACATATCTGCATCCTTTAGCTTCATCAGCTTTTAGAATAGAATTAAAGTTCCTAGTAAAGTTCCAAGGATTAGAGATGTTTATAGCTGCATCTCTAATTTGATCCTAAGGAAAGGTCCTCTGATAAAAGACATTTTGTGCATATTAGAAGGATATAAAGAGTGGTTGAGCTGAGTTCCTAAAAGACACCTCAAAATGGATGATCTAGTCTGAAACTAGTCTAGTTCATGCAAATAATACAAAAGAATCATGAATGACCATATTAAGCCATTGGAGTGACGGTTATGGTTTGTGATTTCTATCTATTAAGATGGAAAATAGTTTAGCATGTTACAACTGCCTTATTTCATGTGAGATTTCAAATACCTACTATCACAATTTTATTATGCAAAACCATATTTCTTATTAAAAGTTTCTTGTTAAGAGCATTTACTCATCTAACATTCCAAGCTAAGATATTCATGAGCTGGCTCCATAGATGGAGTCTTATTTTTCCTATTAGATTCCTCCTAATAAAAGTTTTAAAATCTTGCTTGGAATTATCCTATTGGTCCATAGTTTTACTAAAGGTTCCAGATGAAATGCCTTTACAAGTTACATGCTCTAGTCTCTTCTCTATGCAGTTTGTGATTTTTTGTCCATTAACTCTTTTATCTCCATCCTTTGAAGGTGTATTAATGTCTATACAATTATTTTTTCTTCTAGTTGTGACTTCCTCATCAACATGAGAGTAGCTTTCCTTAGCTAAATTAATAGATATCGGCAAATGAGGTGCAATATTGTGCTCCATGAGTTCTTGGTAATTACCTATTGTAAAATTCTTTCCAGTAGGTCTCAAATTTTACTTATTTATCGGTTGTGATTTCTATGCATAAGAAACTTTCAATTCATCCTCAATTGGTTCAAGGTTTTCATTTAATATGATGAATGGAATCACCTCAGGCAAATCAGTCATAAAAGTAAATAATATGCAAATCGTTACAATTTTGATTCTTTTAATCTCAGCAATGGCTTGATCCATAGAGATGGGCTTGCCAATGTAGCTAGCTATATGGATGAGACTAGTTAGTCCAATACTTCAATGGCATATCATGTATAGAAAGCTGTATGGAAATATATTCTCGTTTAATCTCTTTCAATTTTAATCCAGGTCTCCATAAGAGTTTGTTGTGTACATGCCAAGGTCCAGCTTGAACCACTATCTTAGCTTCTTCAGAACTTGCAAATTTGAAGAGGAAAACATCTTTATTATTCATAAGAACATCATGCATTCTATGTTACTTCCAGTTGCACATAACTCATTGCTTCACAACTGGAAAGGTTATCCTCTTGTCTAGGAAAAAACCTAGAATGGTGGATGTCCAACTATCAATTCCAACTTTAATAAGTTCTATAGATGGAGAGACAATCCTGTCCTCAGAATTTTCACTGGGAAGGTAGGAATTCATTTTCAATTCTGGTATAGAATCACCTGCCACCTATACCCATGTTTTTCTAATGGGTTGAGGAAGAGTATCAAAATTTTGTGCAATGCAATAGGAAATAATAGGAGACTCCTTAGAAGAGGTGGCTCAAATTACAGAGCAGAAAGGTTGGAGTTAGAGGTTGGAAAGCTTTTACATCTATACGAACAAGTTAAGGACTGATGGATAAAAATGGAGTTTATTGGATAATTGTTGAATAGGAAGCTAGAGATTAGGGGAGACAAGGAGTAGGAAGGTAAAGGTTTGAGGAAATAGTGGTTACTAGGGAAAGGAGAAAAAATGAAGAAGATCAAAAGTTTGGTGCAACAATAGGTGTAGTGCAAAGAGCATAAGTAAAAGAGGGAAAGAAGAAAAGAAGGGACTCACAGGCGTAAGTCAAGAGTCAGAAGAAAGTAGTAAGCTAAAAGGAACTGAAAGGTTTTATAGGGGAGCATCCGTTGTAGTAAAAGCAAGTGTATGAATAGTAGCTTACGAGAGGAAGTAGAAGCTTCATTGTAAATGATATGCTAGGAGTTTCTTGTAAAAGTCTATTTATTTTTATATTTTATATCATAGTTTGATACAGATATAACTAAATACAAAAATTTGCTACAAATATATAATATCTCAAAGATATTAGATTTAGATAAATTTGGTACATCGTTTACTTTTACAACAAAATTTAAAGACTCATATACAAAAGAAAGATAACATATGCAACTAATCATTGCTGACAACACATTTATATTAATAAATTAGATTGATGGATAGTAAATGCATATTTGAATATAAATATACTATAATATTTAAAAAGTTTTGCTTGTTATTTTATAGTTTTATAGTATATTTGGTTTTAATCGGCCTTAAGTGCATTTATAGGTCATAATTGCCTTTATGGACCTAAAGGAGAAGAATTTGAATGAAATTGCCACATGGAACAAAGATTTGAAGCAACTAAAGACCTACACAATCATGTATAGAGACTGTGTAAGTCTTTGTAAATGTGTGAAGATCGAAGAATTTGAGCTTTGGTTATGTGGAGTTACATACCCGTATATCTTGATATACACGACGATATGTATTGCCTGTGTAAGTCTTTGTTCCTATTTAAAATTATGAATTAAGGTGTTTTGAATATACATAGTCTCTGCACTCCTGTGTGAGTGACCTTGTCTATCTCAAAAATCCTAATTTTTATTATAAATGGACAAGAGAGGAGGCAAATAAGAGAGCCAAATTTTTAAGAGTTTTTAAATAGTTAATAACATTCAGAGTCAATGATTTTGATCAAGGGATGAGGAAAACACAAATTTAATAGCAAAAAATCTTATATAAAGCTACATCCAATCCAAAAATGTAAGAAGATTCAATAGAGGAAAAAGGGAGATTTAAAATTATCAACTCTTTGTTTTCTAGTTTATCTTTTGCATGTTTGTTATCGATTTCATTTTCTATGAGTAATTAAACGTGTTTAGTATCTAGGTGTGATGAACCCTAGTTTTTGATAACAATATGTTCTGATATTTTATCTAATGCAATTATATTAATTAATTTATTGCAATTCAATTATACGCTTTATTCTTGCTTTAATATATCTGGAATATTAGTGCATAATTTGATTTCATTTAACTAAGATTGATAAATCCTCTTATATGAATAGATCTACTATAATTGAAAGGAGTTGCATGCATGCCCAGAGAGAGGCCAACATAAATCCTTTAGATTAGGGTCAAACCTAATAGTAGAATTCGAAACTCGATAATGCAATCATAGGGGTTTTAAGGTTTTAACTATAAAGGATTTCTCTTAATCAACTGATGGATTAGTTATTAATAGTCTTGAGAAAGATATTAACATAAGATAGTAATTTTCACAGTCTAATAATCAATAATATAATTACATGGTAATTAATATTTAATGATTTTCAGGGGGATTCATTACCTAGAAACTACTATTTGATATTGATTTTATCTTACGTTCATTATTGTTTCCAATTTTAGTTTAATTTTTAATTAAAATCCAAAACCTTATTCATAGGTTAGGTAATAGAAAAAGGGTAATTACTAGTACTTATCATCTTCACGGGATCGACCTATACTTGTCTGTGCTAGCTACAACTATACCTTGTACTTGCAATAATTTAAATATTGACCTTAATCCTAGTTAATCAAGTCTTTGATGTCGTTGTCAAGGATAGTAATATTAGGAACACTTAGATTTTATTACTCTAGCAAATTTTATTTTATTCAATTTTAAGTTATTTTATTTGATAAACTTGTTTAGTTTCTTTTTTCTTATAGATTTTGACTCTTGATTAGTTTATGACCTAAATTAATTTAAAGAGCCTAATAAACACAAATCTATAAATTGAGAGAACAACGCATAGAAATCTTCTTAGGATGCAACTGAGAGAGTTTGAACTAGATCGTCAAATAGAAGACTTGGGAGGTTAAGTGGATACTAAAGAATTGTACAAAATGACTGATCAACCAAGGAACGTGTTTGAATATGCTAGACTAAACTTGAATAGAGTAGATTCTAGCATCATTAGACTGACTATGAGTGCTAACAATTGCGAGATAATCCAAGTATCATACAAATGATGCAATGGTTGGTCCAATTTGATGGACTCAGAGATGACAATACAAACGTGGACATCTCAAATTTTTTAGAGATTTGCTATACATTAAAAATTAACAGAGCTAATGATGATGCCATCAGATTATGGTTATTCCCATTTTTACTAAGAGGGAAGGCTAAGCAACAGTCAAGCTTGATGCCACGATCATCACTGGCAACATAGGAATAAATGGTAGAGAGGTTCTTGTTGAAGTATTTTCCACTAGCCAAAAATGCTAAATTAAGGAATGATATCTCCTCTTACTCCCAAGTTGATGCTAGATCTTTATATGATATATGGGAGCATTTTAAAGAGATGTTGAGAAGATTCCCACATCACAGTTTACCCAATTTGGATGTAAATCCAAACATTTTATAATGGGCTCAATCAAAATACAAGGAAGTCAATTGATGCAATAGCTAGAGGTATGCTCAATAACAAGACACCAGAAGTGGAATAAGACCTTATTGAGGATATGGTTATGAATAACTACCAATGGTTCATGTCACAAGCAAGAATCAATAAACCAACGAGAGTGTATGAAGTGGACACAGTGACGAGTTGGAAAACTAAGTGGAAGCATTGAATAAGAAAATAGATAAACTAACCATAAATCCACCAAGTCAAGTTATGTAGCACAAGGTGTGCAGGCTAGATCATTAAGGTCAAGATTGTCAAGTAGCACAGCCCAAGCATGTGGGCTATTTAAGGAATGCTCTTAGACCCTAAAATAATCCATATAGCAACACGTACAATCCAAGATGGAGGAATCACATCAATTTTTCTTGTGGAAATCAAGGAAAAAAAAGAAACAATCCTCCACTAGGATTTCAGTAGCAAGCACCTCTACCTTAGAAGCTTAGTGTGGGAGAGATGATGTCAAAATTTGATAAAAAATTAGATATGAAACATTAGAGAATGGAGGCTTCCGTACTCAACTTAGAGGTTCGAATCGACCAACTAGAAAGATATTAGCTGAAAGGCCAAAAGGGAATTTTCCTAGCACAGCTAAACCAAATCCTAACTAGCATGTGAAGGTAGTCACCTTTAGAAGTGGAAAGGAATTACAAGTAGATAATAGAATCTAAAGTGAGAGGAGGATCATGAGAAGAGCCAAGAGAAGACTAAAAATATAGGGTCTCCTTTAAAAGTTAAAGAATTTTAACCCACCATACCATATCCAACAAAGTTGAAGAAGGATTGTATGGATAAGCAATTTGTTAAATTCCTTGAACTATTAAAACAACTTCATATTAACTTACATTTTGTTAAAGCTCTTACACAAATGTCAAAGTATGAAAAAAATTTTAAGGAGCTACTATCTAACAAGAGAAAGTTGGAGGAGTTGGCTGCAGTGAGATTAAGTGAGGAATGCTCCACAATCCTGCCAAACAAGTTACTAGAGAATCTTAAATATTTAAGGAGTTTTACTATTGCTTATTTTATTGATAATTTTTCAGTATAGAAAGCTTTAGCTAATTTGGGGGCTAGTATATTTAATGCCCTATAATTATTTAAGAAATTGGGATTAGGGGAACCTAAACCCTCTAGGATGAGTATATAATTGGCCGATATATTTGTTAAATATCCTAGGGGTGTCATTGAGGATGTTTTCGCTAAAATTGATATGTTCATCTGCCCAATAAATTTTGTAATACATGATATGGATGAAGATATAGAAGTACCCTTGATTCTAGGTCGACCCTGTTGGATCACTTATGGCCCAGGAATGCATAATGCATAATAGAATGGACCGTAGGATTTCAAGTCTTGTGCCTTGGTTAACCAAAAATTTCACAACAAGAAGTGTACGGAATTACCTCTTGAAGCGCGCAAATTGAGATTCTTTTCAAATATCTTGACGCTGCAGCTCGCGAATGTCCTCTACCAGTATCCACATGAGGATAAACGATCTGGGCAGCGACTAATGTATGCTAGTATGTTCTAAAACACTTTAGAACGCCGCACAATTTTCTCTAGGCAAAAAGGAAGAGTGGCTAGGTGGCTAGGGTTTTTCGTGTGTCTTTTAATGAGACATAAGCCCTCTATTTATAGAGAAGCCCTTATCCATATTCCTAGTGGGAATAGGACAATCCTATTTTAATAGGAATAAGAATATTATAATCCTAAACCCATTAGGATTATGGAAGCCCAATAAGTTTCGGCCCATGTTATATCTCATATAATAAAAGCCCGATAACTTAATTCAATCTAACCCAATAAATATATCCACATATATTTATTTAGTGCCTTATAAATTAGGCCCAAGAGAATAAGCCCAAATCACATCACTCTTTATGTGCGATCCTGTAGTAGGGATGTCAATGGGCCAGGCCGGGCCCGAGCCGCGCTCGGATCGGCCCGGCCCGGCCAAAAAAAAGACGGGCCGCTGGCCGACCTATGGCCCGCGTGGCCCC
>JAOTAY010000008.1:24787279-24800023 GCA_025629805.1 Erythroxylum baracoense | reverse complement strand
GTAGAGAACTAAATGTATGTGAAATTTATGCTTTAATATTAATGCTTAATAATTATCACTTATTAACATAAATATTGCCTTCGTTAGGACCAAATATAAGAAAGCATTCAAGAACAGTCTCAGTTGTTTGAAGATGTTGATGAGAGTCAAACCTATCTTCATGCAGTGGGTGGTAGGGACCATCGTAGAAGGATATTCAGCTTATGTTTATTTGTAAACACATGTTATTCGCAATCCTCCATATCCAGTATAGCAACATCTAGTAGGCTGTTCGCACCCAATAAAGTCCATGAGCTTCAGAGCACAGTACAGGCACTGACAACTCAATTGCAATAGTCGATGGAGTACATAGCCTAGCTCTGTAATGAGGTGGATGAGTTGAAAGGGAAGGGCAACACCTCATCGTAAAATTCAGAGCATCCGCATTCACCAAATGAATAGCATAGTTGTAGTCACTAAATGAATAGTTGTTAAATACTTATTGTTGTACAATTAAGATAATTTTTACTTTATATCATCAATCAACTTTATGTTTTAACAAATTAATTGTAGAAACAAATCAAAATATTATCAACAGATAACTGATAACTGTATAAATTATGCCTCAATCATAATATTATCAAATAAAATTAAATGTAGGGAAAAATAAAAATAGTATCAGACTATTTACCAATAGAAAATCAAAATTCGTTTGTAAAGTGTTATCAATTTACCGATGGACAACTAATTTTTGTCACCGTAGTTGGTTGCGAATTTATTGATGAAGCTGCGAAATCCATCAGTAAATATACCGAAGAACAAATCTTCATCTGTCAGTTGCTAAATTTATCGACTAAAGCCAACGTTCTGTCTAAAAATTTACCGACAACATAAAATTACTGTCGCTAAATATAGTGATGGAAATAAATATCCGTCAGTAAATTAGCGATGGATAATCTGTGCTCCGTCGATAATTATTTCCTACGGTCGCTTCTTTGACGACTTGCTCCGTTGATAAATTTCGTTGCAAAATTAGATTACCGACAGAAAATCTACACTTTCCATCGGTAATGTTCGTCACTAAACACTATTTTTCTTGTAGTGACATAAAGTGCAAGAAATACAAAGAAGACAAACTAATCACTCCCCTTAGATTTCATCTCCTCAAAATCAAAATCATTACTCTTTCTCCCCCTTTTGTTAATAAGTTTGATAAACTTTCTTACTAAAGAGTGCTGTTGAACATTTAAAGAGTCAACATAAAATGACAATTTTATTGAATCATTCCTAATTGCATTTAATTTGAAAAATCCTAATTTTAGTACTATCAATAAATGATTATTTGAATATAATTATACACCCAAATTTAATGTGTTTTGCTTGATATTTAATAATTTTATAGTATTTTTGGTACTTAATTTGCTTCAAGTGCATTTGTAGGTGATAATTACCTTTTTTGATCAAAATGAGAAGAATTCAGATGAAATTGTGGCATGGAATGAAGATTTGAAGCAACTTGGACCTATATGACTATGTACAGTGATTGTTTAAGTCTCTGTAAACTTGTGGAAAACATTTGAAAAATATTGGTTCTAGTCATGTGAAGTTACACACACATGTATATTAATATACGCGACTTTGTATATTGCCTGTGTAATTCTCTGTGCCTATATTAAATTGCAAATTCAAGTGTTTTTGGACATACACGGTCACCTACACGATCGTGTTTGTTGACTGTTGATTGTGACTATTTCATGAGTAGCCAATATTTAATACCGTAAGTGCACGACATAGTTGTAGCCAGTACCAATAAATACGAGTCGATTTCACGAGGATGGTAAGTACTAGTAATTACTATTATTCTATTATCTAGCCTACAGATTGATTGTGGTTGAATTAATGAAACTAAAATTAAACAATTAAAGTAAACAAACAACACGGTTTAAAGTAAAGAATTGGCAACACTAAATTAATTATCGAAATCAAATAATTAGTACCTAGGTTTCGAATCCTCCTAAACCCTTAACCGATTGATTATTTGTCATGCGATTACGCTGTTGGTTAATTGGACCTTAAAGATTCCTAAGGTATGCTAATAGCTAACCTTTAGTCTACTAACAACCAATCCTAAGGTCTGTAACAAAATTACTCAGGTTAAAACTTATAAGATTGTGTTACTGTATTATGAATCCCTCTATTAGGTTTGACGCTAATCCAGAAGATTTATGTCATCTTATCTCTAGGATTGCAATTAACTCTTTCCAATTATGTAGATCCATTCAAACCTAGGATTTCTCAATCATTAAGTATGAAATTAGATTAAATTCTAAAAACAGATTAATAGACAATAAATAAAACAGATGATTGGATCTCAATAAGCAACAACCACAATTGCAAAGAACCAAAACATGTCAAAGTATTCAAATAGGGTTCATCTGACCAAGATACTAATAGAGAATTTAGCTATACAATGGTGAGCATGAAATCATTTCCATATAAATAGAAAAAAATAGAAAACATTGGCATCATAATTCTAAATCTCTTTAATTGTTCTTTATCGTGTATTCTTACAATGTAGACGTTTGATCTTGTGTTCTGATGGATTTTTTTAATAAAAATCCCGCGTCTTCCACACCTTAAACTCCAAATCACCTCTAGAATCGTCTATAAACTTCTCTAAACATTGCTAGGGGCTCTGTATTCTAATTGGCCTCCAAATGTTTCTTTTATATGAAAATATAGGTTTTTAGCTTATACAGGGTCGTGTACAGGAATGCGTATAATTGGAGATCACCAAATATTGTGAAAGTTTAGAACATCCTTAAACACAAATTCATCATCCTCATATCCATCTTATATATAAAATGAAAGAAATAAAAAGATGAATTGAGAAAGTTAACTTGGAATAGATTAGGAGTGGCAGCAACAGTAGTAACAGCTCCTTCTTCTTATCTCCTCTTCCTTGGTCCTTTCCAAAAGTGGCAAATGGAGGCTCTTTGGAGTAGGTGATTTTCTTTTCCTTTTATAATGTTTTTGCCTTTTAGGGTAAAAACTAGATTTTACACAGGTCAAAAAGTCCAAAATTAGAAATGGAAGTAGATCCCTGCATATGTAACGTTTCTATTATGATCATGATAGGTATTTCACGATCGTGCCACTTGAAATTAAGATCACAATTATGACCTGGTGTTATTTGGTTTTCGTCATGATCGTGACCCTAAGTTTTCCTCCAAGCTTTCTCCAAACTTTTCTAATCTTCTTTACCTGATCTTAAACACTAACAAATACATCAAGACACCTTAAATGCACAAAATTAAAGCCTGATATCATGATCTAATCCACATAACATTAAAGAACACAAACACATAATCACATTAACACAATTCTAAACATAAACATGAACAAATAATCTAATTGACAACTAAAAACATACTAAATTACCCACTAAAACATAATGTAACCTATAACTATCATGCATGAGTGTGAAAAAGTGCACCGCCGTGCATGTGCACTCCTTCTAGATTGTCGATTTTTTATTTTTGATGTCGCGTTTTCATCCAAATTCCTCTTCTTTAAGTCTATAAAGGCAATTATCACCTGTAAACACACTTGAAGCATATTAAGTACCAAATATGCAACAAAAGTATAAAATATCAAGCAAAATACATTAAATATTGGTGGCAAAATATAGTCAAATATCCATCTATTAATTATGTATATCCTAAAAACCCTAGTTTTTACTATAAAAGGATGTGAACAGAGGCAAAACAAGAGGAGGTGAGTTCAGAAGTAATTTTGAATCATAAGAAACATATAGAGGCAACAATTATGAGCGATGGATGAGGAAAACATGAAGAATGCATCAGAAGATCCAATAGATAATAACATCCAATCCAACTTGCAAGAAGATCTATTAGAAGAAAAAGGAGATTTAGAATTATGATTTCTTTGTTTTCTAGTTTTTTTTTGCATATTTATGTTTGGTTTTGTTTTCTATGGATAGGAACTAAATTGTTCAATGCCTAGGTGTGATAAACCCTAAGTTATAATAACAATATTATTTGATTGTTTCTTTAATGTAATTTTATTGATTGATTTGTTAAGATTTGATTATGTGCTATATTCTTGTTCTAATATACCAGGAATAATAGTTCATGTTTTTATTTCATATGATTGAGATTAAGAAACCCTTTTTTTGTGAATAGATCTATCATAATTGGAAGGAGCTACATGCAAACCTAGAGATAGCTCGATGTAAATCATCTAGATTAAGAGTCAAACCTAATAATGTAATTCATAAATTGATAATGCATTATTAGGGTTTTAACTAGAAAGATTTCTATTAATCAACTGATGAATTCATCACCGAGGTGCTAATTATTTGATATAAACGTTTAGAAGTATTTTCCTCTATCTTAAGTTCATCATTGTTTCAATCTTAGTTTAATTGTTTAGTTCGTTGTTTCAATCTTATTTTAATTGTTTAGTTTAATTTTTTAACTAAATCAATATTTTAAATTGATGATAAGATAATAGGAAAAAGGTAATTACTAGTACTTATAGTTGTCGTGGGATTAACCCATGCTTGCCTATATTAGCTACAACTATACTGTGCACTTGTGATGTTAACAGTGAAAATTTATTATAAGAAATAGGTGAATGAAGTTTTTAGCGCACTTACCAGAGATTAGTAACATTAGGAAAACCTAGCTTTTATTAATCTAACCATTTTTAATTTAATTTATTTTAATTTTGCTTCTAGTTTATTTTGTTTTATTGATTGTTTAATTTTCTTGTTCTCACAAACATTAATTCTTTGGTTAGTTACCCGAAGTGATCTAATGAGCCTGGTGAATGAAGATCCAGAAATTAAAAGAATAGCTAATAGAAATCTCCTCAGAATGTAACTAAAAGAGTTCGAGCTAGATCATTAAATATATAACTTGGGAGGTTGAATTGATACTGAGGAATCACACACTATGGTAGACCAAACAAGGATGACGTTTGATTATGCTAGTCCATACTTGATGGAGTGGAGTCTAGCACTGTTAGACCGATTATGAATGTCAATAACTTTAAGATCAAGCTAAAAATCATTTAGATGGTGGAACAGTCTATCCATTATGATATCTCCTCCTACTCCCAAGTTGATTTCGAATCATTATATGTTACATGGGAGAGGTTTAAAGAGATGTTGAGAAGATGCTTACATCATAGTCTACCATTTTGGATGTAGATCTAAACTCTTTATAATGGGCTGACTCAGAACATAAGGCAATCAATAGATGCAACGACTGAGAGTACTCTCAATAATAAAAACCAATAGCAACCCATAATTGTGGACATGGAAATGAACAACTACCAGTGGTGCTCTTCTGGAGTAAAAATTAATAAGCCAGTGGGAGTTTATGAAGTAGATGCAACGATGTAGTTGGTGAAATAGGTGGAAGCATTAAGTAGAAAAATTCTTAGATTGAAGATGAATCCACAAGGTTAAGTTAGTATGAGTTGTGAAGGCTAGAAGATTCAGGTCAAAACTGTTAAGCAGTACTACCCAAACAGTAGATTATATGGGGAATGCTCCTAAACCCCAAAGCATTTCGCACAACAACTTACAATCCAGGATGGAGGAATCACCCCAATTTCTGCTAGGGAAATCAAAGGCAAGCAAGGAACAACCCTCCATCGAGATTTCAGCAATAAGCACCTCAAACTAAGAGGCCTGCTTTAGAAGAGATGATGTTCAAAATTGCTCAAGAATCAGACATGAGACATCAAAAAACAGAGGCTTTTATATATAACTTAGAGGTTCAGATTAACCAACTGGCAAGGATATTATCTGAAAGGATGAAGGGGAATTTGCCTAGTATAGTAGGGACAAGTCCTAATGAACATGGCAGTTGCCTTAGGAGCGAAAAGGAATTACTAACGGATAAAATGATCCAAAGTGTGGAGGAGAATAGCGAAAAGAGTCAAGGAAAGGATAAAGATATAAGGAATCCTCCAAAAGTTAAAAGATTTCATCCCACGATCCTATATCTAACAAAGAAATAGAAAGATTGCATAGATGAGCAATTTGGTAAATTCCTCAAACTATTTGAACAATTTCATATTAACTTACCTTTTGTTGAAGCTCTTGCCTAGATGCCTAAGTACGCAAAAATCTTGAAGGAGCTACTATGTAACAAGAGGAAGTTAAAGGAGTTAGCTACTATGGGATTAAATAAGGAATGCTCGATGATCCTGCAAAACAGGTTATCTGAAAATCTTAAAGATCCAAGGAGTTTTACTGTCCTTTGTTTTGTTAGTAGTCAGTAGAAAAGGCTTTAGTTGATTTAGGGGCCAACATTAATTTGATGCCCTATAAACTATTTAAGAAACTAGGATTAGGTAAACCTAAACCTACTAAGATGAGTATTCAATTGGCTGATAAATCTGTTAAATATCCTAGGGGTATCATTGAGGATGTACTTGTTAAAATTGATAGGTTCATCTTCCTAGTGGATTTTGCAATATTTGATATGGATGAAGATATAGAAGTACCTTTGATTCTAAATCGACCTTTCTGAGCTATAACTAGAGCCATTATTGATGTAAGTGATGGTAAACTAGTTCTTAGGATGGGAGAAGAAGAAGAGGCCACTTTTAAAATATCTAATGCCATATGACATACCCTTTAGTACAATGATTCCTATTTTTTTTATTGATATTAATAATTTTGCAACTTTTGACATTATGTAGGAAATTGTGTCTAAGAACGTGCAAGAGTTATCTATGATTCAAGGTGAGGATTAAAATGATGCTAATAAGCCTCTCATGAGAAAGAAAGAGTTCGAAGGCATAGATAAAAATACAGAGACGAGGTTGAAACTATCCATTAAAGAATCACTAGAGTTAGAGCTGAAGAAACTCTTTGATCACTTAGATACACGTTTATTGAGAAGAAGTCAAAATTTCCTATATTTAGTGCATCAACTTTAGAAGCAGATTAAAAAGAAAAATAGTTAAATGTATTTAAGGAGCATAAAAGTGAAATTGCTTGGAAGATCTCTCATATTTGAGGAATCAACCATTCCTTTTTCATGCACTAGATTCTAGTGGAGGAGGGGTTGAAATTGTTGGCAAAACCTCAAAGAAAGATGAATCCTAATATGAAGAAAGTGGGAAAGGTAGAGGTAATTAAACTTCTAGATGTTGGTGTGATTTATCCTATTTTTGATAGTTCTTGGTGAGTCCTGTGTAGGTTATGCCAAAGAAAGGAGGAATGATAGTGGTATCTAATGAAAAGAATGAGTTGATTCCTATATGAATTGTCACTGGAGAGTATGCATTGATTACAGGAAGCTAAATGATGCAACAAGGAAAGACCACTTCCTTTTTCCTTTCATAGAACAAATGTTGGAACAGCTAGTTGGAAACATGTATTACTACTTCTTGGATAGATTTTTGGGATATCTTTAAATCCAAATTGCTTTGGAGGATCAAGAGAAAACAACATTTATATGTCCCTATAGTACGTTTGCTTATAGGCGGGTACCTTTTGGATTATGCAATGTATCGACTACATTTTAGAGGTGCATAATCAATGAAGTGAGTTTCATACCATACTTACCAATGCTGGCTAGAAGGTATTGTATTGGTCGAAAGATGGTGTGAAATTATAGAGTTTAGTAAGGGCCATCAGTACTTGCCAGTACTAATAATTTTGTCTGGTACTAATCAGTATTTGAAATATTGGCCAAATACTAGCCAATATTATAAAGTTTTAAAAATTGAGGGACTGATTTGCAAAAAAAATTAAAATTAACAAAATTAACCCCCTGTGGTCTATCTCTCATTGTACTCTTTCTCTCGTCTTTACCCAGCGTCCTAGCCTTAGCATCGTCTCCAATTTCCCTCACGCAGATAACATATCAGTCTCCAGCCACCACTGCCTCATGAGTCGCACCATTGCTCGCCATCACACCATGTTCCAATCTCCATAGTCAGACTGCATGCCCATCTGCACACTACAAGCCTCCACCTTTGGTTGGATTGCCTATCACTTTCTCCAACCGCCACTGATGTTGCCCCTTTGGTCATTGCAAGTTGTCTTCTCCAGTCCAGCTACTCGTCTGGAGAGATTATTGACTATAGATCAGGATAACCAATTTTTTAGATCTAGATCTAAACCTGACCTGACTTAACCTTTGATTACAAATTTTTAATTTTTTTGGGTTGTTTTAAGTTTCTTATTTTTGCCTGAATTGCAATTACATTGTGATTTGGTTGTATCATGTGTGTTTTGTGAATGGTTTATAAAATATGCATTGGAGAATTTGGGTTTGAAAGTTGGAATTGTTTGTAAGTTGGTTCAATTTCAGTGACATTTAGGCATTATGAATTTATGAAGAAATGAGATCAAAATAATATTGTGTATGAATTATGGAAGAATATATAAGTATTATGAATTTGTGATTTTTGAATTATGTATAATTCAATATTATGTCATATTATTTGTTATTTTAATAATCATAAAAAAGAGATCAAAATTAATTCATTAAGTTGTTAACTTGCTAATTAATTTATTTGAAACATACAATTTACTATTATTGTTTATATGTAAAAAATATTTATCATATGATTTGTTGGCCTTGGGTCTCGGTTCTTATTTTGTGCCGATAAGGCGCCAAAGTTAGCGGACTTTTGAATAAAAGTATATATATATAAAACTAACATCAAGATAAAAAGAATTAAATTCTTGGTGGGAGTAAAAACAAATAAACAAACAAATAAATAAATAAAAGAAAAATTTTCACGGCTGTGTATTTGAAAATGTCACGACCGTGACAATAAAAAAATCACGAGCGTGAGCTAAAAGAGTCGCGATCGTGTATGTGCATAATTGCGACTTTTGGTGAACAGTAGTAGTTCGTCGCGATCATGCCTTCCTGAAAATTTTGGTGTCGCGATCGTGCATGTGCATGATCGTGCAACCCTGACTTTACACTCTCACTTCAAAACATCATAATTTTCAATCCAAAAGTCTAACAATTATAAACTTTATATCTTTAGAAAGCTAAAAGAAAGAGCTATAACTTTCATGAGACAATTTTGTCAAATTCTGCCTATAACAAGACAGTTGATTCATTAAAGATTCAGAACACATTTTCATTCCTATTTCCTTTTTGCAATCTGTAAAAACTACTACCTATATCAAAAGACCCGAATCCAATAATCACAATCCATACACATAAGACTCCTAACAAAACAGACTCCCAACACAACAATTTACTTAAGAAGAATTTATCCAAAAACTATTAAACAACTAACAATTTATTCCCAACTCAATTAACACTTAACATAGAAGAAATTTCTGCATTTATTCAAAGAGAAGTTCTTCAACCCTTCTTTCATCCATTTCTCAACAAGACAGAGTTTTATCTCTCAATCAAAGCAACGGTTATACATAACTTTAATTACATATTAAGAGTCAAAACAGTAGCATAATCCAAAAATACAACATGAATGCTCATGCTTGATATGCCTCTAAAGTGCCAAAAGTTTCTAAACTAACTTAGTTAAGAAAATAGAAATTCTTGGAGTCAGCCGAAGTTTTTGCAAGTTTTCACGTTGATCTGCTATTTTTACACTTGAGGAGTGGAAAGACAATGAGGTGAGCTGGGAAGCTCAGTGGCTAATATAGTTATAGCCAGTAGCGATGAACCACACACACACAAACAAACATATACATAAATTTATATCATATTTAAATATACATTATCCACTGTTCAAGCTCATAGATAAACATATTCCTATATAAATTGAATAAGGTAAAATTTTCAATCATTAAAACATAACCTTCAATCATATGTCATGTTTAGTAATTTAAAGCAAGATGCACACATATAATGGCTTGAGAGAATCCCATAGAACGAAATGACGAAACCGAAGTTTACACCATGAACAAAATGATTCCATTTTTCGAAGCTCATATGCCACAAGCGGGTAGCAGGGAGAAGGCTATAGGTCAACGTGCATATGACGAACGAAATGGTATCTCTCTTACCCATATAAGCAAATTTCTGATGCTTACATATTTCATATCATAATCATATTTTCATGAAATTTGTAATTTTCTTCTTCTCATTAATACCAAAAGAAGTAGAGTCTTTCAAAATAAGCATGATTTCAATTACATATTATTTTTCCCACATTCACAATGAATAAAAGCAAGCATTTAAGTACACATACAAGCAAATAATTCAGCTCATCAACATAAGGACTATGAACGTCTTACCCATCTATTTACTTGTAACTTCAAACTTAAGCTTGTTCTTCCTCTTGCTCTTGATTTCGAAGTTCTTGGTTCCCTTCAAACAAACATATTTTCATTCAATTATCATATACGAATAGAACTTCCACAAAGGTCTATTATCAAAAAATGAGCTTAGACTTAATCTACTCTTAATTTATCTAAGCTAGAAGAACTGAGATCTAATTAAAAGTTCATAAAAAACTAAGAACATAAATTTCTTGTTCCTCTTCTTTCTCTCTTCATTTTCAGCACATAAAAACCTAGTTTCTCTGCTTTCTTCTTCTATCAAGACAAGAAAAATAAATAAAGGTTACGTATAAACTCAAATGAATATTCTTCTTTCACTTTTTATCTCCTTTATCTTTCTTTCCTTCTTCTTCTCTTTTGGTTCGGTTTCTGCTTCTCTTTTTCTACTTCTTTTTACATTTTTCTTCTCCTTTTCTTTCTTATTTTTTTACACGACTCTCTCTTTGTCCCTAACTTCTTAAACACGTCTCTCCCTTTCATGACTCACTTCCTCTTTCTCTAGTTTCTTCTATGTTCTTCTTTTCTTTTAACCTCACGACCACGTCTCTTTCTTTCTTCACTCACGAACACGTCTCTTTCTTTTGTTCTTCTCTTATTAATCTAAAACAAACTCTAATATTCCAAACTTACCCTTCCATATTTAATCTAATTCTTTCTAACTCCTTAACTTAATTCTAACTCTTCCTTTTAATCCATGCAACCACACGTAATTAACTATATACCTAGTTAAACTCCAAAAATTGCTAATTCAAGAATTCTAATTTATATTCATGCTTGCTAATTTAATAATTAAAAAAATCTAAGAAAAATTCGGGGTCTAACAATTCTCCCCCCTTAAAGAATTTCGTCTTCAAAATTCTTACCTGAGTGATCAAACAAATGGGGGTATTGCTGTCTTATGTTTTCCTCAGCCTCCTAAGTAGCTTCTTCACTCGAATGATTTCTTCCAAACGACTATATCTAGCGGTATCGCTCGATTTAGTTGCTTATTCAAATACCTACTATTTTAACTGGTTCCTCAATATATCTTAGGTTTCTCACAATTTCACTACCTTTTTTACCGAACTGCAACACACCTCGTTAAGGCGATACGATACTCCCAAAACACTTTTATCTTTTACTTGCTATCCCATATCTCTTCAGCGTCGATCCACTTAACTCTTCTGTTTTTCTTGAGTCATGCAGATTCTATTAAAGATCATTTCTCACGTTATATGCAATCATTCACTTGCATTTATCATATACAATCGCTTCCACATTTTAATTTTATCAGACCTAAGTTCCCTTGACAATAACAAGAACATCACCTCAAATTCATAAACCTAAAAATATAGGTAGGCTACTTTACATTAAACAAAATTCATACACTCTCTATAGCATATTCAACTTTTTATACCTGAGTCCTATTTCTAACTGACTCCAACAGTTTCTTCTGATTTGTTTAATAGTCATTCATTCCTAGAAATGGAACATTTAATTTACGTGATATGATTTGATAAAACATATCTATCACAAGAAGATTTCTTACCTCAATCGTCTACACTGTTTCCATAATCTTTATCAATCAACTATATTCATCATTGTTATTTCAACCATTATTAATACCTCAATAAGATCAATTTCAACTGTTCATGATATTTCAATAAAATCAATTATTGTCACACTTTACATGATCAAAATAATAGAAAGATATTTTTGACAGGTCACCAATTAATATCTCATGCTAATGATACTTCAAATGCAATTGATTCTGAACAACCTCAGAATATTCTACGACTATTCAAAAGTTACTTCCCCATAGTAGTTACCTTTTCAACAGAACTACCTAATCTCATACTTCTATTGCGTTACTCTGATTCATCTCATGATTTTAACTATAAAGATCCTATATCATATCCAAATATAAATTTCATATGTGCTCAATCACATTATCCACCAATGTAACCACATTATCAGATATGCACTCATAATAATTGATCAACATAACCTTCAGAACTTCTACATATATCACTATCATTTATTTCATCTTCCATACGTATGTTCTTAATCAATTCAAAATTATAGACACATAACCATCTTGAAATTCTAATCTCAAATCCACTATCACAATCTTATACCAGATCATAACCCTTATCACATTAGTTAAACAATTATTTTAAATTCCAAGTTCAACCTTTCAATTCCACTTTGTTTGTACACTTTAAATCTTGTCATTTCTGCCTATGTCTATATTTCTTTCTCAGTCAATTCATGAAATATATTCACATCCATATCAATTCAAGTACATATCCATAACAAAATTTCGTTATCATATTCGCTGACATAATCACAAATACTGAATCTATGTTTAACATATCAGACTATGTAGTATTTCTTATTTCTAGATATCCACAAACTTTCATTGTCTTACACTCTGACAAATCACCATTCTTCTCATTGTT
>JAOTAY010000008.1:24767401-24781322 GCA_025629805.1 Erythroxylum baracoense | reverse complement strand
TTTATGCATGCAATCATTGTAGAGGAGAATTAGTGTATTAGCAAGCCTATGGTAGTGTAGTTTCCTATAGGAAGTTTAAGCGAAACACTAACCCTTAAACATTTGAGCGAAATGAGTGAAAATGTGAGGAAGATTCATTTATGCATCTTTACTTATCTTTGAGTGATTGTGCCAATTGTGAGTTTGCTTATGTACACCAATGAAAAAGTAGTCATCATATATGCATTAACTTGATATTTGAGTTGGCTTGAATTTGAGAGATTGAATGTTTTAATCTATGTGAAAATGAAGTGGTAGAATTGATTGATTGTATTTATTTTGTTTGAGGTCAAGCAAAGATTCAAATATGGGGATGTTGATAGGTATGCATTAGGATATGTTTTTTATAGGTAATTGGCATGTGTTTTCTAGCATAATTGTTGTTTATTATTCTAGTTTAGGATTCATTTTGCATGTTTTCATTAAGTTTGATTTCCATTGTTGTTCTTGTGTATTTGATGCTAATTGAGGGTAAGAACTGATTATTTTTGTGGGAAGGAAGAGGGAGCAACTTGGATGTTTAATAAAAGATCAAAGAAGAGAAGATAAAGAGAGTGCATCTATGACAAATTCCCATGTTCGTGGGAATCATGCAAATTCCCACGGATGTGGGAAATCACAGCAGAAATGAGAAGTGCATCTGTGTGCAATTCCCACACTTTTGGGAATCCTGCAAATTCCCACGAGCATGGGAATTGTAATATGAGGCAACTGTGAGGATTCATTAAATCTAGGATTTTTAGACTATAAAAACATCATTAAGCCTCCTTCTTAAAGAGGGACAACACCCACCTGTAGAAACACCATCCTTGAGTGAAGAACATATGTTCGGAACATTGAGGAGGGATTGAAGACGAGGACCATCATCAAGATTGGGCAAAATAGCACATCAACACCAAAATTCCAGATTTTAACAAAAAAGAGGAGTCTTTTTATTCAAATTTCGTTCATTCTAATCTTCTCTATTCTTTGTAAACTGGTTTATTTGATTTTTGATGATGTTATGGAGACTATGTTAGGCTGATTTTGTTTTAGGAATTGCTTTTGAATTATTTTGTCAAAACTCCTATTTTATTAAATTGGATGAAGTATCTTTGATGATTGTTGTTTTAAATTGTTGTCTTGCATTAAATTGAAAGAGTGAGTGAGATGAGATTCATGTAGGATTGTACAATGAGAGTTGTCGACCTATAGACTAACAATCATTATGTCAATTGAATAGTTAGAAGAGAGATCTCAATTAGTCAATTGATCACCCATATGATAGCTTAATAACTAGTTGAATCAGTAGAGTCATTGGGTAGGTTGAGAGATCGTTCAATTGATTCCTATTAACTTGATTAGGGACAAATAGTTACACCTTGAGAGAGGGTAATTAGTACATTTGAAAATCTAGGATGAGACATTATTCAATCAATAAAATAGGAGGGAGACAAAATAAGGAAAAAGTAATCTCTAGCATTTAGATTCTTGAATTCATATTTTCTATAATTGTCGTATTATCCATTGTTTACATGAGTCTCTTTTAATTTTAACTTAATTTTCCAAATTATTTGCATTTAACAATTTAGTTTCTTAAACAAAGTTGTGTCTAAATTAAGCAATATCTAGGCATCAATCCCTTTGGGATCGATATCCGCTCTTTTTATTACAAGTCACGACCCATTCACTTACAATTTTTGAGCGTAAAATAAGTTGGTAAGTTTTACCTTCAACAGGTGACATATTAGCTAGCATAATATAACTAGCCATCTTGTTATCATGAAGATGCTTCCTATATGCCCGCCGATTATCATCGGAAGCATCAATAGCAGGGGGATCGGGAAGTGATTCTTCCAAGACATAACCAAGCTTCTCATACTTGAGAACTATTCTCAAGTTCCTGAGCTAATCAGGGAACTTTGGTCCAGCCAACTTGTTAGCTTCCATCAATGATCTTAGATTCACATTAGTACTCATGGAGTTGACTCGAGCAATAGCAACCTACCATAAAATGGAGAAAAATTAAAATGTACTTAAATGCATGTCTATAAGGACTTTAACAACACGCATTATGGTTCCCACTATTTTCACAAATTTATAACCCTCAATATAAATCTGCGAGAACTTGTAGAGAAATTTTCCTAGTGGGTTAATATCCAATATCCCTAAGAATGACCTTGGGTTTACCCAACAAGCTACCTTAGTTCAACCGATAGGTATCGATCATACTACAAATTGCATCCCCAATGCAACTATCGAATCTAGTACTATCAGCGGTTGATGTTTGCACACTCATTGGGCTATCAACTCTTGACATGTGTACATCTAATGTACACTACCCAACTTTGCATCTATATCTTGGGTTTGCCCAACAAACCAACGTTTCTAGTTAAAACCGACCCATTAATCTAAAAATCCTATTTTCATGGTTTGAACATATCCATGTAGTGTAGACTTGGATTTACCCAACAACCCTAACTTTAAAAGGACTCTGGTTCTCACCATATTAAAGGAAGGAGTTAGTTTTAATATTCTAAGTGAGGGGTTTGACTAAGGTGTCATCTAACTTAGATGTTCTTATACATATAACTCATATATATAGTTACTATAACTACATTTCATGATATGGACTACCCAATCAAATTGGGCCTAAGCCCATAACCATCCATCATCCAACCCCACACATTCTCCTATCCATGCATTCTCTAATGCATATATGTAAACACATCATTTTGGTTATGAAATCTTATGGATCCTAGCAGGGAAACCCAATCCAACACTTAGATTTACTATCTTCCTTTTACTAACTTGGCTAAAGTTACTAACGCATATTATTTCGATTGGAATTAATATTAATCTAATTAACATGAATTCCTAATTCCAGAAATTATATGATGTCCAAAATTAAACAACTTTAATTTTGTCATACATGCTAATTTTTCTAGTCTTACTAGAAAATCTATGCTCTACCAAAATTAATTTCTATAATCTCCCAAAATTTTAAAAACATCAAATCATCATTCCAATAATCTCTAGGCCATTTCATGGTGATCAAAATAATTTAGGAATCACCTAAAAATTTTCAAGATTACCGAAACACCGATAAGATACCAAAAACGACAAATATGACTTCTAAAATGTTCTGGAAATCAAATTTCGAACAAAATCATTTAGACATGCATCAAACACCAAATTAACACATTTTTATCACATAAACTTTTTTAAGGTTCTGGAACCGAAATATAAACATACAAAAACATCAAACGAAACAGATCCTACAATTTTCAGAAAACTATCCAGATCTGAAAATTTGTTTGATAAAATTATTAAAACATCCTTAATAATTGTAGAAAAATTACAGAGGCATAAACACATCCCAAATATATTCATTTAATTCCATAATCAAATTCCACGAAAATCATGTGTAACCTCATCAGTTTAGCCAATAGACATCACATGCCCAACAGAAAGACAGATTTCATGCATGTTCTTGTAAAGTCGAAATTGAAAATTTTAATCATATTAAAATTATTTTAAATTACACTGAATCATTCACACAAATCTTATGAACAGATTTGATGTTCAAAATTTGATGATCAAAGTTTATATGCCCTACTATTCTAATACATAACTAAAGTAAGTACACTTATCACTTTATAATAGTAAAGTGATAGTAGGGGTTGATCCTACAAGGAGTTGACAAATGTTGAATACAATTTAACTTTACTATTTATTCAATAATAAAATGGAGTTATTGATTGATTAAAATTTAAAAACAAATGAAAAACCAACTACTTGATTACCATAAGAATTAATTGAGAATATCAATATTCACAAAAACCTAAACTATATTTCCTATAACTTCATCTTGTATCATTTATATAATTGTAGGAATTGATTGAATTGGTAAGGTTTCTTAGTGTAATGATTTGACACCTCTCGATATACAACCACCTATTTTTGATTGATTAACCAATACCTTTTTTTATTAACTACTCTCGAATTGAAATAAGTTCTTTAAAATTCCACATAAGCTTACCATAATACTAAAAGGTTCATATACTGATATGTTTGAATCTTTATTTAACTCTAATATATGCCCTAGTAACATATACATAGTTTTTCTCGACTACATCCATAGTTCTTGCTTGCATATTTAAAAACAACATATATAAATTCAAACATAGAAATCTTTATTGAAAATTAACTGAAAAAAATAAAAATTTATTTATGTTTCATTAGATATAAAATTATGAGCTTAAAATCATCCTAAATATCGATGGAAAGGAAAAGCTCATTATAAGGCATCTCTGATTGAAACCTCTATCATCTATTGGTGATTGATTCTCTAGAATGACTCTTTATCTTTATCTAGTTAAAATGAACTTTAAATGTGTTCTTAGGCTTTTCTTTTATCGAAGGTTGCTAATCTTAATGAAAATTAAAAAATAGAATGAAAGAAAAGTGAATAAGTTCTCAAAACACTAATATCTAATGCCTTTCATAATTTCCATCCATATAAATATGAACTGGAAATTAGTCATGTCCTAGGGTATGTATCTTTCTACTAAACTTCCAGAGAGGAAACGGGCTTAAACATGCCAGTATCCTAGGCTATGTATCTTTTTGTTAATTTTTGAAAATGGAAATGAGTTGAGACATACTAATGTTTTAGGTCATATATTTTTATATTTCTCTTCTCTCCACTATGCAACTTCCTTTCAGTCTGTGTATTAAACCATGTATCATCTCCAACTTGTCTGAAAGAAACACTTCACGGATATGTGCTAAACCATCTTCAGCCAAAAGTGGTGGTTTCTTCATATTTTACCTTAAAATCTCCTCTATTATTTACTATACCATTCCTTAAGTAAACTTTTCCACAATTACCTAAAACAAGACAAAAAATTAATAAAAAGTTAATTTAGATATAAAATAGAAAGATCCTAAGGAAAATATATGCGTAAAAACCCATGATTTAGCAAAATAACACTCATATTGAAATTAGAAGCATGACCCAGGTAAACCATTTAGTCCATAGAGTTTCGTGACGTTAACAGACCATAAACCTGTAATGTCATATCAAGGAGACCATTTTATGATCTTTTAGGGATGTGATGATGCCCTATAAATATATTGATGAAATTTTCAATCCGTAATCAAGTATTTGAGGTGACTAGAAAATGTTATGTAATGTACTTAAAGGTTGACCAAAGTGCTAGAGTCCATGAGATAAACTCATAAAAGATAGGAAAAGAGTAAATAGGGAAGCCTACATGAGAGGTATAAATTTAAATATGGGGATTCCATAAAGTAAAGATGATGATGATATGGATAAGCATTGGGAAAGCTTCTATGAAAGCTTTATTAAGAGAATATATAAATAACTTCACCTAATGACCTAAAGAAAAAGGAGAAACCTTGAAGCAGTGGTATATAAATTAAATGTCAACCCTAAATTTAGACTTGTCAAGTAAAAAAATAAGTTATTGCCTTGGAAAGGTAACTGACTATAAAAAAGGTGGTGAAAAAGTTGTCATAGTTCGACTTCATAAAAGAAGTGCAATATTCAAAGTGATTTGTCAATGTATTAATGATGAAGAAGGCATTCAGGAAGTGGCGTATATGTGTGGATTTTACTAATCTCCATAAGTTTTTCCCAAAGGATAGACGTTCTTTGATCAAAATTGACTAGTTATTGGATTCAGTAATAGGTCATAAGTAGTTGAACTTTATGATGTATACTCTAAATATAACTAGATCCCTATGCATGAGCCATATCTCGAGAAGACCTCTTTTTCCGTGCATCATAATATTTACTATTATCAAGTAAAGTAATACATATCAAAGAATATGTGGGCAACATACTAGAGGATGGTTAATAAATGTTCAATCAAATAAATCCTTTATATCTTTGAAACTATGCAAAAATTTAGAATGAGGCTTGACCTAAGTAAATCTATAAATGCAGAGAGTCAGTTGTATTAACTTTATAAAACTAAAGTAATTTTAATGTATTAATCTTATAGGGAACTTTGCCACTATAATTATTAATCCTAGTTAAACAATGAGACCAAAGAAAACAAAACTAGACAAAAGATAATTAGATTACTGAACTAACAAAAATAATGCAAGCCAACTAGTAAAGAGAAATTAATAAAATAACATTATAGATTTGTGATTTAATTATAGGGAATTTCAATTATCATACAAGTTTGATTATCTACGTTGAAGTGTTAATTGACCTAAAGTATTTATGCCTTCTCTTAAAGCATAAAAGTATATATAACTAGACAAATACCACCTCTCAATGCACAATTTAACTTTTTCAAATTCATTAAGAATATTTCACCTCTTAGTCCTTTGTATAATTCTTAAGATTTAATCTATAATGGCCATAAATAAATCCAATAACTAAAAAAAATATGTTCCACTAATAAAATAATAAATCATATATTGATAATTGAAAGATCTATACAAGCTATATCCATATCCCAAACCCTAACTAGAATTTCTAGCTACTAAACATAATGAACACAAAACATGAATAAATAAATCTCAACATAAAGAAAATAGTGGAAGAAAAGATGAAAAGAAGTTGTCATTGTCTCTTCCAATCTTGCTTTGAGTCCTCCTTTAATGCCAAGAAAGACTAAAACTATGAAAAACAAAACAAGGTGGTTGTCAAAACCTTCTAGAAGTTTGCTATGTTAAATATAATATAAGTATTTATAGTTATAATTATAAAAGTAGAGTCCTAAAAGGCTTGAGCTAAAGAAAGAACACATCCTTGTAATTTATTTATAAGAATTAACGTTGGTCTAACACCATCACTAGGGCTAGTTTTGTTGTAAAACTTTTGTTCATTACAAGTCAATATGTAATCGATGCTTGACACTAAGTTGTAATCGTCATTAGTTTTGTTCTATAAGTTTCTTCGTAAAGAAGTGATGAGTTTGACGTTAGTCTTGTTCTACTTCACAACCTTTGTAAGCTTTATAAAAGACAAACGTTTGTCTCCATGCATATCTGGCACTATTATGCTTAGTTCCACAAACTTCTCAACTTTTTAACATCTTTGAGATAAAGTTGGCCTCTAATGTCTTCTAAAAAGTCTTTTTCCCCATCTTCTTGTGTTTTAATTGACTTTAAAATCTCTTTAATTGGATAAATATGGAGAAAATTTGCACTCAAGTTTACACTCAAAGGAAAATATCATATAAACCATATAAAACATGTTATCAAAGTATGATATACTAAGTACTCCAACCCTATATAACATGTAAAATATAGACATGTTAAATTTCCCCAAATTTAACTTATTTCTCTTCCTCAAGCAATTAATAACAAATAAACCCTATGTAATTACTAAGCCTTAACTAACTAATGCAAAAATAATTATACTTTCGTAGGTATACGGTGATATTAAGCATGCGCCATAAACCTTTAAACCATTAAGTGTCTCTAGTGGAGTTATAGTCTCCTAAGAGTTTACTTGAATGCCACCCACAAACATTAACCTAAACGTATTAGTTAAGTATAGAAAATTTTAAATATATAATACCTCTTAAGTAAATCACTATACAAATAAGATAAAGTACACTATTTTACCTCCTTAATTAACATTAATCTTAAATACTATGAATTGACATATTCCCGGAAAGCATCACTCATTCACATAAGTATTTAAATTTTAATAAGTTACTCACATCTTATTTTTATGAAAGTGAACTTTCCATAAGCTTGAAATCATTTAATCTCCACTACTTAAAAGATATGTATAAGAAAAAGTCAAAAGGACTCAAATAGGGGACTTGATAGCTATACAAAATGAGTTAGATCAAAAGCCAAAGAATAAGCTTCTAAAACTTTAAAAATAATAGGCATTTTCTAAGTACTCCCAAGCTTTAGTTATGCAACATAGTTTGATTAGCTAAATAGCTCATATCAATTGGTTAAAAGATGGAGATAGGAACACTAAGTATTTCCATAATGCAATATTTAGTAGAAGAAACAATAGCAAGATATGTTGCTTAAGGAATATCGATATTGATTACATTTGGTAGTAGAAGAAGATAAAATGAGTGACCCACACTCATTTTATATATATCTTGAGTTACCTTAACAATGATGGCTCCCATTTTTATATCACTAAGAATTATATATCTATCTCCTTAATATAATAGTATAAGGAACATCTTATCTTACATTTTAATAAAATGGACATTAAAAAAGTAGTTTGAACCCACATAAAATCTTGTCCTTGATAGGTTGAATGCATTCTTCTTTTATTAAAAAAACATGGAACATCATAAGGCATATGATATCCTAAGTGATTCTAGAATTCTTAGAGAGTGGGAAAATGTTATGGAATGACCTTTTCCTGATCCCAAAGAAACTAAATGCAAGCTATTGAAATGAATTTAGAACAATTTCTTGTTGTAATGTCCTTTATAAGATTATCTTGAACATAACAGCATCAAGATTGGAAGAAGCTCTTAACTCTATTGTCAATATAACTTAAAAAGCCTTATTAAGGGAAGATGTATAGGTACTAATTTGCTAATTATTCAGGAACTTTTCAAGGGATACAAAAGTAAAAGGAACTAAAAATTTGTGCTTTGAAAATTGACTTTGAAGAAATGGAGATTTATTTTAGACACATTTTATGCTTTTGGTTTCACAATTATATTTGCAACCTAAATTGAACAATGTTGCCTACAACTTCCTTCTTAATTTTAGTGAATAGGGAACCACCCAAGTCCCTTTAAGGTGTTAAGGGCCTTAGATAAAGGGAATTTATTTCACCTTATTTATTTACCTTATGGATCAGGTTTTTATCTAGAATGCTAGTCCAGTGCATTAAAATTTATGGGAGATTCATATTTCATAACAAAAGCTAGAAGCATGAGCTATTCCAGCTTATATTTTCATATGACCTCTTATTAATGTGTGGAGCTTATCCAAATTCAATATAACTCCTTATGAATGTTCTTCGTTCTTTCAATCACTTATTGGGTCTGTCCATAAATAAAATCAAAAGTTTCCTTTATTTTTTTGCTAATTCATTAGGGTAGGTAGATATTTTATTAGGATTTTAGGTCTTAATTCTTAAAAGCTTTGTTTTAAATATCTTGGTATAACACCATTTGAAAAAAGACTCACCTTTAAAGAAATTATGCCCCTTACGAAATCAATTCAGAGGAGAATAAGATAATGGAATGATAAATTCATCTCTTATGTAGGTAAATTACAACTAGTTTCTACAGTGCTGGAGAATCTATACATTCATTAAACTTCTCATTTGTATTTGCCACTGAATTTAATGAAGGAGTTGGAGAATTTTTTTAAGAAACTTCTTATGGTTAAGCTTTAGTAGGAAAATAAACAAAGCAAAAGTCAATCAAAAGAAGTTTACTCTCATAAGAATGAACGAGGGTTTGGGAATGAATCAACGAAAATAACTAATAAGATGCTTATATCAAAAGGAATATAAAAGTCATTTGAAGATTATGTATGGGTAAAATGAATACATTTAAGAATCAGGGTTTGTACATCATAAAGGATGATGATGCTTACTTTAAAATATTGAAATTAAGGAACATCTTGATCCAAGAAATGAAAAAAAGGAGAGATTTTTTTATTTGATAATTAGAATAAACTTGGACCCATTTACAGACTACAAAGCTTGGCCAATCTCAAACTTCTTTTTCTATGCCTACTAAAGTCAAAGTAATCATCAAGGAAGGAGACTGGCATTACATATATAGAGGTCTCAACTTAATAATGAATTATGCTCTATATTACAAACCAAGAGTAGACCATGATATTAGATTTTTGTAGATAGGTAATAACTTGAGATATTTCACAAACAAATTATAAGATTATTTAAAGCACCTTCAGAGAGAGTAACCTAGTGGTTCAATAACAACTCCCTTAAAGATTCTTTCCTACAATGGCTAGCAATCAAAAACAGATTGCATACTTTATATAGATTTTAAGGCAATGCTTGAGTAATATAACATGTCCGAACCCAAGCCCCTACGAATCATAATCATCTTCTGCTGAGCTACAACTTCACTCATATGTTTTAGATTGAAGCTTAGAATATATGCAAAATTCATTTTTTTCCTAAAAGATGGCCTCAATTTATTAACTAGGTTGAACATGTAGGTTATATACACTAAGGTGCCAAACCACTTTCAAAATGATGTTAAGTTGTGGAATTCACACCATTTGGAAGGAGAGAAATGGGAAAACCTTTTGACATTAGCATATGCGCATTTCAAACTTCATATTTTATACCTTTAACTAGATAAGAGACTTGATCATTTCTAAGGAGATCTTCAGGGACATGAGTAATGAATTGGGTTCTATTTGGAGAGTGCCTCAACTCCCTACCATCACAGGGGCTTCAAGTTAATTCAGTTCTAATAATCCTCTATCAAGATTAATGCATTGGACGTAGTTGGCGTGGTTAGTTAAAGTTTTTTTTCCTTAATTCCCCTAGTTTATTTATCTGCAAGTAATATATGAAAGAAGTTTTGAGTTGATTTTCTTGAGCTTAGCTTGAGCTAGGGATGTGTTTTTCTTTTGTTGTTTTGTTTAAGTATTGATATTGTAATATTGTCTTTCATCAATCCATTTCATTGTTTAAAAAATCAAATTATATTAATAAGAAACTCTCAAATTTAAATGACTTGCAAAACAAAAAATTCTAGTGAGTTGAATGACTTTGAAGTACTAAAAGATTTTAACGCTAGCTGATGTAAGTAAAGTCAATGTTTTATATGTCATATGCATTTATCAACATAAGTTGTGCTTGATATTTTGATTTGCCGAAATGTGGTTTATAAAATTGCTATTAATTAGCCTTCAAATGTTTTTTTAAATAATAACTATAGATGATTTTAAATTAATATATTTTAATATCAAAACTAATCATTGATTTTATTTTTAACATTAAAAATTAATAATAAACTCCTATTTTGAACTGTATTTTTAATTTTTATTTTAAATGTGCTTAACTTTATTTTAAACAACGTAAGTTTTCATCTTATCTATCAAACCTTATTAGCAACATTAAGTCTAAAATTTTAAATGACTAAATTATGCATAACTTATAGGTGAATTATTCTACATCCAAAAAGAGTTTTAATACCTCAAAATATTTTACATATAAAAATGTGTTTATTATTTTATATATTTTTTGAATTTGATGGATCATAGAACATAATATATGTTCCCGAATATTTACAAAAGGAGGATGTTCTTTCTTATATATTAACCTAGTCATCTTTTTATATTGGTCGCCCTTAAGTGAAGTTTAATAAAAAAAAAGAAATAAAGTTTATATAGAATAGTGTAATTTAGTATTTCGTTAATATATAATGTGGTTATAAATGAAAATATTAAAAATAAATTAAAAAGAAAATATTGTGTTAAGTAACTCTTTTTCTACTTAATAAAATAATTATCTTTGTAAATGTATATATATATATATAATTTAAGTAATCACTCCCGAAATGATGAGTTAATGTCAAAGTAAAAAAAAAAATTTTATCTTAATATTTATATTTACGATTATGTTTGCGCGGCAATCGTTCGGTACATACGGAGAGTCGGAGTCCCACTTTAGGAGAGTGGCAAACTTCATTCTGCAGTTTGGGCTGGTGAGTGGTGACAAACTTTATTCTCCATAGTTACTTCCTTCCAACCAAGGATCTGTCCCATTCTTAAATATCAATTGTATGATAATTTAACACAATTTTTAAACTCAAACTAAAATAATTAAATATGACACAAAAATACTTCATTATAATTATTTTTAATTATTAATTTAAGTCAAACTTAATTCATTCGGGTAAAAGCTAATAGATTAGTTTATATTTGATATTTATATTACTTGTATTTCGTTGGTATTTTTTAAATGAAACCTAAAATAAAGGGTCTTTTTAAGAAAACTAAAAACTAGTCAAAGTTTTTCGAAAATTTAAAAAATCGTGAGTTTTTTTCTAAATTTTGTTAAATTAAAAAGGAGATAAATGTCTTTTACCCTTTTGTTTATATAAGACCTCATTTAAACCTAAATCATTTATTTTTTCATATTCAACATCATATGTCTACCAAATACTACAATAATCTCAGGCATGCCAATTTGATTCATACTTGATATGATTTGCTTGATTTGGTCTAATATTAATAAATTAAATTTGAATTAATTAAATTTTATGTTGAATTTAACCTAAAAAATTAAATGTTAAATTTAATTTAATTTAAATTTTATAATTAGATTAAAACAAAAAAATTTATATTATATTATTATGCATTCTCCTCTAATTTATCCAATCTTTCTTTCACCTCTAAAATTTTTGTAGACCAGGTTTTCTTTTTTTCCTTAGCTTTCAATATATTTTCTCTTGTTTTTTTCCATCTTCTTCTTTCTTCTGTAGTGCGTAACATGAGTCTTAGTTACTCGCTTAAGATATAACGTGAAAGTGAATGAACGAAGAAAACCCGAGAAATACCAGATTTTCGCTTCCATAACTTTGAATCAGCTTTTTGAAGTCGAAACTTCTGAGTTTTCATGACAATCTTTACGAAAGTTCATCTTTGGGATCTCTTTAACATCTTTCTGCAACTTTCTAAACACGTTAACCTCTTAACGGGAGTAGAGAATCTGACAGTTCACAATTTGCTTAAACAGTTGCAGGAGACTTTAACCTTATATATATAGCATCTGTATTGGGCTTCTCTATCACAAGCCTAATACAAGTTTGACCCATACTGATTAGGGTCCATTTTTTTAGCTAAAATTCAGCCCATTAACTCATATCCTTTATTGGGTTATTTTATTATCTTTATCCAGATTAAATTCAATTCGCTTAACCGTGAATTTATTAAAATTGTTAAAATTGTAATTAATTGTCGTCCAACCTTAGGAAAATTTCTAACATTCTCGCCCTTGGACAATAATTAATTACGGGAGTCGTAACAATTATAAAACTAGTAAAAAGGGTTAAGCAAAATCACTATGTAAGTCAACTAAGTTTAAAAAACCATTTGATCCAATGATAATGAAAGTTCATCATTCTGTCTCGTAAGGCTTTCCATATCAAAAATATAAGATGCATGTGTCATGTGTGACACAGATTCAATACAATCACACATATCTAATACCTCACTAACATGAATGAAAAGATAGAGTGTGGCAAACTAGGATGATACTTGTATGATCTAAAATGTATCATCTTATCATTTGTTGGTCTCAATTTCTCTGAACTTTATGCTAAATCGGCCCAGAGAAATTTGTTTTCCCTCATTGAATGTTGAACCGCATTAGAGAAAACCTTATGGGATTAAACACTTATACCCCCTATTTCATATCAAAATCTATAGACTTATACATATATTTATATGTGTCCTAATGACATAGACTCAAGGTCAATCTGTATATATATGCCTAATGACATTTAAAATACTTAAGATCCACACAAATCTTAATACTTGTACTTGTATTACGACAATATATAACATGTATAGTTAAGAGCAAAATGATGATCATCTTTATTAATAAAGCATATTGTCATGATACATGAAAAATGTATAAATATACAATGAGTAAACATAGTGATCCCTAATGAACAATGTCTAAGGACTTCAATACACCCATACTGTCTACATTCTCTAAAAAAACATGTGGGCAAAGTCCTTTAGTCAAAGGATCAGCAAGCATATCCTCAGTTTATAAATGCTCCACCTCAATATCACTATTTTGTATTAATTCCTTGATGGATAGATAGTTAACCTCCAAATGCTTAGACTGTTGGGCCTTGAATTTTTTTTATTTTAGTAAACATGATTTGAATGAATTTTGGTATTGTTAGATAAATTATTTTTG
>JAOTAY010000008.1:24753039-24767301 GCA_025629805.1 Erythroxylum baracoense | reverse complement strand
TCGTCTGTGTTACTGTACACAGATTCCTTTGTGTTACTGTTCACAGACTTCGTCTGTGTTACTGTTCACGAGTATTCCTCTGTGTTACTGTTCATGATATCGTCTAGGTTACTGTTCATGGTTATCTTCTATCCTATTTTTGACTATCCAGAAGTTAAAATTGGCCTTCAAGGTTTTTATGGAAGTTGTAGCTATTGAAGTTCTCTATCAAGCTATCCAAAGAAACCCTAAATTAGATGCCTATAGAAAAAGTTATGCCATAGCCCCGAAGCTTGTACATATGTAAAGTATGGACTCACCAACGTTGTTCCTTGAAGTGTTTAGGTTGAAATGGATAAATGGACTAGTCGACTATCATCAGATTAGTCGACTATTCGAAGAGCGGAGCTAAGCTTAGAAAAGGGAGTTTTGAATGCAAGCATAGTTGATAAAGGTGTGTTATCTGGATGCGATTGCCGAGCTTCGGAAGCGGGGTCCGACATCTTGTGGTATCAAAGAAAGAAGATGAACTGATAATGATTTAGGTGTTCTCTTTTGAAACTAAGCTCACGTTTTATGATATTCTGGATAGTCGGGCTCCGGAAACGAGGTCCGACATAGACCTTGTGATGTTTTTATTATTGTTACTGAATAATACAATATAAAGATTATCATAATACAACTGAATGAGTTTAGCTACTAAATCAACCACAGATAGCTCAGAAATCAGGTTCATGAGCCAAACTGCCTTATAGTAGCCCTATAGTATGCCATAAATTTTGCATGCATAGTTGAGGAAGTCACTAGTGTCTACTTAACGTTCTTCCACAACACCATCTGTTGACATAATGATATATCCTAATGTGGACTTTTTGTCATCTAAACACATAGCAAAATTTGAATCTACATATCCTATGAGGTTTAAATTGTCAACTTTTCTGAATGTCAACATGTATTCCTTAGTTATATTTAAATATCTCAACACTCATTTTACTACATTCCAACAATAAATGTAATGTCTAGTCTAGTACACACCTAGGCATACATCAGGTTACCAATAACAATAGAATAAGGAACATTCTCTATAACCTCTCTTTCTGTGTCATTCTTTAGACATTGTGTCAAAGATAATCTCTCACCATGAGAGATAAGTGCTGCATCAATTTTACAATAAGTCATATTAAACCTTTGTAACACTCGCTTAATGTATGCTCTCTGTGAGAGGCCTAATGAGTGTCAAGACTTGTCTCGGTGAATCTGAATACCTAGGACGAAAGATTCTTCTCCAAGTCCTTCATGTTAAAATGTTTGGCCAAATGTTACTTAACCTTATACAACATGATCAAGTCATTTGATGCGAGCAAGATATCATCCACATACAAAAATAGAAAGATGACTTTGCTCCCCCTTACCTTATAGTACAAGCATTTTTTAACTTTATTTTCCACAAAGCCAAGAGAGGTAACAGCCTCATTAAACTTAAGATACCACTATCTAGAAGCTTGTTTCAAACAATATATTGGTTTTCTCAGTTTACAAGCCTTTTCAGGCTTTTCTTGATGCTAAAATCCTTCAAGTTGTTCCATATAAACCTCGTCATAAAAGTCTCCATTTAGGAAAATCGTTTTAACATCCATCTGATGTAGCTCCTTATCATAATGAACTATTATTATCATAATCACTCTGAATGCATCTTTAGAGGATGCTAAAGAAATGGTAACATTAAATTCAATCCCTTCTATTTGAGTGAATCCTCTGACAACTAACTAAGCTTTAAACCTCTCAAATTTACCCCGAGAGTCCTTTTTGGTCTTGAAAAGTCATTTACAACTAATAGGTTTGCAATTCTGAGGTAAATCAATAAACTTCCATACCTTATTATGCTTCATGGATTACATCTCATCTTTCATTGCATCCCACCACAAATTTGCACAGGGTCTAAAAACAACTTCTGAAAAAGTGATTGGATTTACAACATGTCCAATATTATAGTCTTGTTTACCCAAATAAACTATGTAATCAAATGAAATAGTAGGTCTTCTCACTCTAGTGGATCTTTTTAACTGAACTAGTTCTTATACTTTAGGAACCTTAGTTTCTACAGGTATGGGTTCCCATTCCTATACTGGCATGGTACCAAGACCTTGATCTACTGGTTCTAACAGTAGGAGTGATGGATATAAAATAATTGTAGTATCCGTCTTGTTGTCATCTTAAAAGAGAGAAGGATGACCCCTCATCATAGATATCATATTCCAAAACTCAGTTATTTATGACTTTACAATTCTAGACCCTCCTTCTGTACAATGAAATCTATAGCCTTTAAATTGGTTAGAATATCCTACAAAACATCAACAAGTAGCACAAGAATGCAACTTATTTTCATAAGGATTAAATGTACCTCAACAGGGCAGCCCCAAACATGAATGTGGGCAACGCTAGCTTTCACCCTGTCTGGAGTTCAAAAGGTGTTTTTGATACTGATTTGCTTAGGACTCTATTAAGTGTATAAAAGGTCGTCTTTATGGCTTCACCCCAAATGTAATGAGGTAGGTTAACCTTGCTCTACATCGATCTCATCATGTCCTTTAAGGTGCGATTATGCCCTTCAGCCATACCTTTTTGCTCAGGACTACCTAGCATAATAAATTAGGCCACTATTTGACATTATTCCACGTATCTGACAAACAGACCTTTTTTTGTCCTAAAATCCACATTTGCCATAATATTCTCCTCCACAGTCAGATCTGACAATCGTGATAGACCTTCTCAATTGGTTCTCAACCTCATCCTTAAAAATCTTGAATTTCTCAAGAACTTCAAATTTTTCTTTAAGTAAGAACACATAACCATAACAGAAATATACATAAATCAAAGTCAAAAAATATCTTGAATTGCATAATCTAACTGTATAAGGTCCAAAAATATCTCTATGTATGAGGTCTAACAAAACAGAAGCACATGTTAAATTCTTTTTCTTTATTTTAGTCAACTTACCCTTGTAACAGTCAACATATATTTCCATATCATCAAATTCTAAAGTTAGGAGAATGTTTTCCCTAATCAATTTCTCAAGTCTATCTCTGGAAATGTGGCCTGATCTTTTATGCCACAACATGTATGACTTATCCTTTATCAGGGGTATTTTCTAGTAACCCGTTTAGCAATATATAAAGAAGCATACATATTATGAGGGGCAAGACATATTATATATAATCCATATGACAAAAAGGAATTACCAACATGTTTTGCATCAAAAGATAACTGTATAACAAAAACGTCAATGACAAAACTATAACCTTCTTTCTCCAAAACCAATACAAAGATCAAATTTCGCCTAAAAGACGTTATATAAAATTTTTCATGTAAAACAAATACAAACCCTATATCAAGGTTCAAGCATACATCCGCTACAAACATTACACTAACTTCTTCATTATTCACAACCATTAGTTTTTCCTCCTCTTTATTTAGCTTTCTCCTGTGTTTGAACTCCTACATTATGGAGACAATATGATTCGAGGCTCCACTTTCTAGCCACCTAGAACTTGATGTGGCTATAACAAGATCACATTCATGGATCACACAAGTCAAGGAGTTACCTGACAATTCCTATTTTTCTTTCCAAGACTTATATTTTCAACAATCAGACTTTTTGTGTCCCTTCTTATTACAAAAGAAGAATCTCACACTTTTAACATCTATAGGTCCTTTATCAATACCATATTGACTGATATTCCCATGAGGAGAAAATTTATATTTCTTACCTTTAAACCTCTGAGGCTTTAACTTTTCCTTTCCCTTTGTTGTAAGTAAGGCCATATAAGTTGTGTTCTTTAGCTTCTCCTCTTTAGCAACACAACGAAAAATCAAAGCATTGACGTCCCAAGCCTCATCTTGCGAATTGTATGTAGTACCAAAATACCAAACTCTGGAGGTAGTGTATTCAGAGCTTGGTGTACAAGGCAGGCATCATGAATGATAATGTATGATGCCTTCAACTTACTTTAGAAATGGACCATCTTGATAATGGACTTTGTCACTCCCCCTTCTCTCGTATACATAATGAAGAATAATTCCTTCATTAGGGTACTTATTCTGCATTAGACGATACCCTATATCTCTAGGAGACATTGTTCAGGAAGTCCTTTGCTGTGTTTGTTTCTGGAAGTCCGCTTAGTAGATGGTCTGGAATGGACCTCTTTATGGTTAAACTACATATCTTATTAAATTGTCCCAAGTTATGTATGCAACCTTCTCAGCCTCTTAGCTGAGAGATATAGGGGAGATGGCCTGTCTTTAACCATGGCTATGTTAATTTTTGTCATCTTTAACGCAAACTTTACATCTTGCTTCCATTTCTTAAAATTGAAACTAGTCAGGGTTTCAATAGTGGCATTGTTATTGTTTACAGAAAAGGAGAGTGCAAAATTGACAATTTAATGTTCAGTACAACTATATGACAACATTGATACTCAAAGCCACAAATAGTATTTGTATCGAGAATCTCATCATACATATCATGAAACACCTATAGGCCGAATACATAATACATGCAATTAAGACCTTCACACAAAAGAGATCATAGGACACGCCACTAACTCTTATGAAATTACCATCTGTGGTTGAATAGATCACTCAAGCAATGGCTTCCTCCATCTAATATTTTTATGCATATCTCAAAATCTCACATAAGGCCAACACCTATGGGTAGAATAGCTAAACACAAGACTAGAGACATCCTCAAATATGTAAGTAGAATAATTCAAATACTAACTTGAAAGGTCACTGTGATGACTACATTCTCATCAGTACTCAAACAAATCCACAAACACAAGAGATACATATTTATGTTATCTTCACATTCTGTATGAGCATATAATATATGAAAATGTACCATCAATAAATGCAAAATCTGTATGCACATTCTCATTATTACATACTAGTGCTGAAACATCATCAATTAACTTTATTTAAGACTTCATTGCAAGAAATCTCAATCAGAATGAAAATCATGCAATACCGAACATTAAAAATATCATACGAGATACCAATGCCACATGTATCTCATTTATTTCTAGTCCAAAGCATGAAATTTTACTCAAAACTAGCTTTAATAACCTTTATTTGATTTTTATGAAGTTAAACTTTATTTATTACTAATGTGATAAATCCAAAAAAAATTAAAAAAACCTCACCTTATAAATTCACGAGACCTCAAAACCGACCCAAAATGACCCAGGGAATAATTCAGTGAATTTTGAAATTTTAAGTTTCATTTTCTTACCTATAATGTGCTGACGTTAGCAACACGTTTGTAGTGCATCCGCATCTCTAGACGCATCTGGTGCCTGTGCCACATGCTTAGAAATGTATCTTGATCCTGCTTCGCCATGTGTATATGTGCATGTGTCACATGCATCATACGCAGTGCCTTTAAGTGGCACTGCAAGTGCTTGATAATTCTCTCTCTCCTCTCTTGCAATCGCCAGAAAGTGGCAATTTTTGGTGACTTTCAGGTGGTTTTATGGCCCCGAAGCTCATTTTCAACCCTTTTTCAATGTTAAATGCATCCAACAAGAATTTAAGCAACCATATGTAATTAAAAATGTAAAAATGAACTCCATAAACCTCCATTTTCATTCACACAATCACGTAACCACTATGATACCTCTAATGCGTAACACAAGCCTTAGTTACGCGCGCAGGATCTATTGTAAAAGTGAATGAATGGAGAAAATACTAGAAACACCTGATTTTGCTTCTGTAACTTTGAACGAGCTTTTTAAAGCCAAAACTTGCAAGTTTTCATGACGACTTTTACGAAAGTTGATCATCTGGATGTCGTTAACATCTTTCGGCAACTTTCTTAACACATGAACCTCTTTACGGGTTAAATAATCCGAACGTTCATAATTTGCTTAAGCAACTGCAGGAGACCTGAACCTTATATAGATAACATCCATATTGGGTTTTCCTATGACATGCCTAATACAGGCCTAGCCCATACTAATTAAGGCTCATTTTCTTCACTGTCTTAAGCCTATTAACTCATATCCTTTATTGGGCTATGTTATTATTTTTATCCAGATCAAATTCGATTCGTTTAATCGTGAATTTATTAAAATCATTCAAATTGTCGTTATTGTTGTCCAACCTTACGAAAGTTTCTAACATCTTCCTCTCTTCTCAAGGCCTTGGTCAATTTTGAGAGACAACATTTGTGGTCAAGATCAAATTTAACCTGGTGTAATCAAAATTCAGAAAATTCCAACTTACTTTAATTTGATTGATTTTTAGAATTTTCAAACTTAGGCTCAAATTAATATTTAATCAAATTTCAAACATAAAAGGAAAATTGAACTTAAATTCGGCTAATTACCGTCCCTACCTAACCCCTTTGCTAAATGTTGACATCTGCACACTCACATCATAATTGGGGCGGAATCTATCCGTGTGATACAAAGTCAAAGTTTGTAACAAGAAAGATTGTTTGATACGGCACCCTGATTTAGGGAGGCTGACGGTGGTAAAGAAATTGCATTATATTACGAAGAGCCTACCAGTTAATTTTTCCTCATAAAATATTGGATCTGTGGATGCAAAATTAAACTTGGCTTTGTGCGTCTGCCTGACCATGGTGGACTAAAACATAGAGAACAGACCATATCTTTTGCTGCTACGTCAAAGTTGTTTTTCGTGCGATAACATTATAAGAGAATCAAGTTTTCTTGAAGGCCCTATTAATTAAACAAGAGTGCCATCTTGTCCCTCACCAGACATGTGCACGGTTCAAGCTGAGGCATCCACAACCTGCCATGTGGTGGCAATGCCTTATCCGGGAAGAGGCCACGTAAACCCCATGATGAACCTCTGCAACTTCCTATCTTCCAAGAAACCTGACATTCTCATCACCTTTGTGATTACAGAAGAGTGGCATGGCTTCATTGGTTCTGAAACTAGACCCAACAACATCAAGTTTGCGACCCTTCCCAATGTTATACCTTCCGAAATTGGCCGTTCCAAAAATTTTACTGGCTTCGTCGAGTCCGTTTCAACTAATATGGAAGCTCCATTTGAGCAGCTACTAGATGGGCTTGATGATCCGCCCGTTAGTGTTATTATAACTGATACTTTCCTGGACTGGGTTACCGGTGTTGGAAATCGCCGGAAAATCCCAGTTGCTACTCTTTGGACTCAGGCAGCTACTGTTTTCTCCATTTTCTATCATTCTGACCTCCTCTTGAAGAATTATCTATTCCCGGAAAATTTATCCTCAGGTGAGTACCGCTTGGAATCTCTAGTTTTGATTCTTTTAGGGTGGTTCTCAATCGTACAAGTATGCCAACTTTTTTATTTAACGATTTTTTCTTCTGATAAATGGTTTTTGGTGATATGTACTTCTTTCTTGTGCGTATCAGAGAAAGGAGATGAAAGAATTGACTATATCCCCGGTGTTTCTTCAACGCGTTTATCAGATTTACCTAGTATGTTCTTCCAAAATGGTTGGCAAATCTTTCCTAGAACCATGGAATGCATTTCTTGGGTGTCCAAAGCGCAATATCTTTTGATCAGTTCTGTCTATGAGCTTGAAGCTCAAGCCATCGAGGCGTTGAAACCTAATTTCCCTTTCCCTGTATACACACTAGGTCCTATAGTGCCCTGTTTTAGGCTCAATGACTCGGATTGTACTAACAATAACAGTGGCCCTGATTACCTAGAGTGGCTAAATTGCCAGCCAAAAGGATCTGTTCTATATGTTTCAATGGGAAGCTTCGTTTCTGCTTCAAGTGCCCAGATGGATGAAATTGTTGCAGGTTTGAAAGATAGTGGTGTTAGGTTCATGCTCGTGTCACGAGACTCGGAGAAAACAATTAAACAGGGGGCTGGAGATAGGGGACTAATGGTGCCATGGTGTGACCAATTAAGGGCTCTGTGCCATCCTTCTGTTGGCGGATTTTTGACACATTGCGGGTGGAATTCTACTCAAGAAGGTGTTTTTGCTGGGGTTCCAATGCTTACATTTCCACTGTTTTGGGAACAAGGTACAAACAGTAAAATCATTTCGGAAGATTGGCAAATAGGGTGGAGAATGAAGAGATTTGCAGGTGATCAAACTTTAATGGGGAGAGAAGAAATAGCGGCGCTAGTTAAAAGATTTATGCACCCCGAAAGCAGTGAGGTGAAAGAAATGAGGAAAAGAGCGAGTGAGCTCAAGCATATTTGTGAGGCTGCAATTTCCAAAGGTGGATCATCTGATAGTAATCTTGAGTCCTTCATTAGGGATGTATTACAGGCGCATGATGCCAAGTGATTCTGTGTTTGTTGCTAAGAATAAGTTGAAGGCTGTACTGAGCTTTATAGCTGATGTTCCCATTACAAAAATTAAACTTAGAAAATTTCTCGTTAAAACTTATTCAATGGTTCGTGTCTTTTAGTTTTTTTATTTTGGCAAAAGGCTTTGGACTCGTAAATAGGTTATCAGCTATTTTTTTTGGTGGATTAAAAAGTATTAGATTGTTTGACCATGTCAATTATATTTAGTAATCAGCAGATTATCATGGCGGGTAAAATCTATTTTGTTGTTTTTGACAATATTTCTGTGAGGAGTATTTTGTTTAAACGGTTAAGAAATTAAAGGACGAAAAGGCGATTGTTTTTAAAATTATTACAAATTACTTAAGCTATTATGTTTTATTATTACTTTCCCTTCATTAAATACTATTACCTTAAACTTCAACTTGATTTATAAATTAATATATTAGAAAATTGAACATCAACTTGATTAATATGAAAAAAGAAAGTATAGTGGTAACAATAATAATAATAATAAATAAACAAATAAATCACAAAATTAAGTTTATAACTCTTCTTTCAAAAAAAAAGTTTATAACTCTCACAAAACATAAAACATATAATAATTATAATAATAATAATAATTATTATTATTATTATTATTATTATTATTATTATTAGTTATAAACTTAATTTTTGTGAAATTAAATATCTAAAATATAAATGAGAATATTCAAATAAATACTAAGATATAATATTCATATCCTTAGAAATTTTTTAAGTCATATTCTCATAAGTCATTTTATACATAAATAATAATAATAATTATTATATATTATATGTTTTTATTATAGTTATAAACTTAATTTTTGTGAAATTAAATATCTAAAATCTAAATGAGAACATTCAAATAAATACTAAGATATAATACTCATGTCCATAGAAATTTTTTAAGTCATTTTATACATAAACAACTAATTTTACCAAACATCTTTAAATAAATAACTAATATTATCCGTTGGTTAAATCAGCTGATATAATTCGTTATCAGCTAACTGCCGATAAAATCAACTAATAGCCAATACAATCAACTGATTGCCAAATAGGGTCATTATATTTTAAACTTTTGAAAAAGGATTATTTTGATTTATATTATTGTAACATCCTATCCCATGATTAGGGTTAGAACCCTAGGATAATATATACGAGACTTTATTAAGAATTTAGAAGTGCATTTCATGCATTATATGGCATACACATGCACATGAATAATGTTGTTACTCATGAAAATAATAGTACATGTATTCATTGAAATTTTCTGAGTATAAGTGATTTTAATGTGATTAAAGTGTGAATTATGGATTAATTGTCTTGAAAATTAAATTGGTGTGTATTAGAATTAATTTCGCATTTTTGGAGACATTTTGGAAATTTCTAAATATTAGGAGTATTTTAGACAAAAAAATATAGAAATAAGAGACAAATAGAAGTATGACTAATGGACTAGTAAAAGTGTGACAGTTGGGCAAATTAATGTGTGACATGTTGGCTTATAGCTAAGTGACATTTGGTAGCCTCACATGGAGGACACATGTTGTACATGCAACAGAGACGCATGACAATGTATCTTGGAGACACCTAAGTCACGTTTTTATGTTTGGTAAGGAAGATTTCTGTAGCTCTCTTGTGTCTTCACCGAAATCACCTTCACCAAAACTCTCTCCTTATTGTTCATCACCGAAAACACCATTTTTGCTTATTTTTGTGTTATTGGCTTATCCACGTTACATCTTGCAAAGTCTTTAGCTATTTGAAGTTTTTAATTGTTGCTGAATCCTTGTGTTTTTCCATCCATTGAAATCTTTCATTTGCTTCCCCCCCCCATTTATGGAATTTTACTAAAGAGAGTGAAGCTTAAGACAATTAAGTTTTGCTTTGAGTTTTATGTAGTGTAAATGACTTTTGATGATGTTTCAATGTTTGAAAATGGATGTGTGCGTGAATGGTGTAGCAAGATGAATGGATGCATGCGTGAGTGGTGTAGGAAGAAGCAATTTATGAGATATAAGTAAAGTGATGAAGAAGTTAAATCAGTAGAAAATGTGCAGAAAGTGTATAAACGAAGATTAGTGAAGTGCAGAAAATGTGATATGTAAAAATATAAATTAGGTTCTGTTTTTGTGTTGTGATTATTCATGAACTTGTGAATTGTGTATAGAGATTAATGAATTGAAAATTGAGGTATAACTGAATCATCAACATGAAAGGATAGAGAAATGATAGAGAAGTAATAGAACATTGACAATGAATTGTGTTGGATTATGTTATATGCAGTGTTTTACTAAACATACATTTATATTTGGCCATAACTTGATCTGTGAATATCCAAATTGGATGAATTTTGATCTAGAGTAAACTAGAGACATATGGATACATTTTTCATGAAGGAATTAAACTTGAAATATATCCTTAAGAGTCTTGAAATTTGGTTTGAAGTTGAGAATTGTGTTCTATCGAGGTATGAGAACAGTATGCAGTATTTTAACTATAACTTTCACGATACTAAACCAAATTGTATGAATTTGATGTCATTAGAAACGTAAGACATATAGGAACATTTTCTTAGAAGAAAGTGTTGCCTAAAAACTTCTGTTTCTAAGTCAAAAATGGCAAGAAAAAAGGAAGAAAGTAGGTCAAGATCGTGCATCTACACGATCGCGAGTTTGCTGAAGAATGATGGAAGTTGTGATCGTGTATCTGCACGATCGTGACTCTATAGAGAAGAAGGAAAGTCACATCGTACCCTTGCACGATCGCAACCCAACAGGGTTTATAAAAGGGTTTTGTTTGGACGTTTTTCATCCTAATTCAAGTAAGGATGTTACCATATGAGGCATGTAGGTTTAAGTGAGTTCTTAAATGAATTTAACTGATTTTGAATGAAGGGATTAAAGTGAATAAAAGGGGTATTAAGGATTAACAGAATGTTTTGAAGGCGTTGTAAATTGTTTATGAAGAGTATAAAAGAAACATACCATAAAATTATCATTGAACATGCATGATACATGATACAGTCATAAATGTATTTATGACTGATTATTCTTATGAAAATGCACATTAGAGACATATAAATGTATATGATTGCATATAGAGGAGCAAGTCGAGCGACCGCCTCCAGACATTGCCGAGACTTCAAGGCAATAAGCTTAAGGGAGCATTTGTGAGTCAACCTAGATGATCTTCCTAGGATTGATTGATTAATTCTATTCAACTTCTAATTATTGAATTGTTTGTGAGCTGTATATGAATTCCATATTTTAAAGATCTGAGGAGTTTGATATTCGGGAATGTATTGGAAGTGTTCTAATTGCATTTAAAATTTGAATGATATATGTTTGTTACTAAACTCTGATTGATTTCTGAATTCCTAACGAAAGTTGAATGTCGAACTGAGGTATGATGAATATAAGATTCTATCTGTGAATCATATATGGATGTTATTCATGGCATATTTTGTTATTTGATGCATTTCATAAAATGCATGTTCAGAAAAAGATGTTGTGATCAGAGTAGCCAGTCTAAAAGAGCTTTAAGCTCAGAATTGTGCACCTAGAGCTTTGCTCCGTGATTTATATATCTGACTGAGTCCAATGGACCAGTATTTGTATCGGTATCTGAAAGGCACTCAGTCACAATAAATAATAATGAATCTGGAGTCTCATATGCATCTACATTTTTATATTTATAATTATGAAACATATTCTTGTGAAATCTTTTCTGAAGTTGTTAAAGTGATATGCCATGATGATGTGATTAATTGGGTTGTACAAGTTTTCATAGAATGTATGTTATGCGTATGACATTCATTATGTCTTACTGTGATGGAAAATGTTGTGAATTTGGTTGGTTGTATGATATTTGTATGTTTGCCTGGAGTGAGATCATTAATGATGGTTCGCTCATTGAGCTCGTAAAACTTAACCTAATTTGCAACGTTGATATTTTCAGGTACGAGACAGGAGACCTAGATTTCTAAGATCTTCTAGGAAAACATTCTGGATAAAGATATGGCTCAAAGATTTGTCAGCTGGCATTTGAGGAGTTGTAGTTGTTTTTAAATAGTTTACATATGTCATTCGGAACTTATGTATAAAGGTTGTAAATATTGGTTTTAACATCTTCTATGTAAACCTTCATGAACGAAATAAAGAGATGAGGTTTTTACGTATTGTATTTTCTTTATGATGCCATTTAAGAGATTAGGTTTGATCCAGCATACCATTATCATAGGATATGTACTTGAACATCCTCTGGATGTTAGGGTATGTACTCTATGGTAGTGGGATGCGAAAATTTTGGTATTAGAACACAGCTTGGCATCCATAGGGACATATAATGACATTTATACATGATATTGAGTGAGAGATTCGGATAGTAATCACTACTATTTTTGTTATAGGTCATCTATTATAAGAGATCAAATTGGAGAGTCAGCTGATATAGAGTCTGTACGAGCCTATAGGGAGTCTCCAATACCTGAGTTTGCACAAATGCCTCCAAGAATTATCGAGAGGTGAGAAACAAGTTACGATAAGCTGAGAAATCAGGAGGCTGTGGACTTCTACGGAAGTACAGACCCTGCTGAGACAGAAAAATGGTTAGAGAGAACTAAAAGAGTGTTCGATCAGATGGATTATGAGGCTGATGAGAGATTTGATTATGCGGTCTCACTATTATAAGGTCCAGCATACCAGTGGTGGAAGACTGTTCTAGGCAGTAACCCCAAACCTCGTAATTTGACTTGGGAAGATTTTCTTTTGGTGTTTCGAGAGAATTATATGCCTAAGATTTATCTAGACAGAAAGATGAAAGAATTTATGGATCTGAAGCAAGGCAGATTCACAATGGCAGAGTATGAGATAAGATTCAATGAGTTAATGAGGTATGTTACTGCATTAACCCAATTGAGGAAGACAAATGTAGATGGGTTGAGGACAGGTTGAACATGGAGATCAAAACAATGCTAGCTCTTTCTAATTTGGGTAGCTTTACGAAACTACGAGCAGCCTCAATCAAAATTGAGCAGTTGTTAAAAGATGGTCAGGGAGAGTACATACAGGAGTTTAGAGGGAAGAGGCAGATTGAATCTTAGGCTGATTCTGGCAGAAGCTTCAGTAAACGTCAGAACAAATCGTCTCGATTTCAGACTAGATCGAGACAATTAGGGTTTAGACTAAGAGGTGGATTTGTTCATACTAGTATAGGTAGAGGATTAGTGTTAAGAGGGCAGTCACAACAGATGCCACATTGTGAACATTATGATAAGAAGCATGGTGGTCAGTGTTGGAGGTTATTGGGAGCTTGTTTTTGTTGTGGCTTTGTAGAGCATCAAATCAAAGATTGTCCTGAGACTTTAGGACCACAGTCTCTAATGAGAGGAGGAACAGTGACAGAGACAACTGTATAGTAGAGTAGAGCTATCGGATCTGTACATAGGGGCAAAGGTAGAGGTAAACTAAGTTGGTGGGGCCCAATGTTAGGACTGGACTGCGGAGTAATCAGTCGCAGTCTCAGGCCAGGGTCTATGCCATTACCAGACAGGAGGTGCAGAACTCTCCAAATGTGGTAGCAAGGGTGTTGAATGTTTTTAATTTTGAAGCATTTGCATTAGTAGATCCAGGGTCTACACATTCATTTATCGCACCGCATCTGGCATCTATACTGCATTGTAAGAGAGAAATGTTAAATCGTGGTTTAGTGGTGGGTACTCCAGTAGGAAGTACCACAGTAATTGGTCAAGTATGTAAGGGGTGCATAGTTCGGATTGATCAGACAGAGTTAGAAGCTGATTTGATTGTACTGTAGTTAAAGGAAATTGATATTATTCTAGGCATAGATTGGCTCACTACTTATAGTGTAACATCCCGTTTCCAGAGAACGGGTCGGACCAGAGAAACGGGTCCAAGTGTGGCAAATCGACACATCTCA
>JAOTAY010000008.1:24724667-24750852 GCA_025629805.1 Erythroxylum baracoense | reverse complement strand
AATTAATACCTAACCACAACAATTTAATCAAATTAAACCTCAACATAAACTAAACACATGCTTACTAGTAAGAAGAGAATCGGGGTCCAACATAGATGTAGCTTTGAGACAACCTAGTCAAACTAATAGATATGTTCCTGGTATTAATGCAATTGAATGGTTATTGAGGTCGGTGTTTGTGAGTGAAAATCACTTTAATGAGCTACAATAGCATTTGACTTAAGGTTTAGAAGGAATAAAGCAAAGGGCTATCTATTTCAACCATATGCTTCATTTGAAAGAAAAGATAAATGTTTCAAATTCAAAACTTATAAGCCAAAGCATATATGCAATCTAAATAATAAGCCAAAATTGATTACATTTAATTTAAGAGACATTTTAAGGAAATAACTTTAGAAAAATCGATCATTAAAATAAAAAATGGTAGAAGAATGTAAGGAGAAATTAAACTTGTCATTTAATTCCAACATATGTAAATGTGCAATGATGAAGTTTCTTAAAACAAAGTTAAAAGAGTAATAAAACAAATATGGAAGCTTTATGTTTATATTTCTAAGTTGAAAAAAATAAATCTAAGTTCTAAAATTGAGGTTGAACTTAGAAGGTCTAAAGATAAGTTTTTTTTAAAAGGATGTGTCTTTGTTTTGATGCTACGAAGAAAGGGTGGAAAAATTTGTAACCTATATTTTATATGGATGGATGTTTTTAAAGACAAAGTACCAAAGGCAACTTCTAAATTCCATAAGAATTGATGGCAACTGAAGCACCATCCTATTGCATTTGCAATTGTTGAGGTGGAGAATATTGATAATTGAATATGATTTATTGAGTAGTTACCCATTGACTTATAACTTGGAGAAGGTAAAGGAATCATAATGATATCATATATGTAAAAACTATTATATCCAACTAACATAAACTTATACACACATTTTCTTCTATAAACTCGTTTAACTTTTTGTTGTTTTTAATCTACAAGGACTCATGAGAGCCAGGAATCTTGTATTGCCCTTTGTTACACATAGGATGTGTACAATTCACATATATAACAACTAGGTTAGGAAATGGAAGGAAAAAGATCTCACAAAAGCATTATGGAATTGTTATTATGTAACATTCCCATAGGAATTTGATAATAAGCTCATCAAATAAAACCAACTTACACATTGAAGTGTATATGACTTGCTTGAATATCCTAAAGAAATATGGTGTAGGGCTTTCTGAAGCATTGAGTTTAAATGTCCAATTGTGGACAACAACATGATTGAAACATTCAACTTTTATATTTTAGTATTCAAAGATCGCCCTATTATCACATATTAGAGACTATTAAGACCATATTAATGAAAAGGCATTCAAATCTTAAGGAATAATCTAAAAGATGTAACCGAGATATTACACCACATTACACTTGCATTGATGAAGAAATTGAATACAATGAAATGGAGAGTAATTTGGATGAAGACAAAAAATATGAATTAACTATTAGAGATGGCAAACACAATTTTTCAATTAGGAAAGGAGATGACTTGCAGTTATAAAATGTGGAAACTTTATGGGTATCTTTACAACCATACCATTAATGCCATATTTCATACCAAGCAAGAACCTGAAGCATATATGAATGAGTGTTATATAAAGATAGGTTCATAGACGTTTACTTGGCCAAACATTAGCGAAGAGATTCATAAATGAATTAAAAGAGTTATGTCTATTAAGCCTAATAAATAGGGAAAACAGATAAAGATGAACCAACGAGAATGAAAAATCCTTATAAGCTCTCATAGATAGGCAATTCTAGTTATTTGGCGATGTAACAAATCTAGTCACAATAAGTAAACTTATGAAGTAGGTGGACCTAAAGTTAGTTTGACACTAATGTATGTTTACCATATATGGTTCTAACTATATGTATTTTTTTACATAAATAACTTATTGTTGTTTCATGAATACAATCATCTTCATTAGCTCCAACATTAAGGAAGAAAATACTTTTTAGTTGATCCAAATACTTTCCAATTATCATTCCAACCAAGAGGATTAAGTTGGAATGGTACCCTAAGTATCACATCATGTCAATTATAAGTGGGAGCTTTAAAATGCAAGGTGATAGAAATTCAAGCCAATAAGCAAATAATAGTTAAATTGGAAGTCAACTGAGTGTGAATGACGATTAGTTATGCAATAGTTAGGTTTGTAATGAATTTTAGTTAGATCATAATCTTAGGTTGTTAATTATTAAAAAGGAAACTAATTCTATTAGATCCATTTTATATATTATGTATAAAATGAAACAAAATATAGTTAGATTTATAGTCTTTTGTGTATAATAGTGGTTATGGATTATAAGTTGTTAACTTTTTCTATAAAATAGATATGAATGATAGTTATAGATTATGAGTTGTTAACTTATATTAGTTGAGGTATCAGAAGAGGGCGAGTCTTGAAGCAATTGGTAAGGTTACTTCTTTGTGATCAGAAGGTCTCGAGTTTGAGTCACATAAATAACCTCTTTATAAAATGCAAAGGGAAGGTTGTGTACAATTAATGACCTCCCCTTACCCTTACAATACAGGGAGCCTTATGCAATGAGGTTTGTCCTTTTGCCTTTTAGTTGAGGTATATAAATATCTTTGTTATTGACTAACTCGATCTTACCTCTAAAATGATAGCTTTAATATTCTCTTTTCTTTTCCTACGCTATAGTTTAGGCATTTTTGTAATGCATTATTCTTCACTGCTTATTGATATTATAAGGAACTTAAGAACAATAAAGTTATTTTCTTGTAATATATTCTTGTAATGTGTTGGTCACTTTTGATCTATGTAACACGTAGTCACCTATATTCAAACTCAAAACCATAAGATATGTATTATTAGACAATTATTATTCATAGATTTGATAGTCATCTTCCATTCTACCAAAATCTGATGCATATATGACCTCTATCCAAGATGGCTTATGACCTTATTCTGTTTAATTTCTTAGTTCGCAAATATAACTACAACAACAAATCATGCTCCATATGTAATAAAATATGAATTTAATAACCAAAATATGTCATTAATGAATCCGACATTCTTAATAGGTTAACCAAATTGTGATGCACTAGCATAAGCAAAGCATTAGAATTCTAACAACTATCACATTAATCTCGTGTTACAAATAAGTATTTCTCATATATACCAATAAGTGATTGCATTTTTGTGCCTCTTCAATACCATATTATATACATATATTTCTCACATTAGCCCATGATCTCAACAGTAAAAAAAACATAACAATAATACATATCAACATCAAAACAACAACGAGAGCTATCATAAAAATCTTCGCCAATTCCTTGTTCTTATTCATTGCAAGCTTAAGTTTATACTAATTAAAAAAAAGCTCAAGTTATAATCTATTTGCTTTATTTTTCCTTCTAACTTAATTTGTTCCTTTCGTTTCTCCCTTTTCAATATTTTAACAACTCCCTCACACACCTTATCTTCAATTGTCCCTTTGTAACCCATAGCTAATTGTTGCCTTAGCATTTGCATTCATCAATCTATGAATAACATGAACAACCCTAGCTATAAAGTGGTCATCATGCTATCAAAAGAACTTACAACCCCCAATCTTGTAATCATCACCAAAACAAACATTCATTAACACATAAATTTAATTTATGCTTTCATATTGACTATTACAATAAAATATTTCTTCTAATAAGATATTAAAGGCACCCATAAAACTTACGTCCAAATTCTTTTTTATTCTATAAAGTCTTTAGACACGTATTGAATCCACATAAATATGGAATACCAACTAAAGAATTATTGTTAGTTAAAGACCCAAAGTATGATATTTCCAATCTTGTACTATTTTTTTGGTGTAGGTGATGATACCACAAATTGGATAATATAACAATATAGTGTGCAAACTCACAAACAAACTCAAATTCTTGTAAGAATTATAGTCATCAAACAACAACATAGAAATAACCATCAATCAATGAGAAATAACCATTAAATTCTCACAGTAAACATAACCATTAATCAGTAATAATTCTCATAATTATAATTCCTATTAAATGCCCCAAAAGTATCAAATGGTGTGAGAAGTAATGCAAGTTCACTAATACTCATGTAAAGCAAATTTTTAGATCTACCCACACTAAGGTTGCGTTTGGATCTGTGGTGTGGTGAAAATAAGTACTTATTCACCACAATTTTCAAATGCAGTCACATGTTTGGATCTGCGGTGAACAACCAGAGGTTGGAGAAAACTGTGGTGCCACTGCAGAAATCAATAAGCAGAAAGAGGGTTGCGGTAAGAAACTGCTTCTGCGGTGGAAATTTTACTTTCCCATAATAACCTTCACTACAAGTATTATTTTCCATTATACTCTTAATTAATATGACTAACAATATATTTTTGTAAAATATTTTATTTACTAAATTTATATTATTTATATTTTCTTATTTTCTTATTTACAATTTTAAATTTATATGACTAATAATATAGTTTTAATTATTTATACAACAATTAATAGTTTATTAAATCAATGAGTTTTTTAGTCATTTTATCTCTTTTCAGCAACCGCAACTACACTTGTCAAACACTTATTTTCACGTTTCAGCATTTACCAAAACAGTAATTCTAAACATATAAGTACTTATCATTTCAGCAGGTTGATTTCAGCAGGTTATCAACCGCTACCGCTCCCCAACCTTAAACGAAAATCATTTAATACGCAACAAATTCAAAATAGTATCATAAACATAATAGCTATTTGATTTAATTTTAAAAATACTAGTTAATTGTAGTCATACATGTCATTAATTTAATTAAGGCCTTTAATTCAAGCTTAAGTAACGAGATTGTTGCAAATTACAGATGAAAATAGCTAAACCAAATGATCCTTGGTCCACCATCGTTGGACGAACTTATCTAACCAATGAGCACTCGAGAAACAAATGAATTTAGCTCATGGTCACTTTCAAACTTTCCCATGTCTTCCTCTTTCAGATGAACCCATGCCTCTATGCCATCTCCATTTTTGGTGTCCAAGAACGTCACTAAGTTATGATATGGCCAAGCAGCCGAACCTACCCACATAGGTTTGCCCCAACCAAAGTCAATATCGTAAATTGGAAACCTACACCAACTTGTGAAGTCGAGACAAACCATGTCTCCTTTGCTCATCCTCTCAGCCCTATCTTTCAACAAACCTAAGTGCTCGTCACCTTGTAGGTTCTTCACGTAGCTCTCGTTCACATTTCTTATAGAATTACTCATCTGCTTGATCATCCTGCTGCATTCTTCCTCATCGACATCGAACTTGCTGGAGACTGCTACTACGTACTCAACAAAAATATTACCGAAAAATTCTTCCGAGAAAGGGGGGCTCATCTTCGGACGCATGTTTATTGCATGCATCACTGCGTAAACTTTGTCCAAATCTTCTTCAGCTTGAGTGGTGGCCTTGAACCTCTTCCATATGAAAGCTGTTAAGGCCTCAACTCTTGTGGGTCGTCTTGGATGCTCTATCATGCTGCTCTTTTCTGTATATTTGTCCTTAATAACCTCTATGCTCAATGAATCGAACACAAATCTTTTCGAAACAATTTTTTCCTTGACGATCTCAAAACCAGGGTCGAAACCTTCAATGTTTATAGGTGGAAAGAGAGTAGCAGAATCGAAATGAGGGGCAATTATGTTTTTGTCTCCGCGAGCCATAGCTGCCCAAGTGTTTAGGAACATAAACGAAGACGTAGCATCTCCAATCTTGTGTGAAATACCTATCCCAATAGAAATCCCACCACACTCGAAGTAGGTGACTTGGAAGAAAGCAAGCGAGTCGATATTGACGTTGTCGATTTCAAAAGGTAGCAACTTGTTGATCTCGTTGCAAGTAGGGTCTTGAAGAAAATCCAGAAGTGTGCATTTAGCTTTAGCTTCTATGAAATGAACTCCATCATCGTTGCATTCTACGTGATCATTCCCTCTTATGCGTCCTGCCAATGGATAAAACATGGCTAAGGCCTCGGATAGAGCTTCCTTAACCTTATCACATCGTTCTTTGTTGCTAACTTTCCCATCTTTAAGGTAAAAAAGTACCCAAGGCATGAAAACCCAAGGCATGGTCTGGTCCAGAAAGGAGAGTTGGTGACGGCTAAGGTGAGATGGGGTTGGAGAAGATGGCTTAACAATATGTTCAGATATGAATTCCACCTCCAGCTTCATCTTCACAGACTGTGATGATTAGCAACACTAGTATTCAAACTGAGCTATGGCTATTGGTTACTTACTATGTTGGATGGTTATGGCCTGACCGTGAGCAAGCATTATATAGAGTCGATTGTAGATTAAAAATCATACAAGTAACGTGGTTATGGCCTGACCGTGTATTGGTTACTTACATGACTTACAGCTAGCTTTGTAATGTGCATGAGAACAAGGTGCATTAATTTTAAGCTTATGGACACACATTTATTAGTCAATACAAATCACGTGATAACTTCTTTGTCCTTCTGTGAAGTGGACAAAACCACTCAACAAACTTGTTTTTGTTTCTATTTTAAATTATTTTAGGTTTGTATTTTTTTTATTGAGTTCTTCTTATAATAGGAATTTCACCATATGCAAATTTTAATTTAATTTTATAATGTTTCCAAGCTAAAGTTTATAGCCTCCATTTTTATCAGTCTTATATTTTAAAATAAAAAGTTATAGACAAAGAAAACATATTGAGATTTCTATAATTCCCTAAAGACAATTTTATAAGACTGAAAAGAGAGATGGAGAGTAGTCTTGGATCAAGAAATAAAAATGGTTTTTTGGTTTTGGAAAAACCTTTTGTTAGTTCAACCGCTGGACACGTATGTCGATATTTAAATATGGCAAGTAGAGACTTTTCAACACGTTAATTGTTACTTTTGGTGCATGCTTGAATAAAATAAGATTTCCTATCGCTCGGGACGCTCGTAATGGTTGCTATAATAAAATATGTCGGCTGCCAACATGCAATTATTGATATAGAGTATCAAGCCGTTTTTAATATTTTATAGGCAAAAAAGTTTTTATTTTTATCTATTTTTGAGTCTTTATAAAGAATAAAAATAAATAAAATATAAAATAATTTTTATCCTTTATGAGGTTAAGAGTAGGCCTATGTTATTTTATTTTATTTTTATGAAGATAAAAATAAGCTTTATTTTATTATTTATAAGGGTGAGTCCTGGGTGGATGCCTGCCCTGCCCTGCCCTTGCCCAGGGCTGACCCTGTGGAGTATCAACTTAGGAAACGATTTTATGTTCACACTGCTCTATTGTCACCTATTTTCACGATATTCATCCATCCATTCTTTGCATGTTTGGGCAATGGAGGAACAGATTTACGGGAGCAAAAGAATGGACTTATTGTTGGACAATTTTGTCCTTTCTCATTATGTTGGATAATTATTAATTATATTTTTCGGTTTTTTAATAACTTATTAGTTAAGTTACGTAATTTGATTCATATAAAGAAAATAAAGTGGCTCAATAAATGATCTAAATCAATGGGTCGAAGTCTAAAAAAAAGAATCTCGATTAGTATGGAAAAGATCCATATTAGGCTTGTGATGAGAAAGCCCGATATGAAAGCTATATATAAAGGTTAAGGTCTCCTGTAGTTTCTCATATCATTCGTAAGCATACGGATCCTCTGACCCGTTAAGAGCATTTACGTATTGAGAAAACTGTGAAATGACATTAACCACGTGTCGGTGAACGTTTTCTCGTGAAGGTCCAGGAAGATTGGAGCTTGTTTTGGCTACGAAATTCACTTCGGAAGTCAAGATGAAACCGAAATATGGTATTCCGCATTTCCTTTGTTTTTAACCCTTTCAAGAACGATCCAAGACACGTAATAAGGTCTATGCTACGTATTACACGAGGTATCAGAGCAGTTACATGGTCAGGTTACCAGAAACGTAGGTTTTTCAGTTTTCATCTATTATGGTTTTCATCAGTTTTTGATTCGTTTTTTGATTTTTTTACGTATATGATTACGTAAAAGTAGTATATATAAGGCTAGCTATGCATGAAAACGGGCCAAAAAAGTGCAAAAAACCAATCCCAAGATCACTGAAAATTGTCTTTTGACGGTGCTACAGTAACCACTATAAGGTGGTTTGGTTGGTGCGTGCATTGCACACATCAATCACGTCTTCCCACGTGGCTCCCTGTGGTGACGGATGCATGTGGCGTGTTGCGGCCCGTTCTCAGCTGATGCTCGTGGATCGCACTCGCTCACCATCTATCCCAACACGCGGACGGTAGCGATTTGGACACATGGTGGTGCTTGTGCAGTGAAAGCGCGTATGCACATAGGGGCGCGTGCCAGATGCATCTGGTGCGAGTCGTTACTTGCACGTGTAGAGCACCCGAACCCTTTGCCACGCGCAGGCATGATGCTTGCTGACGTCAGCGCTATAGTGCTGCTGACGTTATCAGCATTAGAAATTGTTAAAAAAATTTAGTCTTCCTATAAAGTTACCATGGGTCCTTTCGGGTAAGTTTCCGAGTCGACAAAATTTTTAAAGTGATTTTTCAATTTTTCTGAATTTATTACGGTAGTAATTGGATTCTGGAAAAGGTTTTAAAGCTTTTTAAAGATGATTTTGAGTGCATTTTCGTGCTCCGAACTATATAAGGGAGACACTTAAAGTTTTATGTCTCGTGTGGTAGGTTCGGTATTTAGGAAAGTACGATAGTCACTCTCATTAAGAATTTTTTAAATAAAAGTCTCAAATAAAGTTTAAAGACGATATTTTCAATAATAGTATGTGATTATTTGACTATGCATTTGGTTTTTGCATTTATAGCTGATTTTCACATACATTATGCCTATATAGAATGTGAGGATGACATAAAGATGTATCTCTTATGTTTGTAGACTTTCTAGGGTATTAATGAGGACGTAGTCACCAAAGTGGTCTTTCAAGTCAGTATTTTAGATTGTTCTGCTCACATGTTAGGGGATGTCTTTGGCCTTATATTTGGTTATTCTGCCCAAAGGTGTTGGCCTTACATAGGATTTTGAGATGTTCATAAAGGCATTAGATGGAGAAAGTCATTGCTTAAATGATCTATTCACCCAAAAGTGGTGGTGTCATGAAAGTTGATGGTTTGTACACTGATCGCTTTTTTGTGGGGTTCTAATTGCATATATTATGTATTCAGTCCAAAGGTGTTTCATAATGTGTGTGATCGGATTCTCAGTATAGATATTGCTTTAATACTTTAAGTATCACTGTTGTCCTACACTGTCTTTACATTGTCTTTTCTATCTTACAGTCACCTTTTCTGTAGACAATAATGCTGTCACGATTGAGACCTTAAATGATTTCAATTTCAAAAAGTGGAAGAAGGATGATGAGTTTTCCCTAGATATGGCTGACGTCAACATAGTGATGCATATCGAGAGGCCTTCTCCACTTACTAATATCATCTCAGAAGCTGATAAAGCAGCAATAGCAATTTGGGTGTGGTCAAATAGGATGTGCTATTTGACCATCAAGAGATCTATCCCAGATCATCTGCTCAGTGGATTACTGGATACGACCATAACAAAGGAGTTTATGGATAGCATTTTCCAGAGGTACAAGGTGTCTTCTCATACGGAGCAGAGCACTTTGATTAAAGAGCTATTCTCCATGGGTATACAGGAGAAGGAGGCGTTAGAGAGTACATTATTAAGATAGTTCACCTTCAGAGTAAGCTGAAGGCATTAGACATACCTATTCCTGACACACTCATAGTGCATCAGGCACTAAATACTTTCCCTCGAGAGTTTGAGATGTTGGCTACCTCTTACATCTCTCTAGATGAGGCTTGAGACATCAATGCCTTGATTTTCTGGTGTGTTTGAGGAGAAGCTTAAGAGTTCTCCTCATACAGCCTTATTTGTAGCTGCCAAAGGTAAGGGGAAGGCTAAGCCCCAACAGCCTAAAGGTAAGGGTAAGAAACCCAAACTGTCTCCATAAATTCAGACTGGACAGTCCAGCATTACTAAGGGCCCACACGACATAAAGGGTATAAAGGGCTTCTTCTGTAAGAAAAAGGGGCATAGAAAGGTCGATTGCCTAAGTACAAGCTGTGGAAGGCTAAGCAGGAACTATCAGGTAACTCCTCGACCTATATGATTCATGAATCCAATGTAGCTATATCCACATCAAGTTCTTAGTGGTTAGATAGCGGAGCTTCTAATCATGTTGCTTCCATAATGCAGGGGTTCACATCCAAGAGAAGGTCGACTAAAGGAGAAGAGAAGCTAGTGGTTGGCAACAATGAAGAGGTGAATATTTTGTTTGTAGGAGATGTAGGCTTGAATCTCGATACAAGGTTTGTATTAGTTTTACGAGACACGTTTTATATATCGTCTTTTAAACGAAACTTAATCTCTGTATCAGTTTTGGATAAAGAGGGATATCATTTTCTATTTGATACTTTAATTGTAAATATTTCTATCAATACAAGACATATCGAAACTGCCTTCTTATCCTACGGATTATATAGAGTGTTTTACTCCTAACGAAATGTATGTCTCTTCTTATATTGCTGAACTTGTTACTTAAAAGAGAGCCTTCATAAAGGAAACATCGTACATATTATGGCATAAACGTCTTGGCCAAACTTCCAGGGAGAGGGTTGAGAGATTGATAAAGGATAATATTCTCCCAACTTTGGACTTTAGTGATTTGGAAACATGTATCGATTGTTGTAGGTGTAAGTTGACCAAAATAAAGAAAAAGGGATCAACTCGTGCTTTTGGTTTATTGGACCTCATACATACAGATTTTAGTGGTCCCTATACAGTCACATTTTACAAAGCTAGATATTTTCTAAAGTTTATAGATGATTATTCCCGCTATGGCTATGTGTTCTTGCTTAAGGAAAAGTCTGAAGTTCTTGATAAGTTTAAGATCTTTAAGACTGAGGTTGAGAACCAATTGGAAAAATCAATAAAGATAGTCAGATCTGACAGGGGAGGGGAATACTATGCCAGACATGCGGTTGTAGGACAAGAAAAGGGTTCGTTTGCCAGGCATTTGGAATCAGTTGGAATAGTGACTCAGTTCACTATGCCAGGTAGTCCTGAGTAAAATGGTATGGCAGAAAGGTGCAATCACACCTAAAGGACACGATGAAGTTAATGCAAAGCAGGACTAACCTACCCGAATACCTTTGGGGTGAAGCCATCAAGACGACATTGTATATCTTGAATAAAGTCCCAAGTAAGTAAGTACCAAAGACACCTTTTGAACTCTGGGTTAGAAGGAAGCCAAGCCTTGCACACATTTGTGTGTGAGGCTACCTTGCTGAGGTAAGGATATAAATCCTTATGAAAGCAAATTGTAGCCTCGTTCCACTAGTAGGTTATCCTGACTACTCTAAGGGCTACAAATTTTACTATAGAGAAGGAGGGGCCAGAATAGTGGAATCACAAATGACTAAGTTTCTAGAATACAATGTTCGTGATAAGGAAGGATCCTCACATCCTCTATGAGATAGCGGGATGGATACTACAATTACTTTATATCCACCTCTTATACAGTTAGGTTCGGTGGATGAAGGTCTGAGTACCATACCTATGCAGACACAAGGACCTATACCTATTCAGGAAGAGGTTTTTGAGGTATAAGAACCTATGCAATTACGCAGATCCACCAGAGAAAGTCGACTGTTATCTTATTATATTACATAGTCTATTTGGGTGAACAAGACTATGACATATGACATGTTGTGGATCCAGTAACTTTTACTGAAGCTGTTTCTAGACCCCATGCGGACTTGTGTTGGGAAGCAATGAAGGATGAGATGCAATCTATGAGGCATAATAAGGTATGGGAGCTTGTTGATTTACTTTAATATTGCAGGCCTGTCAGTAGCAAATGGCTATTTAAGACTAAGAAGGACACATAGGGTCAAATTAAGCGGTTTAAGACGCGTTTAGTTGCTATGGGATTCACTCAGAGAGAAGGAGTTGACTTCAATGTTACCTTCTCTCCTGTGTCTTTGAATGATGCATTTAGAGTGATTATAGAAATAGTAGCTCATTATGGCATGGAGCTACATCAGATGGACGTTAAAACCGGTTTGCTGAATGGTGAACTTTATAAGGAGGTCTATATGTAGCAACCTGAAGGATTTTAGGATTATGATGTAACTAACAAAGTTTGTAAGTTGACTAAATCAATATATGGTTTGAAATAAGCTTCCAGACAATGGTACCTAAAGTTTGATGACGTTTTGACCTCATTCGGCTTTGTGGGAAACAAAGTTGAAAGATGCTTATACTATAAGGTCAGCGAGAGCAAAGTTATCTTCCTATTACTGTATGTGGATGATATCTTACTTGCATCAAATGATTTAACCATGTTGCATGAGGTAAAGTAACTTTTGGCCAAACACTTTGACATAAAGGATTTTTTTGATACAGTGACATGAAGGATTTAGGTGAAACATCTTTTGTCCTTAGTATACAGATTCACCGGGACAAATCTCAACACACATTGAGCTTCTCACAAAGAGCATACATTGAGCGAGTGCTACAAAGGTTTAATATGGCTGAATGTATACCTATTGTAGCTCCTATCTCTCATGGCAAGAGATTATCTTTGGCACAGTGTCCAAAGAATGAAGTTGAGAGAGAGGCTATGAGGAATGTCTCGTGCTCTAGTGCAATTGGTAGCCTGATGTATACCTAGATGTGCACTAAACCAGACATTGCATTTATTATTAGACTACTAGGTCGATATCTGGCTAACCCAGATGTGGACCACTGAAATGCAGTTAAACGAGTGTTGAGATATCTAAAAGGTACCAAGGATTATACGTTGACATACAGAAAAGTCAACGATTTAAACCTAATAGGGTATACAGAATCTGATTTTACTATGTGTCCGGATGATCGTAAATCCACTTCAAGGTATATTTTTATGTTAGCAGATAGTGTAGTATCGTGGAAGAGTGTCAAGCGGACACTGGTAACTTCCTCGACCATGCATACAGAGTTTTTTGCAAGTTATGGAGCTGCTACATAGACTGTTTGGCTTAAAAACTTGATTTCTGAGTTGTCTGTGATAGATTCGATAGCTAGACCCATTTAGTTATATTGTGATAATCTTGGTGCAGTGTTGTTCAGTAACAACAACAAGAATATCATAGGGTCTAAGAATTTAGAGGTCAAATACTTGACCATAAAGGAGTTGATTCAGAAAGGTGACGTTAAAGTGGAGTATATCAGGACTGAGGAGATGTTAGCTGATCCATTGACTAAAGGACTTTGCCCACTAGTGTTTGTTAAACATGTATCCGATATGGGCATGTTAAGGTCCTTAGACAACAGTAGTTAGAGATCATTGTATTTGCTCCTTAAATGTTTGTACATTTTAACGTATTATGACATTATGGTTATTTATTAATATAGATGATCATCTTCTTATCCTCAGTAATAACTACTCTTGTGTATAGTAATAATACATATGAAAGCCTTAAGATTTGTGTTGATCTTAAGCATTTTAAAGGTTATTGGGCATATATAAAGATTAACCTTGAGCTTATGTCATTTAGACACATACAGTTTAGTACGGATATCTATAAATTTGATATGACATTGGGGGAAATGTGGTATAATCCCATAAAGGTTTTCTAATGCAATTTAGCATTCAGTTGAAGAACATAAATGTTTTCTCTAATGCTGTTTAGCATCCGGTGAGAGAAAAGAAGGTTTTCTCTAATGTTGTTTAGTATTTAGTAAGAGAAAACAGGATTTCTCTGCTGCAATTTAGCACATACAGTTTAGCTTAAAGTTGCAAAAATCGAGTCCTACAAATAAAGATGATACATATTAGATGATATAGGTATTATCCTAATTTGCCACACTCCATTTTCCCATTCATAAGGTATTAGATATTCGTGATTATATTAGACTTGTGTCACACATGACACATGCGTTTGATATTTTTTGATATCGAAAGCCTTACAGGACGGAATGTTAGACTTTCATTACCTTTGGATCAAATGTTTTTAATTTTTAAATTTGGTACCAACACAGCAGCGTGACTTAATCGAGTTTTCAAACTATTTTTAAACTTAAGTAAAAACCATAATTAATGATTGTCAAAGGGAGAGAATGTTGGATAATTTTGTCCTTTCTCATTATGTTAGACAACTATTAATTATATTTTTTGGCTTTTCAATAACTTATCAGTTAAGTTACGTAATTTGATCCAGATAAGGGTAATAAAGTGGCCCAATAAATGATCTAAATTAATGGGTCGAAGTCCAGGAGGAAAATGGATCTCGATTAGTATAGATCAGACCTATATTAGGCTTGTAATAGGGAAGCCCGATATGGAAGCTATATATAAAGGTTAAGGTCTCTTGCAGTTGCTCATATCATTCGTAAGCATACAGATCCTTTGACCCGTTAAGAGCACTTATGTATTGAGAAAACTATAGAAAGGCGTTAACCACGTGTCGGTGAAAGTTTTCCGTGAAGGTCCCAAGAAATTGGAGCTCGTTTTGGCCACAAAAAGTGCTTCAAAAGTTAAGATGGAACCGAAATCAAGTATTTCGCATTTCCTTCATTTAAAACCCTTTCATGAATGATCAAGGACACGTAATAAGATCTATGCTACGTGTTACACTTATATCTTAGAAAATATGCTCTATCATACTTTATGAGTCAACACATTTTGATTTAGTTAATTATTAACTTAATTATAACTTAATTTATGTAGTAAATATAGAATGTGAATACTCTTATTCTTGTATTAAATTGTGAATAAAATTAACCTTGTCTACCATTGAATAAATCTTTTATAATATCATAATCCTAAAATTTTCATCATTCAATTATTTTCATCATGTAAAAATCTTCATCTATTCAATCATAAAATACAACTACTCAAATTAACTTGCCAAATATCAATTAGAAAAAATACAAATGCTTAAATGATATGAAACAACGACCAAATTAATTCCTTGATAAGCTTTAATATTGCCTCCCAAAGTTAGTTTCCTTGATAAGTTTTAATATTACCTAATTTCAATTTCTTTTTGAAATTTAATAATAACATTACATACTCAACATAAGTCCATAATTCATTACTCTTCATGTATATAACTTAATGGACTATATTGATAACTTATACCCATATTTCACATATTCAAATTTACCAAATTTCAAATTATAGACTAAACAAATTAACTTCCTCTAAATTGTTATAATGGTCTTAGTATATAATACAATTACTTATATAATAGTATTGAAAAAAATAATTAAACAAATTTGAGGTAACCTTGTAATAACCATTGGCAATAAATTAAGACCAAGGATCCTATATACTTCAGTCAACTCTTTCTAACACAATTAAAGACTTAAAATTAGTAGGAGATTACTTAAATGAAATTTAAATTATTACAGATAAACCCACTCTATCTAGATCACCTCTTAGATGTTATTTAAAATTCTTATTGGCATTAGATAAGAACATAAAGAGATTAGTAATGGTTTACATGCTCATGATGCTCCAGTAACATATGAAAAACTATTTGACAAATTCATTAATCATGAAATCTTCTTGAATCATGAAATCTATAGGAAAGAATTAGTTAACCTAACAGCCAATACAATCAACATTTTAATAACACTAACTATCGTTTCAAAAATATAAATATATCTAAATAAGGGAACTAAGGTATCGATAATATTGAAAATAAAAGACACTTCTTCTAAAATAATGTAAAAAAATAACTACAACTAGCAAAGGTGTTATAATCCAAGCAATCATGACCTTAATTAGCATACATCTATATCAAACCTCAATAGAAGAACGATTCAATGTCAAATTTCTGACAAATTTAGCCACTTCGCCAAAGTACGAAGGTCAAGAATGGTTGTTGAACATCAAACATAAATTCCCTCTACTCCAACCAAAAATTAGCTTATGAATATTGGTGCCTCTCAATACATTACACTTGACCTACCAAACTTGTCTATTCATTTTATGTATAATGGAGGTAATGACATCGTAATGTTAACAACATCCCTATCATATATACAAGTTCAATTATGATTACTACTCCTTCTCGCTTTTTTTTACACTTAATAATGTTTTTGGGCTCCTAACATCACAATAAACTTGTTTTCTATTTTACAATTTCATAAAACTAATTCTGCATTAATTGAATTATAGTAAGGCAATTTGGAGTAGAATCTTGCATATGTTACCTGATCATAATCTTTCTAGTTATAATTGGGAGCAGACTTTAAATTGGGTCATAACTAATTTAAAAGGTAGTAAACCCAGTGTTGTTCTCTTCAAAGCAGCATATACAATTATCATATACAACATATGGAGGGAACGGAATAGTAGATGGTTTACTGATAAGAGGGTAGAGAAATACCTGCTTGTGGATAGAGTCATCAACTTTATCAAAGCTTGCTTGTATGCTAAACATATGCAAGAATCTCTCTATATAGATATGAAGAGAATGTGGGGCTTGTAATTTTTATGTTTGTATAGTAAAACTTATGTTATATTTTTTGGCTTCTTCCTTTAGCTTAGACAATTGGGCTTAGTTCCCTTTAAGAGACTAGCATTTAGCCTTGAACTGATTGTAGTGTTGATCTAGTTTCTTCTATAAACTTCTTTATTCATTTTTTTAAGAAAAAGTTATTTCCATCCTACATGGTGAAAGATTTGAGAATGAGGGCAACACTTATTTATGGCTAGAGTAAAGGGAATTTGTATGAGTTGCCAATTATGGCTCAAACATTTTCACTTAACTTTCAAATACGTCATTCACTAACCATTGACAACTTAACAAGATTCACTATATTTCATTTTTTTAAATGAATAAGGTATTCTATTCACTATAGCTCAACTATCACAAAATATAAAAAGTATAAAGATAGTAGTAAGTCCACTATATTTCTTTGGCATCAACATTTAGGTTATAAAAAAAAAAATTTTAATATTTACCTATTTATCGAAAGACAGTACTAACCCAATACAATTCATGTTCTCATAATAAGAGTCATAAATTATTATTTAACACATTTACTTTCTATACTTGATCCCATATACATAAATGTATAGGTCCTGCTTCCATTACATCTTTTTTTGATCACTTCAAATGTTATTTTATTTTTGTTGATCATTTTACAAAATACACATAGCTCTGGAGTAAAAATTTGATGTCTATAATATTTCTGAACAATTCAGGACACTTGCTAAGAAATACTTTCAGCTTTCGATTATCACCTTATATTTTAATGGAAGGGAAGACTACTAAGTCCTATATCACTTTCTTTGTCAGCGTAACAATTAATATCTTCCTCCTTACATACATCAACATATTGTCCCTATAAAAAAAACTACCACCATATTCTAAAATCTGCTCTTGCTCTCATGCATCAAGCCTCAATCCCATTAGAGTTTTGGACTTCAACTTGTTAAACTATTATCTATCTCATTAATAACATGTTAACTCCTCTTTTTTAGCAAAAATTTTCCTTTGGATTTTTATTTCATGACAAACCAAACTACTACAAATTGAAGGTATTTATTAGTTATTTATGCTACTTTGATTCAAACTATACACACACTGCACAAATAGAATATAAATCTCATCCTGGTGTTTTTCTAACTAATCCACCTTTTATCTTTGTTACAAATGTCTTAACCTAGTCACATCTTGTTAGAGAAAAAAGAATAAAAATAGAGAAGGAAGGCAAGGAGTTTTGTAGTTTAACTCTTGTAATGTTCCATTACTAAATGAAAGCAAGGTTATGTCTACTTAAATAGGCTTACAAACAAACTAAACTCAGCAATAAGCAATCATCTAAGCAAGCAGGTAAACATCATCCCACTTAATCCTCCACTAATAGTTAAAGAATACCAACAAAATATCACATGCTAATCTAACCACTTACTCCACTAACATTCTAATGCTAGAAAATAAGAACTAAGAAAATAAATTAATTTAATTATTTTGAAGCACTTACTAACGTTCCCCCTAGCTTCAAAATTTCATGGATGGAGCACTTCTCTCCTAATGTAATGCACTTCTCATCACTGGCTTCAAATTTGTCAATGCACATTATCATCAACTTACAAATATGCACATATCTCCATGATGCACTTCTCATCAACAACCCTAAAAAAGAGTTTCTTCTTGTGCCACTTATGCCATGTTTATATCTTCTTCATTTTGAAATATGCAGTTTTTTTGTAAATGACTAAATCTCTTGCACTTGAAGGACTACAATTTTCCTTTGTGCCAATAATCCTTCTCTTCACGGCTGAGCTTCTTACAATTTGTACATTGGAGAATTTTACTTTTACCCTTTAAAAAGGAATTCTTGACCTTGTATGCTCCTTTGACTTTATCACCATTTTCTCCTTCCCACATTATTCTTCTTTAGTCCACAACTTGAAGACCATTTAGCAACTCTACAAAGGTTATATTTGATAGATCTTTAGTAACTTCAAGTGATGAAACTTTTTAGTCGTACCTTTTAGGAAACGTCACAAGAAACTTGTCTATACCCCTTTGAATAAGAAATTCTTCACTAAGTAACTTGATTTGATTGACAATGGATATAAGTTTGCTCCCTTATTCCTTGATACATTTAGAAATTTTCAATTTTGACATCTCAGATTCCCTTTTGAGATTCAAAATTTGCATCATCTTAGTTTGAGTGTTGCCCTCAAATTCTTCTTTTAGTTTCTCGCATGCTTCTTTAGGAAATTCACATGCCATTATACTCGTGAAAATTCCTTCCATTACAACCAGATGGAGTCAAGATAAAGCTTTTGGTTTCTTTGCCCTTTCTTCATCATTCTATTAGCTCAAGGTTTATTCTTAACGATTTTGATGATAACTATATAATGTTTCAAAATTCAAAATGGATTTATTACTAACGAATTTATTCTTAAAAGGAAATGCATAAGAAATACAATTCTTTTCTTACAGGGACCTTCTTTATAAACTTACCTTATTAAGAACGATTTATCAGAGAGGATCCTCCTAATTATTAAGTTCATATATTAAGTCACATGATTACTAGAAGATTTTTGGCAAAGATGACATCAAAGTTATTTAAATTTAAATCCATCCAGTTGACTAAAGATGAAAGTGAAGCAACGATTAGTTGAAAGAAATGCCTACTTAAGGAAGAGCCACTACTTTTGCGAGCATAGATCAGACTTTCAAAATACAGCTATACCATAAATTCTTTTGAAAATGATATCATTGTAAAATCTCTTGTTCTTTAGAAAGTGAAAATATTTTTAAGAGAGAGTAGTGTAGCTCATATCAAGCAAATTTCATTTTTTGTTGAGAGCTTGTAAAGGCTAGCTAAATACTACTAGTTTGGATGGTTAGAGAACTTAAAAAATATTAACTTGTGAGCTTAGAAAGGCTCATCAAATTACTACTCGATTTTATAGTGAACTACTCAAGTTGGATACTTGGGGACTGGACGTAGACTTGGGTTGTAAGCCGAACTAGTATAAATCGACTGAGTCCTTCTTCTCTTCTCTCTTAACTTTATATTTGCGCATTATATTGTGTGTATGTTTATTTCAGCAAAAGGCTCCTTCAATTTTAACAGGCTCTTTCTGTTTTCAACTTCAAAAAGGTTCCTTTCAGTTTTAACATGTGTCTTCTATTTCAAATTGTTTTTAATAAGACTTTTTGTTTAACAAGCTCCTTTTGTTTAAAGAAGATCCTATCGCATAATAGGCTCCTGTCATTACTTCTTAAACTGAAAGTAACTTGCAAATTTTTTTAAGTCACACACAATTCACCCCCCTCTTGCGTGTGTTTTCTTTATCATTTGGTATCAGAGCGAGGCTTCACATTTTTGTGTTTTACATAACGTGATAGATCAAGGAAAACACCTTGAGAAATTTTGAAGGACAATCTGTCTCAAAGCCTCCTTACTTCAATGGAAACAACTACTCTTACTGGAAAGAGAGAATGACAATATATCTCTAATCTATAGATATTGAAGAATGGCAAGCGATTAAATTTGGAGCTACAATTCGCACTTCCGATAACGTAGAAGTATAGACTGATGCTGATAGGAGAAATGCACAACTAAACGCTAAGGCAAAACATCACCTGATATGTGCATTGCCTCCAAAAGAATACAATAAGATATCATACTGCTCTATAACAAAAGAAATGTGGGACAAACATCAAGTTACCTTGAAGGGACAAACTAGGTAAAAAAGAAAACATAGAATAAGTCTTTTGGTACATCAATAAAAAACTATTGGCATGAAACAGGGAGAGACCATAAACAAATTCCTCAGATGCTTCAACAACATCATCACCACCTTGAAGAATCTGGCAAAAATATATCCTAACGATGAGCTCGTATCGAAGAGTCTGAGGTTACTACTAAAGAAATGGAGACCTAAACTGATGGCTTTAGAAACGACAAAAGATTTATGTTGGCCCCAGGTCTCAGTCCTTAATACATGGTGACATGGTGCCAAAATTTAGGGTACTTTTTAAAATAAAGTAAATAAATAAAACTACGATAAAGATAAAAATAATTCATAGTGGAAGTAAAAACAAATACACATAATAATTAAAATAAATAACATAAAATAAAATGGGCATGAAAATAAATTGGAGTGGGAGTCTGACAAAATTCAAAAAATGAATAATGGAATTAAAAGGAACAGAAGAAGTGGACAAAGTCACTACCGTGAAAATAGGGTGTCGCAATCATACTTCTGCACGATTGCGACTTTTGGTGAATAGTTGCAATTTGTCGCGATCGTGCTTGTGCACAATCGCGACTTTCTTACTCTACATACTAATTTCAATTTATCATAACTTTCTACTCCGAAGTCCAAAAAATTCAAAATTTATATTGTTGGAAAGCTAAAATGATTTACAACTTTCATGAAGAAAATTTTGTCTAATTCTACCTAGATCAATATAGTTTATTCGTTGAAGTTCAGAACACATTTTTATTCCTTTTTTTTCTTTTCTCTCTACTGTCCACATGTATAACTGCTAACTATAACAAAAGACCCAAATCCAACAATTAAAAACCATACATACAAAACTCCCAACTTAACCCATTACTTCAGAAAAAAAATTTCCAAGGCCTTCAAACATCTAACAATTTTTTTCCAAGATAATGACAACTTAACAGAGAAGAAATTCTGAACATATACAAAAGAAATTTCTGCAGTTCTTACTGTCATTTCTCTAACAAAAGTAGAGATTGTACATAAATTCAAATTACATATTAAAAACCATTTCAGTAGCATATTACAAAACAATTAAGAATGCTCATGCTTGATATGCTTCTAGATTACCAAAAGTTTCTGAACTAACTTAATTACAAAAGACTAAAATCTTGGAGTTGCCAAAGCTTTGTAAGGGTTCAATAATGATCTGCTTTTTCTTCACCTGAGGAGTGGAAAAATAATGGGGTGAGCTACGACACTCAATGGCTAATACGTTTATAGCCAACGATGACGAACCACACACATAATCAAGTATATATATACATATATATAAATTCATTGCATTTTAAACTTAGTAGATCACACTATTCACATTCTAAATTTTGAGAATTTACATGTAGACATAAATACATCACCATACATATCAGATCATAAGTTTCATTTAATCATCACAAAATACCACTCAATTATGCTCTATATCCAACAAATTAAGATGCAATGCATAAACATAATGGCTTGAGAGAATCCCATAAAACAGAATGGAGAAACCAAAGTTTACACCATGAACAGAATGAGTCCATTTTTCAGAGCCTATATACTACAAGCGGGCAGTTAGGACAAGGCTTTAGGTCAACGTGCACGTGTCGAACAGAATGGCATCTCTTTTACCCCCATAAGCAAATTTTCTGATGCATACATATTTTATATCACATTCGTATTTTCATGCTTCTTGAATTTTCTGTTTTTCATCTAAACAAAAGCAACATAATTCTTTCAAAGCAAACATGATATCAAATTCATGGAATTTTTTTTCCACATTCACAACAAATCAAGACAAGCATTTATACACTCAAAAACACATAACACAGTCCCTCATCACAAAATTATAAACATGGTACCCAACTATTTTCTTATAAATCCAAGCTCAAGTTTGTTCTTCTTCTTGCTCTTGATTTTGAAGTTGTTGGTTCCCTTCAAACAAATATATTTTCATTCAATCATTATACATGAATAAAACTTCCTTAAGCTTAAATATCTAAAAATGAGCTTAGACTTAATCTATTCTTGATTTATCTAACTAAAAGAACTAAGATCTAGTTAAGGTTCATAAAAATCTAAGAAGAAGAATTTCGACCCTCTTCTTTCTCTCTTCATTTACAGCATAAAACTTGTTTTCTTTACTTCCTTCTTCTATCAAAACAAAAAAGAAAAGATAGAGGTTACCTAAACACTCAGCTGAATCTCTTCTTCCACTTCTTATCTCCTTTTTTTTTCTTTCCTTCTTCTCCTCTCTATGCTTCAGTTCTCCTTCTCTTCTTCTAGGTTCTTCTACGACTTTCTCTCTTTTTCTTTCTTAATATACACGACTCTCTTCTCTTTTTTTCTTATTAGTTTAAGACCAACTTTTGTCTTTCCAAGCTTACCCTTCCTTATTAATCTAATGCATTCTAACTCCTTAACTTAATTCGAACTCTTTCTTTTAATTCATGCATCTACACAAGATTCATGATATATCTAATTAAACTCCAAAAATTTCTAATTCATGAATTCTAACTTATATTCATACTTACTAATTTAATAAAATAAATTCTAAGAAAAATTTGAGGTCTAACAATTTAGACACTATTTCACTTGATTGGCTAGGAGAAAATTTGATGATCCATGAAACCTAGCTTAGGCGAGATAAAGGATCTTCCTACAGAAAAAGGAATGGCACTAAAAGCGACTGACGAATCAAACGGTGATGAACGCAACTCTGAGTTATAGATAGATGGAGATGATGAATTCAACTTCATGGTCAGAAAATGTGCACACTTCTACAAAAAGAAGTTAATAAAGAAAAGAGAAGGAAACAAGAAGGTTGGAAATAGCAGGCCCCTATCAAAATGCAACAACCGCAGTAGCAATACACAAATCATATGCTACCACTGCAAGAAGCCTGGGCACACTAGTCCTAAATGTCCTCTTCTTCAAAAGGATAAACAAAGAATAGGAAATTTACAAAACAATTCATAGTCAAAATAGCAGGAACCTGATACATGGTAGAAATTACATCAATTCTCATTCATCTGTGCTGCGTTTCTACTTTGGTAGATATGGTCACATTAGCCATTCATGTAACTTTCGTAAAATGGAGAAATTATCTCAAACGTATATTTGGAGACTAGTCGGTCAAGCTACTAACCCGAAAGGACCCCAAAAAATTTAGGTACCTCAAATAAGATAATATTTTTTACAGATACTCTTCAAAACAGAGACAAGCGAAAATCAATGGATAGTTAATAGTGGATGTTTGAGACGTATGACAAGTGAAATATCACACTTCAACTATATTGAAAGAAAAGATGGAGGTAATGTTGTCTTTGCGGACAAAAATAAAGCAAAGGTCACCTGAATTAGTAAAATTGGTAATTCTAACTCCACCTATATTGATAATGTTCTCTTTGTTGATGATTTGAAACATAATCTATTGAATGTGAATTAGCTATGTGACAAGGGATACAAAGTCATTTTCTATGCATCTCATTATAAAATTGTCGATATTCATAATGATAATATTATATTTATTAGTCCTAGAAATCAGAATATATATTGTGCCCAACTGGAAGATATGTCCACAAAATGTTAAGTATTTTGTGTCTCTATAAAAGGATTCGTTTTTCTGGCACAGGAGATTTAGATATGCCAACATGAGCATTATATCAAAATTATCCAAAAATGAGTTAGTAAAGAGGACTACCTACTCTAAAGTTCGAAAGCAATCAGGTTTGTAAGGTTTGTTTAAAAGGTAAAAAAGTCAGAAGCAGCCTTATTCCTAAAAATGTTGTCTACTAGCCAACCACTTAAACTTGTGCACATGGATTTATTTGGTTATATTAGGACTCAAAGTTTTGATGGTAAATATTACAATTTTGTTTTAGTAAATAATTATTCTAGGTTTACATGGGTTTACTTTCTATCAAATAAGGATGATAATTTTGAAGTATTTTAGAAATTTTACAGAAAAATTCAGATAGAAAAAGATACTACATTACTTCAATTCGAAGCAATAATAGACGAGAATTCGATAACAAAAAGTTTGAAGAATTATGTGATAGCAATGTTATAACTCACAACTTCTCTTATCCGAGGACACCTCAGCAAAATGAAGTTATAGAGAGAAAGAACAAAACATTGGTTGATATGGCCAGGACCATGCTGTGTGAAAGTGGAATACCTCATAGATAATGGGTAGAAGATGTATCCACGACATGTTATATGCTTAACAGATGTCTCATAAGACCTATTCTGAAGAAAAACCCCTATGAGCTATGGAAAGGAAGAAAATCAAATGTTGCTTACTTTCAAGCTTTTGGCTGCAAGTGTTTCATTCTAAATAATGGAAAAGACAACCTTGAAAAGTTTGATGTCAAGTTAAACAAAGCTATTTTTTTGGGTTACAGTAATAAGAGTAAAGGATTCAGAGTTTATAATAAAAGAACAAGGAAAATAGAAGAATTAATACATATGGTTTTCGATGAAGCACTACTGTCGACAATATCAGCTGATTCAGATGATAAAGAGCACCCCCTGGTTCCTAAAAATCAAAGTTTTAAAAACTGGACCGACCAGGCTGGTTCGACCAGAAATAATATGAACTAACCAGTTGTCCAGTTTTGTTTTATTTAATAACCTCTATATATAAAAGTTGGTCGGTTTATCAATAAACTAGTCGAACTGGTATATACGGAAGTTCAGATTTAAAAACCAAAACTCACTCCTTGCCGCTACTCTTTGCTCTTCAGTCTTCACCATCTTCTCTTCACATATCAACTCACGTCCATAGCCACGTTTGGTGACTTTGGTTGCCCCCTTCATCCCACTAGACCATTTCGTCATGACATTTGACTGTTTCTCAACGAGTGCACCCAACCTGAAGATTATGATAGATGTGGACGAGTTTTGGCCTAGCTCCAAGAAGCCTAGGGAAGGAGGAGGCAGGGCCAAACTGAGCTAAACGTAAACATATGGAGGGCATGTCTATTAACTGCACTCTGCTCCTCCTTCAAAGTAAAAACTTCATTGTCCCTCTCTACTAGTTGAAGAAGATGCCCATCTCTCTTTTTAACCCTTCTACAATCACTGTAGAATTTTTGCTTTTCTCCACCATCTTAAGTCATCTTCCTATAAATCATCTCATCCCACTCAATTTCTGACATCTTTTGTTGGATATTGGGACTTCAAAGTCTCTCTAATCTTTACCCCTGGATAAAATTGTATAATACTATAGTGGGACTTATGGCTATGATGTCTAATAACTCTACACAGGCACTGACATTGACTTGTTCCTAAGGTTCTAGTTTTAAACGTCTCTTTTCCTATTATGATGTCTAACCATCTCACTTTACTTCCCTACATTACTAATTTATAATCGGTACACATACGTTGAATAAAAGCATAATTTACAAGTTTTTATACGGCGGTAAAAAATTTGGAGGTTTTAAAATGTTGAAACAAAAGTCCTTTAATAATATTTTATTTTATTATTATTTTAAATTTTATATTAGGCTCATATTTTTCATTATTAATTCATTATATAATAATAGACATTAGTGTATTTTTTATTTCAATAAAATATTTTATTTTTACTCACTCATATAATTTTTATTTCTTATTTATTATATACTAGTTTTATAGCGGTTTAATATCGGTTGAACATTTGTTGCGGTCTAAACAAAACAATATAAATTAAATTCTATCTAGACCAATTAGAGGTAAGCGCACCCCATCGACAAGTAATATAAATCGGTAGGAACCGGATATCATACCCAAGGGAAAATCCAACACATAAGACAATTAAATTAAAAGATGAAAAATTACTCGAACGATCAAGAATTGATTGATTTGAAAATAAAATAAATTAAAGTAAGCAAATCAAGGAAAT
>JAOTAY010000008.1:24693653-24724567 GCA_025629805.1 Erythroxylum baracoense | reverse complement strand
TACCCATATGATTTCGGGTCAACTTTGCATAATTAATATGATAGGGTAAATGACAAAATTAGGCAAAACTTCCTTCTAAAAAGTTGTGTTACAGTGTCTTAAGTTTCTAATGACTCCAAGATCATCCAATTTGATTCAGTATTCAATGAGTTATGAGCAAAATGCCACAAATTGTGCACATTTGAACTTTTGGCTAATACATGATCATTCCCTCTAATGGTACAACTCATATCTTTCAACTCAGATATCCAAAAATTACAAAATTTATACCAATTTAAAGCTAAGAGATAAGATACAACTTTGGTAAAGACACCTCAGCCTAATTAGGCCCACATCAATACAGTTCATTCAATAACCACAGAATAAGATTTCTATCCCTGATAGTGCTACAGCCTAAGTTCAGACTCAATTACATGCCAATTTTGAAAATCATAGAGACAGAATTAAAATTCTACTTCTTCATAAAAGTTGTAGAAATATGTCTCTAGTTTAATATGAATAAAAAATAAACTCATTCAGATATCTATAGCTCAAGTTATAATTAGAAAACAGAAGCATGATCATGAAAAATTTTCAATTCATAACATTTCAGCAGACTTTCACACTTTCATCCTATCAATCACTTTCAAATCAATTCAGATAACTCTAAATTTTTACTGACAGAAAGAAAAATGTCCTAGGAATGCATTGGTCTAAGTTTCAAGTTATTTGGAGTTCGGATGAGAAAGTTACAGTCAAAAGACTGAGAGCTGGTTTAATGAAATACTCTAGTTCCTAATTTATACATGCTATTACCACCTTTTCTCTCTCTAAAACTCTGGTCTTCGTTTTCTTCACCGTAAACTGCATTTCTTCACTCTTCTTCCTCTCTTCCACTTACCCCAACGTCACTAATTTCTACGCTCACATCTCTATTCCCATTCCATATCATCTTACTCTAAAAACAACTCAAATGCAAGATCAAAAACAAACATCAAAAACAACAAAGTTTCTGCACTTTCCTTCCCTTTTTTTTGTACCTTTCTTCTACTTTCAACAACACTTTCACTTCATCTAACTCCTCTCTATATCCAGATCTCAACTGATCCTCATTTCACTCATGCATGAATTCATTTACAAACATTAAAACATCATAAACATGTCATTAACACTACCATACAACTTAAAGCATCACTTACTTGGTTGCAACAAAAATTCAGAAGTTATGAGGGGAGGAGAGTGACAACCGAAGATGCCAAAGAGTTGAGGTGATGATTTTGCAAGGTTTGTTGTTGATGGACTAATCAAAAGCTAAACACAAAAGTGAACATGCATGGTTTTTTTTTTCTCGGCGATGGACAACAACAGCAGAAGATAGATGAATAGCAAGAGGAAGATGAAAGTTCGGTGAAACAACACCAAGGAGCTGCAGAATTGTTCTTGGCCAGCACATAACTTAGGTGTTACTTTATTGTTTTGCCATGTGTCTCCTTTACATGTGTCACATTTGTCCACTAATTAAACTACCACTTGTCCCCTAGCCATTTGTCCACATGTCATACTTTAATAGGTCAATTTGTCAATCCATAATTAGTCCTTTTGTCACACTTCTATTGATCTTTTTTTTTACAATATATTTTTTTAAGTCCAAAATATTTTAAATTTCCAAAAGACCCGAAATATCACCATAATTACTAAATCAATTCTAATATACTCCAATGTACTTTTCTATCCACAATTCTCATTTATCTTATATTTCTATATTTTTCTTAGTCCAAAATATCCCTTTTCTTTGGAAATTTCAAAAATTCACCAAAATTTCTGAAATAAAATTAATAGTTTCTAAATAAATTTTAAACGTCAATAATTCACATTTCACATTTTAACTGTATTTTTAACAATTAATATTACCTGGAAAATGTCAATGAATGCATGTACAAATAATTATAATATGTAAGATCAATAATGTCGTGTATGTGTATGCCACATTATGAATAAACATGAGTTATGCTTCCTAATTTCTCATTAATCTCTAATAATCACCATTTTAACCCTAATTCAAGTGATAGGATATTACAAGTAATCCCAACACATAAGTACTTATTGAGAATAAGTACTTATCATTTCAGCGGGTTGATTTCAGCAGGTTGTCAACCGTCACCGCTCCCCTAAACCAAGCCTAAGAATAGAGGAAGCAAGAAGTATAAAATAGAGAACATAAACAAAGGACAAGTACTACGAAGGATATACAAACATAAATTGAGTAGGTAAGAAAATAAAACCAAAAAAAGTAGACAAAAAAGTTTGATTGCCATGACAACAAAGGATTAGGTGACCTAACCCTAACTCTCCTAAACTATCCACAAATCCAGACAATAATAGTTAGAGTTTAAATACATTTTAAGATTTGAAGATGGATGAAATTTTGTAGGTTAATTAGTTTACAAAAATGAGAAGAGTTAGTATTATACATAAAAAGGGAATTAAGTTCTTTTTAAAGATTGAGAGAGATTGTTTGGCTAATTTCAATGGTAATTTTTTATTTTTGATTGTCACAGAAATAAAATTTTTATATTTTAATTTTTTAAAAGTTAAAAATGTAAAATCTAATAAAATAAAAAAATTAGAACGCATTAACTATTAAACAGTATTTTGACCGAATTAATATGTTATATCGCCCTTTATAATGAGATAGTCGCATTCAATTAATACAAATTTGACGTTTTAAAATACAAATTATTCTATTTTGTAAACTTTAATTGCATAATTATTACGCTTGCCAGTTTTAGATTCTAACAGATATCCATAACCTGCCCTAAGACACTAGGGTTTCTGTTCTGACACGTCTTAGAGGGAGCTAAAAGACGGAGAGAAATCAGACCATGGATAAACTATGGCCCGTTTGTTAGCCACAAAACAAGATTGATATTGAATAGTTTTATTATTGGAAGTGGTAATTATTTCGTCATCTGGATGCCTTTACAGATGCTTAGAAGCGGTACTTTCTTGATTGTTTCTGTTGTGATGCAGGACATTCTTAATAGAATAGTAAGGCCCCTTACTCCTCTGGAAAACTCCGTCAAATTCAAGAATGGATTCTGCAAGATTCCACCGAGAAACTAATTGTCATGTGGTGGCAGTACCTTATCCTGGTAGAGGTCATGTGAACCCCATGATGAACCTCTGCAAGTTACTAACTTCAAAGAAGCATGACATCCTAATAACTGTTGTTGCTACTGAAGAGTGGATTGGGCTCATAGCCTCCAATTATGAGGCATGTCAAATACAATTTGCATCAATACCAAACGTCATCCCTTCTGAGCTAGTTAGAGGGGCGGATTTTCCTGGCTTTTACGAGGCTGTCATGACAAAGATGGCAGAACCCTTTGAGCTGCTTCTTGATCAGCTTAAGCTACCAGTGACAACAATCATATCAGATAGTGAGCTACTTTGGGCTATTCGTATTGGCAACAAGAGAAACATTCCTGTGGCGACACTATGCACGGTGCCAGCAACAGTATTTTCTGTATTCCACCATTTTAGTCACCTGCACAACCAGCAGATACTGGTTAACTTGTTAGGTACTATTCGGAGCTCATTCCTAAAGATAATTGGCAATTCCCTTCTGCTTTTCTCCTCCATATACATATATATTCTTATGTCTTTAACATCCCGATATTGGGGATAACATTCCGATATTGGGGAACTTGATGGATCTCTGCCTATTCAATAGGAAATGAAGATGAGATGGTTTGTGACGTCCAAGGAATTTCTTCAACACATTTGGCAGATCTTCGAGCAATCTTTCATGGTTATCCTGGACGGGTTGTTCAACTAACCTTGGAATGCGTTTCATGGGTGCCAAAAGCACAATTTCTTCTGTTTAACTCTGTCTACGAGCTCGAAACCCATGTCCTTGACGCTCTGAAGGAGAAAATCAATCTTTCCATTTACCCCATTGGCCCCGCAATACCTTTTCTGGACTCTTATCAGAGCTCAACTAATTCTACCAGTCGCAGTAGCACCAACTATTTTCAATGGCTAGATTCTCAAGCTGCGGGATCTGTTTTGTACGTTTCATTTGGGAGTTACATTGCCATATGCAGGGAGCAGATGGACGAAATTGCAGCAGGACTAAGGAATAGCAGTGTGCCATACTTGTGGATATCTCGTGGGGAAACTACTCGTTTGAAAGATACTTGTGGAGATAAGGGGATGGTATTGCCTTGGTGTGACCAACTGAAGGTGTTGCGACATTCAGCAGTAGGAGGTTTTTGGACACATTGCGGATGGAATTCAACACTGGAAGCCATTTTTTCAGGCGTTCCAATGCTTACTTTACCTTTGTATTTCGATCAAGTTCCTAACAGTAAGCAGATAGTTGAAAAATGGAAGATTGGGTGGAAGTTGATGGAAGATTCAAGGCCTGAGAGTTTGGTGTTAAGAGATAAGATAACGGATATAGTCAAAAGGTTTATGGATAGGGAGAGCAGTGAACTGAAAGAAATGAGAAAACAAGCAAAAGGGCTTCAAGAAATAATCAGATCAGCGCTTGAAAAAGGCGGATCCTCTGATAAAAATCTTGATGCATTCATCAGAGACATTTCCTAAGCAGCTTTTAGCTTATATCCTGCCCATATTGTAATTATACAATTGTTTGATTTTATGGACTTGATGTCTGTTTATCCTTTACAGCGTCATCTGGGTTTAAGATTCTCAGTCCACAAATGCCATAGTCTTTCTCTTTGACACGTATGGCGTAGTGTAAATGCTGAAACCTTTTCGTTCTTTTTCTCAGAAAAAAGAATCACGTTATTTAGAGTCTCGCAACATATGTGTCGGAGAAAAGCACTTGCCACGAAAAATAACAGAAATGACTAGTTAATAGATATAATATAATGTTCCACAATTGAAAATTAAACAATGATAGATTTCACATCTCCATACGTCAGGCTTCCATTATCTAATTGTTTCAGACGAATATGAGATAAGAACAAACCTTTTCTACAAAAGTGGCTCGTCTTCTTCTTGTTTAACTCGATACACTTCTCCGGGGTGTGTACAAAGATATCAGTATCAGGGACACAGGATAGGCTGAAGGTGAAGGTCTCTCGTATTCTTTTCCAAACATGAATCTTGTTGACCTAGAGTCAAACGTGCCATGCCACCTGGTGGCTATGCCTTTTCCTGGCAGAGGACACATAAATCCCATGATGAATCTTTGCAAGCTACTGGCTTCAAGAAAACGGGACATCCTCATCACTTTTGTTGTGACAGAAGAGTGGCTTGGCTACATCAAATCAGAGCCAAAGCCTAATGTTGTGCGATTCATCACGATACCAAATGTGGTCCCATCGGAGAGGCTAAAAGCAGTTGATTTCCCGAGGTTTTATGAATCTGTTATGACGAAGATGGAAGCACCTTTTCAGCAGCTTCTCGATCGGATTGAGCCACCAGTGACTGCTATAATCGGTGACATTGAGTTACGGTGGTCAATTGAGGTCGGAAATCGAAGGAATATTCCTGTGGCCACGCTTTGGACGATGTCATCGTCGTTTCTCTCCATGCTGTATCATTTTGATCTTTTCAGGAAAAATCAGAATCTGACAACTGATTTACTAGGTATGAGATGCTTATTTCAAACCCTCATAGTCTAGGAGTTTATAATTAATGCTATCATTAATTCAACATATAGAACAGATGATAGAATAAGTCAAAATATAAATGAACAACCAGATCTAGGGAAGAAAGTAGTTTAGATTAGAGGCTGCTTAACAATGAAGTTAAATTTCGTAGCCTTGTCTATTTTGAGCTACTTTATAGGAAGGGCATGAGGCATTAGTTGAGTGTTTAGATTAAGTGAATCTAGTTGTTAGTGGGAGTAAAATGGTTGAGGAAGACCATCCAAAGATTGATTTAAGTGTGGTGAATCCAAAATGGTAACGAGATCTTTATGTGCTCCATTTAATAGATGAGGTGGACGAAATTCCTGGAATCTCTTCATCAAATATATCGGACCTGCAAACACTGTTGCACAGGAATGATTTACGAGTTTTGCAGCTTGCCCTGGAATGCGTTTCAAAGGTGTCAAAAGCACAGTATCTTCTGTTCACTTCCATGTATGAGCTTGAAGCTCAAGTTTTTGACACTTTAAGAGCAACTTTTCAAATTCCAGTATATCCTATTGGTCCTGCCATACCATACCTGGAACTTGAAGACAATCCCTCGGACACTGTAGATGTTAATAATAACGATCCCAACAATAGCTACTTGCAATGGCTAGACTCCCAACCAAAAGATTCAGTCCTGTACATCTCATTAGGAAGTTTTCTCTCTGTTTCAAGTGCCCAGATGGATGAAATTGTTAGTGGACTTGGAGATAGCGGTGTCCGATACTTGTGGGTAGCCCGTGGTGAAGCCACCAGGTTAAAGGGGAAATGTAACGAAAAGGGGCTAGTGCTGTCTTGGTGTGACCAACTCAAAGTTTTATGCCATTCTTCGGTAGGTGGATTTTGGACACATTGTGGGTGGAATTCTATACTGGAGGCAGTTTTTGCAGGTGTGCCTATGCTCACATTCCCTCTATTTTTGGATCAAGATCCGAACACGAAGCTAGTTGTGGAAGATTGGCGAATTGGTTGGAGGATTGGGAGAAATATGGACGGAGACATTCTGGTAACTAGAGAACAAATTGCGGAAGTTGCGCGGAAGTTGATGGATTGGGAAGGGAAGGACATTAGGAAAAGGGCCAGAGAACTTGGAGAGAGATGTAGAGGAGCTACTGCTGAAGGTAGATCAACTACTGCCAATCTTGATACATTTATAAGGGACTTGACATTTTGCAAGCCAACTCTTTATAATTAGGATATTTCTTTTCATTTTTATTTGTAATTTTTTGTTTTATTTTCAAATTTAATAGAAAAAGCTTCTTCGTAATTTTTAGTTTCTATTTTTTTTATTTCTTCAAATTTTTAAATATTACGAAAATCATAAGTGATTTTTATTTTTTGTTTTTTTCATTTTTTCATAATTTGAATAACTATCAAATATCTAATGTTTAATTATTCAATATATTATTTTAATAAAAATTATAAATAATATAATATAATATAATATAATATAATTAATTAATTAATTAAAATTAATTATTAATGAAAGTTACGAAAAATTCAATTTACTTAATAATTATATCTAATTTTAATAATTAAATAAATAATTTGGATTTTAATTTTTTATTTATAAATTAATATTTATTTTAAAAATATTTTACTAAATAAGTTTTTATTTTTATTTAAAAGAAAATCATAAATTTAAAACTAAAAGCATATAGAAAAACATAAGCGGGGCAACCCTTAATTTGTATCAGTAATATTAATGCTATACTTATCAGAAGATTTGGAACACAATAATCATGATTTACAGTAACGAAGATTTGTGTGACAAGAAGATACTCCTAAAGTTTAAAGGTAAATTTTATCGTTTAGCGATTAGGCTGGTTATGCTCTATAGGGCAAAGTATTGGTCCGTCAAACAAGTTCATAACCATAAGCTAATGATAACGGATATAAGGATGCTTCGTCAGGTGTGCAATCTTTACTAAGATGAATAAAGTCAAGAATGTAATGATAAAGAATAAAATAAAGGAAATTAATATTGTGGATAAATTAAGAGAGATAAGACTTAGGTAATTTGGACATATTAGGAGAAAATACCCAAACGCTTCAATAAGAAAATAAGAGAGGATCGTTCTTACAAATTGTAAGAGAAAATTAGGAAGACCTAAGAAGAATTAGAAAAAGTGATCAAGAATGATTTGTTAATATTGGAACTTACCGAAGACATGAACCATAATAAAAAATTTTGGCACATTAGACTCCAGGTAAAAGATCTCTTATAAAAAAATCCTAATAACTCTCATACATCTTTTACCTACTGCTTATTATAGTTAGCCTAAATGGTGATTACTTATTACTCATGTTAGTATTATTATTATTATTGTTAGTATTATTATTAGAATATTTAGTATTTTCTTTAGTTGTATTAGTATCGTTATGTCTATTATTATTAGTGTTATTGTGATTTTTACTTTTAATAATATTTTAATAATATTTTATTTCTTTTAGTATTATATATTATTTATACATGTTTTTATCTATTTATCTATTTTTTCCTAGTATTTTTTATTTTTTATTTATTAATTTTTTTCTTTCTTTCCTAATTTTATGGTTGTTTATGTATCTATTTATATTTTATTTGTATTCTTTTTTATTACTTGTATTTATATTTATATTTATATATACAGATTATTTAAAAATAATCTTTCTATTAACTAAAAATAAGAATATTTATACATGTTGTAATCGTTATTTACAATTACATTGATAAATAAATATATAAATACACAATACCGTACAATACGATTCGATAAATGCTTTGACAAATAGTAAAATCATATAAAAGAAAGAAAACCAAACCCCAAAAATCCTGGAAGCCAGCAAGCCAGCCCGAGGCAAGCAGCCCATCCCCAGATGGGATGGATAGTTTTTAACTCTTTCTTCTCACCTTCTCCGACTCTTTTCTTCTTTCTTTCTTGACTGTATCTAATTTCTTTGTCTTCGTCGGGTAATAATACAAAAGACTTTGTATGGCTATCATACCCACACAACTCCAAACCTAAAGCTATATCAAAACCCTAAAAAAGTTCAATTCTTTCTACTCAATAATGGCCACCGAAGCCACCACCACCAATTTCCAAAACCCCGACTTCCGGCCGGAATACCACCCGGAGAAAACCGTGGCGCCCCACGACGGCCTCCATTTCTGGCAATTCATGATCGCCGGCTCCATCGCCGGCTGCGTCGAGCACATGGCCATGTTTCCGGTGGACACTATCAAGACCCACATGCAGGCTCTTGGGTCCTGCCCGATTAAATCGTTCAGCGTTGGTCACGCCTTCCGCTCAATACTCCAAACAGAAGGCCCCTCCGCTTTTTACCGTGGAATCGCCGCCATGGGCCTTGGCGCGGGGCCTGCTCACGCCGTTTATTTCTCCGTTTACGAAAGCTGTAAAAAATACTTCTCTGGTAATAATCCTAACAACTCTCTCGCTCACGCCGTGTCCGGCGTGTTCGCGACTGTGGCAAGCGATGCCGTGTTCACACCTATGGATATGGTGAAACAGAGACTACAGTTGGGTAACAGTAGTGTGTACAAAGGGGTTTGGGATTGCGTGAAGACGGTGTTTAGAGAAGAGGGTATTGGAGCTTTTTATGCTTCGTATAGGACTACTGTTTTCATGAATGCGCCGTACACAGCGGTGCATTTTACGACCTATGAGGCGGTGAAGAGGGGTTTGATGGAGCTTTCGCCGGAGAGTGCCAGTGATGAGAGGTTGGTTGTTCATGCCACTGCTGGTGCTGCTGCTGGTGCTTTGGCCGCTGCCATGACTACTCCGCTCGATGTGGTTAAAACCCAGTTGCAGTGTCAGGTAAGAAATTTGTTTCTTGTTTCATAGATGCAACTGTAAAGTAAATTTGGTAGTGTTTCAACTTTGGCTCGTGATTATAACATGGACCATATTGGACTCTTCATGTTTTGGGTTAAAGACATAGCTTCACTGACTCTGCAAAGTTGAATCTTTTGTTCTTTGTTTAATTAATCAATGATCTTTTAGCCTTAATGGATTATGCGCTAATTATGATGGCCAGTCGCATAAGTTGTGAAATACTGTTTAATTGGGAAGTTTTAGTGCTCATGGCTCGTCAATAGTTTCTAGTCCTCTTCTCTCTTCATCCATCGGTCGCTAGCTAATCTGATCCCAACTTCTCAATGTTGGTTCTCAGCATGTGTAAGGCACATTGCTTGAGAAAAGCTTTTACTTTCACGTTTAAAGTTCAGCTACTGTTGTTTTCAAGTTGTTTAAGGTGCAAAGATTAAGTCTCTATGATGCATTCATGGAGATTACGGCTTAGAAACTTGTTACCACTGATCTGATGTAGAAGATTGTTATAAAAATATGCATTTTAATAAATTCTAAAATCCATGTCGGCGTCCAATTGCAACAAGTGTCTTTTTGATTAGTACTGAGTAGCCCTTTGGTTAGGTATTGGAGCAACATTACCTATTGATAGCTAGTAATAAAGACTTTATATCAAGTCAATAACAGGTCTGTGTGTCTGCAAATGGTTATCAGATATATAACAAAGCACGAAGGAGGTATGTAACTAATGCTAGACAATCTGACTACATTGCAATCAAATGAGATCCAATGAAGCGATTGATAAACTTGAAAAATATATCTGCATTTCTGTTTTCTACGAGAGTAGCTGGGGATTAAAGAATCCCATGCGTCCCTCTTATGGGCTAAATGATATTAGTTCCCATTCTGGGTTCTGCATGAAAGAGTTCAGAGTTTGAAGTTTTATGATTAGCCCTGCCATCGCAACTCTAAGTTTCACTCTAATCACTGATTGAAATTTCATGGCCATGTTTTTCATGATCCAAGTAAATGGTTGCTTTCCTTCATTGCCCCTCAATCTGTTCCCAGATATATCAACTGTGAGTTGTTATGTTCTCTTTCGTTTAGATTGAGGATTGATACTGCAAATACCTCGCCTTGAAATTTGCAAATGTTAATGCTATTTGATAACTGTAATTTCATTAAAGATTCATTGTGTTGATGCTTTTTAAGGGACTCCTGTGTTCCAAGCTTCACAATATCATGTCGATTAAATTTTTCAAAAAATGGATTTGCAGGGTGTTTGTGGATGTGGCAGATTTAAAAGTGATTCCATTAGGGATGTGCTTCGAGTTATAATAGAAAAGGACAGCTACAAAGGGCTTATGAGGGGATGGATTCCGAGGATACTTTTCCATGCCCCTGCTGCAGCGATATGCTGGTCTACATACGAAGCTGCAAAATCCTTCTTCCATGAACTCAATGATAGCCGAGAAAGTGGAACTGTTACCTAAGTAACCATGGAGATCAAAGACATCCATTATAATGCAGTTGAATCCCAAATGACGATGTACAACTTGGAACATTTACACCTAACATGATTGATAGAAATGCATCATCGTTCGGTGCAATATTATTCATGAGGCAATAGAAACCAATGGATTGCTCAGGGAAGTATTTATTCATGTTTTATGTGCAGTTTTGAATTTGAAATTATTGATAATGTTTTCGGTTATACTTTTCTTGATGACATGACGAGCTTCCAAGTAATAGTCTCTGAACATTTCTTCTTTTCCTTTTTCATTTTACTTTGCAGTTTAAATTTTGGCTCTCATTGTTGGGATCAGATCTTCTATTTTGTTATTTAGTTTATACATTGTTCTATTAAATCTCATTCATATATATATATAGGGTCTACATAAATGTGTGGAAAAATTAAATAGCACAGTGTTGGAACAATCTAACGAGAATAGGGGATCTCGTTCCCACATTGTTAACGATACATGAATCAATAAAGGATTTTGATCTTTACCACGAATAACAAGGATTTGGGTCTTGACTTGTTTCCCACTATCATATTCATTCTCCATCGGAGGGATTTATTTGTTTAGCTTTTAAGTTTTCTGGTTATATTGTTATAGTTGATGTTTTCATGTAAGACTTGACTAGTTGGTGTTGCCAATCTCTTCTATGGTTCATGCTCTGGCTGCCATTGAACGAAGATGGATGGAGCACGTTTTGATTTGACTGCCTCCAGAAGGCTCGGGCCTGCCATGTATCCTTCTCTGATTTCTCTGTTTAGAATTTCCTCCAGAAATTTGATTGGAAGTACCATATAAAAACCATTTTTCTTTACAAATTCAGGCCTCAGTTGAATCCAGATGTGGCCGGTTGATGTGGAACATGTAGAGTTAGAAGAGCAAGCATTTCAAGTATCAGCTACAACTAGGGAATTGTATCTTCTGGTTTAGTTAAAAAGAAGCCAATATACTTCAAACTTCTAGCATATGATTATCGAACCTAGGTGATAGATAGCTTGGAAAGGTGACGATTACTGCCGATAGTCTAGGCATAATCAAAGCGGTCGTCGAATGCCAAGGAACAAAGGGGGTAAGATGTAAATTGTATACAGAACGAAACAATCTTTAATCCAACTACGTGTACTCAACATGGACTCATTTATGTTGTTCAAAACGCATATTGCCAATTGTAAATGATATTTGCCAACGGTCATCAATATTGTGAACATATATACGATCAATAGAACAATCCCATACAGCAATAAAAGATAAAAGAAATTCTACAATTTGGCATCTATGTTTTCTTCTTCCTTATTTTCAATGAGTTGCACCTCTTGGTCCTCGTCCAAGAGGGGAATATTCGGAGACCTCACAACCTGACCAACAATCACAGTAATATCGTCGAGTTTGCCACCTGCTAAACGAAAAGCTTAGAAGCAAAATTTTTATCAAGCGAAGTCAACAATGAACTTGGGCGAGTCGCAATGTTATCAAGGAAAGCTGTCACTTCCTATCTTGAAAGAAAAAAGATTATCCGTACCTGTAAGTTTCATGCCAAGAACTTTCTTCCATAAGGGGACATCAAAACCCTATCCAGAATGGACATGGAATAAGAAACGTGTGATACTCGTTAAAGAAACAAATTTACAGTAACTAAGTCTAGATAATTGTGGCAACTAATGGCACCTTTGATCTGGCTTCCAGTGAGTAGGGCGATTCAAACCTTCGATCTAGTGAATGAATCCTAGCTAGGTTAGCTATTGCCTTTGCTAGCATTTGAGTCAAAACCTCCGTTAGAATGTGGTGAAATGAGTAGCTAATCCTCCAGAAAATAAATTAAGCAAGACATACCCGCCTGAGAAACATCACTCCACGTTGCAACTACGGAAACAATCTCATGATCGAAAACATTGTCAAAAAGACCATCTGACCCCATCACTATGGTGTCCCCCACTGTTAATTCTATGCTGCTAACCTTTTGGCAAGGGATGAGGCCAATCAATTCAGATGATAGAAGGCTTATGAAACACGGACACTGATTAAGAATTTTAATGATCAAACTGGAAAAATGCAACAGCTTTGCTTATAGGTTGATATCCTTTGTTACCGTAATTACTTGCTTCTCTATACTACATCAAGTAAAACCTGACGAAGGCTATGATGATTAACAGGTTTTCGGAATTGTTCAAGACAATTTAGTTAGAGTTGTTCCTGACAGTACAAAAGTCTTACTTCAGTATTGATGGCAAACATGAAAACAAAAATCGCTTGTTGGTGCATAAAATATTTGATCTTGTAGGCAATGTCACAATACAGAATTCTCAGTAGGAACAGCACAAATAACTAATAGTTGTGGATTAGTGTGTTTTTCTAAGTATTTAACATGTGTTTCTTGCATAATAGGTTATTATTGTTATATTTTAGGGCTTATTTTGTATGTTTTTATTTAATTTGATCTTTATGGTTGTCTTTTATGTTTGATGTTGATTTAGGGTAATAATTAATCATTTTGATGTAGAAATGGAGGTTGACCGCCTTTGTGATTGAGCTAGGGATCAAGAGGGGAGAAGAGAAGTAGACGAATTGTAAGACGAGAACCCACGATCATGGGATTCATGCTAATTCTTACGATCGTGGGATCCCTAACCCGAAGAGAGACACATGTTTCACTTATTCTTAGGTTCTTGTGACTATATAAGGGCAAAAATCCCTAGGGCCGAAGAGGGGTTGTGAGAACTTGCCTCCTTGAGCTAAAAATAGATTTAAAGCTAGAGAAAGGTCGAGAATCAAGATTTCCACTCCAAAGAACTTGCCTCTTTGAGCTAAAAACAGATTTAGAGCTTAGAGAGAGGTAGAGAAGCAAGATTTTCACTCCAAATTGGGCAAAGAGCACATCAACTCTAGATTTTCCAGATTTAGGCAAAGAAGAGGAAGAGTTTGCTTCATCTAGTTCTTATTTCATTTTTTTTTCTCTTCTAGCAACTTCATTATGGATTTTCTAGTTGTTGGGAATGTTAATGGCATTATGAGTGGCTGAGTTATTTGTAGATATTACTTTTGAACTCCTCCTTTGTTGACTTGAATGAATGATGCTTTTGATAAATGTGGAGCTTATACCTTGCAATATATTGAGAAATTGAATTGGGTAAATTTAGTAGGGCTGTACAATGAAAATTGTCACTCTATAGACCTATATTGATCAAGTTAGTTGATTAGTTAAAGAAAGATCTTGCTAATTAGTTGATTATCCATAGGATAATTTCATAACTAGTTGAATTGGAGGATTGATTCTGTAGATTAAGAGATTACTTAATCATTATCACACCCAATCCGAATCCCGCACCAATGCGGGGTTTATAGAGGTCTAATAATACGCAACCTTATCCCTACAGAGTAAAGAGATAGTTTCCGGTAGATTCATATGCAAATGTGACAAAAAGAAATGTATTATAGTAATAATACAACAAAAAACTATAAATAAGTGATGAAAGTTAAAAAGAGTAAATAAATAAAACTAAAATAAATAAATAAAATAAAATAAAATCTTTACCAAAAATGTGTATCAAAGGAACCACAATAATCTAGGTAAGCAAAAATTAGAACTTTAACAAAAAGAAAAATTATCTAGAAGATACAAATGTGAAGAGTTTTTAAAATTACTAAATCACCGAGCATTCGGTTGTATGCATCAATCTACCATTAAAAAAAAAAAGCAATAGTTTATTGTAACAAGTAGAACAAAACCAAGTGCAATGAGAATAAACCAAGTAACCACTCATAAGATTGTACAAATCTAAGCCTTACCAGAGCCATGACGGCAGAGTAGAGAAATAGGATATGTTGAAGTGCAAAAACAAGAGAAGATCTCCCAAAATAAAACCATAAGATCATTAGGCATAAAAATTCAATCTTAAAATAAACCCAACAATATCAAATACAAAGAGATCAAAATAATAAAACCCAGAAAGCATTCAACCGTAAATCACACAAAGAAGCTAATATCAAAACCAAAAAACACATAAAGAACAGAAATTTCAAAAAACACAAAACCTCAGAAACACCACAGTAGAAGAGACTGCTTAATCAAGAAACATTCCCCGAAAAGAGGAGTGAATGTCGTTGTTTATCCCGTGAATCGATGACCACTAGGCGTTAGTAAAAACTAACTTACTTAAAAAGAAGAGAGATAAGGTAAGGTACATACAGGGACATGAGAGTCTCCAGCGTATCTCTTAGCATCAGTAGCAGAGAAGACGGTGTACAGCTAAGAGGGTGATAGAAACCCTAAGAGGGTGAGAACTGAGAAGCATGGTTGTACAGCTACAGAAACTAAAGTCTAACATATCCTAATATAATACCTGATTCAGTTCCCATTTAATGAGAGATTGCTTAATCATTTCCATTTAATTTGGCTAGAGACAATTAATTACAACTTGAGCGAGGTCAAACAATGCAACTTCAATTAAGTAACGTCTAAACACATTCTCTGAGGGATCGATATCTGTTTTTTACTACAAGTTACACCCCGTATACTTGCGGTTTTGACCGTAAAACTAGTGAATTGGTTTTGCAATCAACAATAACCCAGTATTAGAAGGGGTGTTAAAAGTCCTAGATATACAAATATCATACCATGGCATCAAGGTACGTCTGGCCAACTAATTCTGAGCTCAATTGGTAGGGACAATCAAAATAGTGTTCTTGTGGAGACGTTGAGAAAAGTATTTGACCTGTAAGGTCAATAAAACATCATAACTAGGCCAATTTGGAGGGAAAAAAGAACAAAGAATAAAAAAAAACTGATGAAACACAAGGAAAATTAACCACAGACCTCCACGAATAACCTTCAACCCACAATCTCCCACATTTGCAATCCTTAGTAATCCATTCCTCTCCAGCATGGCCACAATTCTAGGCGGAAAGTGTTATAACCATAAATGAAAAACTGAGGATGGAGTTCTTGAAACTATAGGCAGGACATCCTTCAAAAAACTATGAACTTACACAGTAGCTGAACCGACAGAGGAGGTAGCATCGTGTGCTTTCTTTAGAAGAATTTGGGGATCATAGTTGACCTTCAAACATGCCTCAGTGTTGGCAGACAAAAATTCACAAATGACAGGCCAAAACATTCGCCTAATAATAGATTAACAGAGAATTCTGTGCGGCATTACCTCCTCATCTCCCACGAGATATGAAGCATTCTCCATCAGTTCTCGCGAGAACAAAGATGGATCCACATTCTTTTCAGCCCATCTGAAAATTGATCAAGATAAGAAGCAGAAGAAGAAAAATATGGAATTTTCAAACTCTCGAAGCTAATAACACTTTTACCACAAGGAATCGTTCTCCCTTCAAATAGCTGAAGGTCAATAACGAGGAATTCAGTTTAATCAATCGTACTCACTGGTATACAAAAAGGCTACGCCTAGTGAAGAGAAATAGAATTAAAAGGCTATGCTTAACTGAGATACAATTCGTACCCAGAAACACCATCTGCAACGGCAATAACACCTCCATTACGGTTGCTGACGAAGAATGCGTCTTCCCCACCTCTCTCTACCTATGCGAAGTGGAAAGGAAAGGTCTTGAAGACACTTGATACAATTTATAAACTAGAAGCAGAAACTAAGAACAAATGTTAGGTTTAAGGACCTTGTTGGGGTGAGGAATGAGTTGAGTTCCAACACAAAAGGATACCTCCGACCTACAAACATGAAAACAACCAAAGTAAAGTTATGGCAGAGGCGTAAGGCACATTAACATGTTCCAAGTACAAAAAACAATACTTGTGGTGATTCGATTCCTTAAGTTAGCAATAATATGAATTACAGAAGCGAAACGATTGATAAAGAATAGCTAAAGGGATAGAGGAGAGAATTGATGAGCAAACCGAATAGTGTTAACTTGGGATGAAGCGCAGCAGATAAGCTTAGAAGTCTTGTTGAACAGAGAAGGAGAGATGAACGGATTGGGGGTGAAGGAGGAAATGGAATGAAGCCCCATGTCTTCTTCCAGTGCATGCTGTTTTGTTTTAGTGCGGATCTATAGTAGATCACTTATTACGTTTACTTAATATTAATTTAGTTTACATGACGATAGTTACAACTGGGCACCAGTGGTCTAGTAGTAGAATAGTACCCTGCCACGGTACAGACCCGGGTTCGATTCCCGGCTGGTGCATTTATTTTTGTTTACTGCTGAGCTTTGGCTTAAAAAAAGGCCTCACTCCTCCACACAAAAATTCTTCATTTCCATCTCATTCAGGTTACTTCTCTAACCTTTTTCACTTTTCTCCTTTCCTATGTCAAACAACACCATGTGCTTGGCAGAGAACAATCTAGACAGCGATACCGACTCCAATCCCGATGAATCCCTTCAATACTACCAGCCAATCGATGCTGAAGACGATTCATCCGATCATGGCCCAGAGAACGGATTCGCCACTCTTCATCTAAACGAAGACGGAGAGACCAAGGGCACCGACGACGACGATGACCAAGAGGATGAGGTGGAGACGATGAGAGAGGCGTCCAATACGGCGACGTTGAGGGCTTTTACAGAGGACGAACGTCGGAGGAACGCGCCTTTAACGCCGGAGAATGCGGCACGTGTTATGGAGGCGATGCGCAGGGTTTCATTTGCTGGTTTGGCTCCGGATTGGGCGGGGCGGGTTCCGGAGGATCAGTGGATCCATCAGCTTAGGAGGTTGAGACGACCGCCGCCGCCGCCCTGCCCTTCTGGTGCTCTTGGCAATTAGATTCAAATTCAAAGGGGTAAGGGCTTTTAGAGTTATACTTGTACTAAGGATCGATTTTCTGCTTTGTTTTGCAATTGAAAATCCTTATTTTATCGGAATGCAGCTTATATATGGTAAATTAACGTACACGGTTATGATCTTTATTACACCGAGCCAAGCCGAGAGGGAACTCGATCAATCTCTAATACAAAATTGAAAAGTCCAAAAATATGATCCAAAGATTGGTTTTCATTGGGAAATAAAAATTTTAGTTTTTCTTTGTATAATTCCTTCAAGCACCAATATTCTCAACAACAGCACTCCTGTCCATTCTTTTGACAATGCCCGCAATAACCTGAGATATGAGGAAGATGATAGTTAATATTACAGAGAAACCAATGCAAAGCAAGTGGTGACTGAAAGAATCAAGCAATACCTTTCCAGGTCCTAATTCATAACTCATGCTTAGCCCTCTGGTCAGGAGAGTCTTCACTGTTGTTTCCCACTGAACAGGGGAAGTCACCTGTCACATTGATTTCAGAATCAGAACAGCGTTTCTGGCTCCATCCCATACGACTTCTCATGAATTTACCTGGCGGGCCAATATCTTCTTAATTGTGGTGGCATCTGCATGTGGCTGTGCATCAACATTGGATATGACTGGTATTCTTGGAGCTGTGATCTCGGTTGCTGCCAGAGCAGCTTCCAATCTTGAAACAGCCGGTTCCATGAATCTTGTATGAAAGGCACCCGCAACTGCTAGACGCACCTGAGAAAATTAGAATGTTATTATAGATATGATTTAGGGATACAAAAACGTGATATCTATGATGAAGAAGATTACTGTCATTCGAGCTTTAAATGATTTTGCTTTGGCCTCTACTGCTTCTATTCCTTTCAAACCTCCAGATACGGCGTAGTTTCCCTACATAAGTGTTCCAAACTCAATTAACCTACAATTCAGAGGCAATAGATGAAAGAAATAAAAAGGTAAAAGAATCTTACAGTACATAGGTAATTTGCAATCTCAACTTTGTTGGCTTCATCAACTTCTTCGTTGGCTGCATCGCACAACTGTTGAACCTTCTCGGAATCCAGTCCTATGACGCTGACCATACCACTTCTAGCAGCATCTGCGGCGTCCTGCCATTCAATAGAAAAGCATTCACAAATTTTCCCATGGGATAACGGGGTTGGCAAAAGACGGATATACCTGCATGGCTTCACCCCTCAATTTAACCAGCTTCAGCCCATCTTCAAAGCTATTTCAAAAAATAAACCAAGGGCAGGTTCAGTCTTCACCAAAAGATACAAATCAACCGTGTACACATTTTATCTCATGCATATTAAATTCCTTTTTCAAGAACATAAAAAAATTTTCATGAAAAATGGACAGCTTATTAAAAACTCATGACGTGACTCAAGCAAATAGGGTAAAGAATATATCAGTTAATGGACATATAAAAAGCATCAGGATCCCCTGCGGTATTACTGTTGCCTAACAGCCTATATGCTTTATGTTTAGCTCTAAAGATCCTTTGGTGAATAGTAAAACAGAACCTTTCTAAATGTTCTGTCAATTGCTTTTTACTTTATGTGCTGAGCAAAATAGACTTGTAGTATGAAATTGGCTTCATTCATTCATCATATTATATTGACAATCTTACAAAATTACCACTAAAATACTAAAAGGATCTACTTTTAGTGTAAGGACCCTTGAAGCTAAATTCATACCACAGAGTTTATAGAAAATAGTGATACCGCAAGAAGTGTCTTGGTGCAAATTACTCTTTACTTGATTTGCTTAAGTTAAACAATGCAATATAGGTCCATATTAACAGAAAATAAGTTCATTTGAGAATATAAGAGTATCTAGATTCTCACCTGAAGGCTCCAGCGAATGCTAGAGCAGTATATTCTCCAAGGCTGAGACCACATGTGACATCAACAGAATCAATTATTTCTTGACCTCCATCATGAGATCGAAGCACCTCAACTGCAGCTAGACTTGTGACATAAATAGCAGGCTGTATACATGCAGGATCAGTTGCTCATTATTAATAGTCAAGCTAAAAATGATATTTCAAGAAACTAAACTAAAATTTCCAAGTATGAACATCACTTGAATAGCAATTAATAAAATAACATGAGGCATTTAGGAAAAAGATTAAATACAACATTCTTGGAGGGAGATTTTAGTGCTGTCTTCCCCCTGGGAAAACAATGTCAGTACAAACAAGCTTGCAGCATTGCTATGTTTTCCCTATTTATGGCCTTAATGATGCTGGAATATTCATAAGACAGTTTGATATAAAGTGAGCTTGCAAACAGGACCAGATGGTACCTGGCTTACAACAGTCGAGTCCAGCTTCTCTTTTGGACCATTAGTGCAGAGTTCTAGCAGATCATACCTGCTTGCATGAAATGGATTACTAAGGAAACAATTTATTGGGATAGAAATGTATCAGGATGAAGATGTGTTGAGTCATTCCGAGTTAAAAGAAGTCGATGAATGCTACCCTAGTATTTCATTTGCTCTTTTATACAAATCTGCTGCAGCTGCCACGCTTTGAGCCTCCTTTCCCATTCCAACTACTTGTGCACCCTGTTAAGTTTGTTACAGCCATATTGAGTTGCCGACACGCAAAAAGATAGAAGCTTCATAACCACTACCATCAGAAATTCAATAAGGAAAACATAAGATGGCACGATTCTATTATATGCATTTCATTTACAGACATTCCAATTCTTATTCTTATTGTCCACAATATACCCTATCATTCAAATAACTGACGCGAGACCAAACCAAACAAGAGACGTAAGCTTGTCTAATTACGCACGCATAACTTCCTGTCTAGATGATCTGTTAGAAGTTATCTCGTAATGATGGCTGGTAAGGATAATGAACTCGGAGAAGGCTGCATAAATCTGGTGTCTTTAATTCGGCATTGAAAAGCAGTACACAAACATGTCAGCCAAAAATGAAGATGATAGAGCTTCGCAGGAGAGGAGAGGACATTCAAATTTATCATTTTACTTCCATTCATCTATTCCCCACTCTCCAATGATGTGTTTATGCCCCCAGTGAACTGGTCTCTTAAGTGAATTGCGAAAACCAGTAGCTTATTGAAAGTAAGAAAGCAATAAAGATTCATGCTTTTAGGGATTCCGAGGAGACCAATTTCAAGTTAATAGTTCTTTTTTTTTAAAATTTTTCATTTTAACTTCACCCAGTGAAGTGAAACAGAGCGAATGACCTTCATTCCCACCCAGAAAACTTCCCCATGGAGGGAAAAGTGAACCAAATTCAATAGCTTTATATACAGTTCGATCAAATGCAGTTACAATCACAAACACCAACCTAGAAATTCCCAAACTAATAGACAAAAAAGTGAAACATAAGAAAAAATGGGTTGTTTTACAGCTGACCTGGCCAGGGAAAAGAAAGGCACAGGTGGATTTGTAATCCACGAACAGGGCATCATCAACAAGGGTCTGAGATCCAACGGATGCACTCATAAAAACCCTAGATCGACCCAGGGTTTTGAGACCAAAACTCCGGATTCCATTCCTATTGGAGGCAGAGAAAGAAAGGTTCTTGAGAGAAACCGAAGGGAGGACAAGAGAGGAAGCAGCCATAGAGAGAGGGGTGCGCAGGATAATGGGGCGGAGAAAGAGAGAGCGCAAGAGCATGCAAAGGCTTAGCAGAGGCCAGAGAGTGAGAGTCTGTGTCTCTTCCTCTTTAGCGCATATGAAAACTATGGCAAGGAAACTACAGCCTACACAGGCAAAGACACAAGACAATACAAGACTATGTATGTAGGCCAGCGGAGTTTACGAGGTAGGAGGAGAGGTTAGTCGTTGGAGATGATATCGCTGGCCAACTGTCATTTCTTTTTTCTCTCTCCATATTTTGCTAGTCATTTTACAGTTAAGACTACTAGGTACTAAGACTGTTTTCTTTTATTAAGAGGAATTAGACATCTTAGATACTGAAGTAACCTTTTCTTTTCCTAGCAAATTTATGTTTAATTATAGTGGCTTGTTGATGTGAAACACTTGAAGGTGTTGGGTTCTAATGAGTGATGGAAGAAGAAGATTTTAGGAAAACTGAGAACCCACAATAGAAGAAGCAATTAATTAATCCATATGTTCGAGCTTTGATTTGCCTAAGGCTGGAATATTTGAGCCGGGATAAAAATTAAAACTTTGATCTAGACTTACAAGCTCTCTTGTTTATACATTTGCAGCTAAGTTGCAATTTCCAGTTTTCGAATGAACATAAAACAAAGGCCATCAATCAAGCTAATGTTTATGCCCATGATTGAGACTGGCTTGGCATTCTTTTAACTTAGCTTCCACAACTAGCGTTTCAGGACAAACTTCTGGCATTGTACAATACAATGGTTTAGGAATATGGAGTTCTTGTGCAAACAACTCTGAGATTTGAAAAGGTTCACGATTTCATGTGACGTTATGCCCAGAACAATTTGGTTGAGGATTTTGGCAACACTTACATACCAAGGGTTGAGAAAATATGAATATACAGATTGATAGTAAGAAAATTACAGTGAATCGAATACTTGTACAATACTGTGTCTTCCACAACCAATGATTTTGAAATTGAAAGCATAAGCAGCCAGACCCCAGGAATTGTATCAGGCCTTCAGTTCCTCAGTAGATAAGAAAAGGAACGCTTTTCTCCAGCACTTTTGAATCATCCAAACTGAACCTGATTTGTTCTAATGTTAAAATAAGCAAGTAAGAGCAATTTTCTTTGTTCCTGCATACATCAGTTGGAAACAAAACAATACAAATCCCTTAGAATTGGAAAGTAATCAATGATGAAGCAGAACCATATGTGATTTGTTATTTTGTTATTTTGGTATTTAATTTCAGCAAAGTGCTTAATCATTAGCATTAGCACCAGCAGATTTAGATTCAGTGGTAGGGTGTTGAGATATTACTTCAATTATGGAAAGGAGCACTCGAGTGAAAACAGTACCTGCTTGCTTCATCTTCTAATCTCTAACTGTAATCAACAACTTGAATCTCACTTAAGCTCTCCCTTTTGCTTCGTATTACTCTTGCTTCGTTTTCTTTTATTTCTAGTACCTAACAAATAGCAAGCAAAGCACCAAATACATTATTTTCTGTTTAGGAAAAGTATCAATATATTTTTAAAGATTCCAGCACATGTAATACCTCTGGTCTTGAATTAAGAACTCCACGGGACATTCCCACATCAACCCTCCATATGCTGCAGCCATATTTACTGCCAGAAACACCATGTATATAAGCTCTAATAAAACAAACTACAGAAGCTGAAAATATGCTCCGCTACCAATTTATTCCTGAAACTTGAGGAGTATGTCCCACCACCATTCCCTTGGCTTTTAGTGATTCCAATGTCTCCTCAAGGATGGATTGTACCTGATGCGCACAAGAGTTTTAGCTCCAAAAACCACACAAACGGTAATCATAAGCAAGCTGGTAGAGCGGATGAAACAACACACTCAACAACTCAAAACTCACATGAAACCTGATGTAACCGGTGTCAATTCCTCTTTCAGAAGGAAGAAAGATATCTGGGGCATTACACAAAACTTGCCTGATTAATTCTATAGTCCAGCTCCGGCGTATCTCTAGAATACAAGCGGTTCCAAACAACACTGTCATAGCCCCGGATAGCCGTGAAAGGAATGCCAGGATCATCATCATTCTCACTAAGCCCCTTCATCCAGTTAGACACTTCCCTATTTATTCTTTCTATGCCATATGCAACTGCAGAAGTACCAATCCTCCTATCAGGCAGGTATTCAGAAGAAGGAAAGAGAAAAAATACCCCTTACACATGCCTGTGCGAGAGAAGCACTTAGAAACAGATGTTGCAAAGTTCACTAATACTTTACCATGGTGAGGGAGAAGGCCACCATGACAGAATACCCAGTCATTGACCTTGAGTACAACAGAATGTCGTGCCAATTCACAGGCCAAAGGACCACGTGGACTCAACAAAATTGACCTGGAAAGGACCCCCCTTTGCCTCTGTCCTTGTATTTCAATGAAATTTGTCAGGATGGAATTCACTAATTGTAATATAGAGTCTAATAACAACAGAATATTAACAGAACAGTGAAGAGAAAGACTTCTCAGCTACCATTTCTTAACAGAAAAAAACAGTTTTATTACCTTCACTAGATTCCAAGGACCCCAAGAAGCTTTGGACAGCTTCCGATCTTTTCTTGTTTTAGAGACTTGAAACCAACCAACAAAAGCATTTTCCCAGTTGTATTCATAATCTTCCAAGTACGCCAAAAATTCAGTGCATTCATCAAATGCCCCCGAGTCAACATATCTAAAATCTCCTTCCACATTCATAGTCTCGTGATTCCCATTAATCTACATCAGCAGAAGGGCATAAATATAGGAAGAAAATGAAACACTACGACTTAATATCTACAAGATGTTACTTAAGCACTGCAGAAACTACAGGAGAATACTATAGTCACTGTATGTAGAATACCAAGCTTAAAAAAGTTCCAAAATAATGCCACATAATATCCATATATAAGTACTTTGCCAGAATTGGCCGGAGCTGTTTCCAGAGCTTTTGTTACAAACCTGAAATACTGCTCCACCCTGAGCTTTTGCTTGCAGATCCAGGGAACGTAACAGTGATAATATGCCTATCTCGTCTTCACCACGATCCAGTATATCTCCAAGCTGGATCAATACCTACACCTCAATGGTAAGATTAAAAATAGTTGAGAAAAAGAAAGATTGAAGTTTTGGACTGGCAACATAATCACATGAGATTTGCATCACTTGAATCATACATCAGCGGTAAGTCCCCTTACCGTTTGTCCACCAATCCATACGTTCCGACCATCTGAACTCAGGACACCAGCCATCTCAAGGGCGTATCTTGCTTGTTCAAGATCTCCATGTAGATCCCCCACTGCAGGTTGAGTTATGTAAAATTAATGATAGTATTTCAGTAATGACACAGTCATTTGAAATTATAACTCAACAAGTTGCTTTCTGAATACAGGGAAATGAGAAACACCAACATAAAATTTCAATTGGACTTGTTTTAAGTTAATTACAAAATCGGAAAATCCAGTTAGGCTAGAAGTATGGCGGCCTTTTCTATCTTAAGCTCGAACTCAACTAGAAAGTAGGAAACTATATGAAAAGCATAACCCCCGGATATTTTATAAAACGTATATGATATTCCATGCACAAATAGAAACTCGTTGATTTGGATCAATCTACTAACAAAGTATGACACTTCTTAAATCATAAGGTAACACTATAAACTAACTTCTGTAACAAGGGGTTACTTTCACGTGAGCAAGAGTAGTATTGACGTGAATAATAATCCGTTCTACGATATTCCTAACTAAATCTAATATGTTCATAAAAAAAAAAAATTCTAAGACGACTCCGCCCTGTCACGGGATCCACAAACTACAAGCAAATTCTGAAAGAACCAAATTAGAACTTCGTGCGTAGGAAACTAACCAGCGACAATACGTCGACCAGGCGCAGAGACAAAAGTAGGAGGGTCTCCATTGATGACTATGGGCTCCAAGGCTCTACAGGTACCATTTTTAACACCACTGGCACTACCTAAAGCATGATAAGGAAAAGCAGATGACCAGCAAGTTTCTGTTTGTTTACGAGGAAACGCAGGTGGTAGGAGAGATAAAGAATTCAGGCACAAACAAGCCATAAAACGGTTATGAATATGAAGACCATCCCCTTAAACTTCTAACTCTTCGTTACCAGAGAAAAAAGTTATTGTAAGTATTGAACTTTGTCGGGAGAGAGAGATAGGGAGACGAATCCTCACTCTCAGCCGTGAATTGATAATGCAATATCTTCTTATATTTCTCCTCCAATTTATTGAACTTTTTCTTCTCTATTACCAATCTTTTTTCGTGGATGGATATTCTTCACAAGTTTCCGTTTTATCTGTTAGTTATCGTTTAACAACACTTTTGCGACGTCGTATGGTGTGGTCCTTTTTCAGAGAAATTTGTAGAAACTCGTCATGTTTTATAATAATTTGTTTTTGGGTGATCATAAGAATTACTTCCTCTCTTTCGACCTGTTTGCAAATTAGCATATTGTATTAGATAGTAGCTGATTCTACTAACGGTTAGTTGATGTTGATTAATATAGCTAATTTGACCAGTAAATATTATTAGCTATTTATTTAAAGATATTCGGCAAAATTAATTGTTTATGATTAACTGTTTATGTGTAAAATGATTTATGGGAGCATGAGTTAAAAAAAAATGTATAAGGACATTGAGTATTATATGTTAGTATTTCTCTATCTCTATTTCGATCTCTATCTCTATCTCTTTTCTCTCCTTTCTTAGCATCATATTAATAAAATTTAAGGTACTAGTGTTTGGTGAAGGGAAATAAAAGATAAAGATGTCATCTCAAGTAATCTGTAATAACTTTTTGGACAAAATCATTTTTTCTCCCTTAATTTATCGGCCGTTGGAGTAAAATGCTTCTTATAAGAACATCTTCAAAAATACTGGATTGGGTTCGATCCACCAATCCAATTAGTTGATTACCAAACATAATTATCAATGGTTTGACATAGTCAGATAACCAATACCTCACAATTTGCCAAAAAAAACCAATAAGCCATTTGCCAAATAAGGTCGTTGTGTACCATTTTATTGTCTTTTAAATTCCCTTTACTCATCATATCCTTAACAAAAGTTATCCTATGAATTGAGAATGATGAGATTTTCTAAGACAAACTAATAGCTTATCGAGATATTAATCAGATATTAATAATTTAATTAAATGAGTAATGATATAAATACTAATGTTTTTGATTATTGGTTAAGCAATTTAACAAATCATAAGCTCATAAATGCAAACAAGAAATAAGAGGCTGAATTGTTCATTAAAAAGGGGATGGATATTAAAGGAAATAAAAAATGGAACGAAGCAATATATGTGAGAATTGAAGGTAATAAGACTAATATAAGTGGTGAGTAAAAGGAGACTCCTACCAAAGTAGAAAGGAGACGTAAGAAGATACTAGGTGCCATTGTTTTTAAAAAAAATAATGAATTTGTCCATTCAAGGCAATCAAGAGTTATAACAAGCTACAAAGAGTTGTATGTAGTTGTAAAAGCAATTAATATACATTGGACAAAATAAGAGCAACTTTTTTAGGCATTGAAAAAACTAGATAGTCTACATTTTTGCCCAATACTCAGGATTTTGGAAACTATTCTTGTGTATGCTGATGTAACTTTTGATTCGTAGGATCAAGTTGCTATGGAATTGCTCCTCGGTTAACCTTTTATTATGAAATATACAATAGTTCCTCTTATCTAATACAACCTTGAAAATAAAGGATAAAGCTATGTAAAAGCACCACCTGACTGAATCATTAAAATGTAAACTGACATCACCATGCTTTGATCGAGCTCTAATTACAAAGGGCATTCACAATGTAACATTTGTGCCATATTATCTTCCAACTAGTGTTAATAAATTCAAATTGAAAAAAACAAATGTTCATCACTTTCCTCAGCCCTCTAACAAAGGATGCAATAATTGGAAATGTTGACAAAGCTTTTCAACTTGTCTACTATTGGCAATCTGTCTTTCATAACTAATCACAGAGTAAAGGCAACTCCAAGGTGATAGAGTTTGATCTAAACCACCTTAGTCTGGGGAATTATGGTATAATGCTTCTGTCGGAATTTCCTACATGATTTGTTTTTTCAATTTGAATTTGTTAACACTAGCTGGAAGATAATTGGGAATGTTGACACAGCTCTTCAACTTGTCTACTATTGGCAATTTGTCTTTCATAACTGATCACAGAGTAAAGGTAGTTCCAAAGTGATAGAGTTTGATCTAAACCACTTTAGTCTAGGGAATTATGGTATAGTGCTTCTGTAGGAATTTCCTACATGATTTATTGGTGAATTTCCTATGTTTGGTGTTTTTCCAAATAATGCTATCCTCCCCTCCAAGTAGGTTGGTTTGATGAAATTCATCATATATAGATCTAGGCACTGCATTTTGTATGATTATTTGTCTGTTCCCTAATGCATTTGAACCAGTCACCTCCTAGTCAAGTAAATATCTGAAGTTTTCCATCTCTTGTAAGTTGATTAAAAGGCCACAAGATAGCCAATTATCAATCCAGAAGCTGGTTTGTTCGCCATCTCCAACCAAAGTAATAAATTCATTCCTCAAAAGATCTTTTATTTTTAAGATAACCTTCTTTAGAGGAGGATGATTAGATTTTAATACTTTACCCACTTGCAACAAAAGGATTGCTTGACGTTCAATAATCTCAAAAGTATTTTGGCTAGCATAATAAAATTCGTCAGTTTCAGTGAGATAATCCTAAGTTCACCCTTATCCATAGGTATACAAACATCTTTCCATTGCAGTTTAACCCTCCTGGAAGATTCCTGATGTCCATTCCATAGAAATTTATTACAATTCCCTCTATAATTTTGATGATTTTCCTGGGAATCGTCAGCTGTGATCCCCAAAATATGGTAATAGAATTTATAACCGAAGATATAAGTTAAATACTTCCTATAGTGGATAAAGGTTTAGAACTCCACGATGTAATTCTACTTTTGATTCTTTCAATTAGTAAGGAAAAGTTAGCAGAAGAAGGATTAGAAATTGAGATTGGAATACTAAGATAGACCGTTGGGAATGATTGAAACCTAAAACCAATGATGGAACTGATAATTTAGTCATTCTCCAAAGTAGATTTAGATAAGAGGAATCCACTTTTTGCATAATTAACTTCCAAACTAGAGAGTTTGTTAAAGATTTTGAAGGCTTTCATTAGAGTGGAGACTGATATTTAATCTACCTTAAAAAGGAGTATAAGATCATTTGCAAAATAAAAGGTTAGTAATCATCTAGCTTTTGCATTTGGAGAAATTTAAAGGATATTATACGCTTCACTACTACTTTAAAAGCTCTATTGAATACTTCCATAACAAGAGCAAAGAGGTGTGGGGAGATAGGATCCCCTTGGAGTTTTTAAAATATTTTCTAGGCTGTCCATTCACCAAGATTTTAAAAGTAAGGGTTGCAATGCATTATGAGATCCAATGAATGAAGATTTAGGGGAAATCCAAGGCCTGGAAAGTATTTAAAATGAACTTCCAATCAACACTGTCAAATGTTTTTTTTTCGATCCACTTTAAGAAGGCAATTCTTTCATACTCTTTTGATAGTATAAGATCTAACTGTAACACACCCTATATAGAATGTAACATCCCGTTATCCCATGATAAGGGTTAGAACTCCTACATGAGAGATTATTGAGAATTTAGGAAGTGCATTTCATGCTCATGCATATTATAGCATACACACACAAGTGAATATTAATGTTTGCACACAGTAAAATGATTGTACATGCATTTCTTGACATTTTTCTGGGTATAATTGATTTATAAATGTGATTTTGATATGAATTGTGGTTTATATGTATTGAAATTTTCATTGGTGTGTATTAGTATTGATTTAGAATTTTTGGTGAAATTTAGGAAAATTATGAAATTTTGGGTATTTTTGGACTAAAAAATGCCAAGTGGTAGGAAAATTGATAAATGGTAGTAGAAATAAGAATTAAATGACAATAGAAATTTTGTTAAATGACCTTAGGAATTATTGACAATTTTCATTGAAATTTGAGAGACAATTGGATTAGAAATTGGAGTTAAGTGAACTAGTTAAAGAAGAGAACCTAGAGTAAATCTATAGAGATTGGACATGTGGCAAGTGATAAGTGTCACTTGCCAAACCATGCCTTACTCCACGATTCTCTTAACTCTTGGAAGACCACTTAATTGTTTTTCATCTTGCTTTTTCTTCCTCCCTTCATAATCTTCTTCATCTTCTTCATTCTTCTTCTTTCTTTCATGATTTTGCTTCACCAACCTTCATCCACGTTACACCTTGCTTTAATGTATCATTTGCTACTTCCATCTTGTTGTCTTCTTCATCTTGTTTCTAAAACCTAAACTAATCCACCTTAGAAAGTTGATGATCATGAGTATAAAGGATTAAGGTTTCTTAGTGATTTTGAAGAAGCTTAAAAGTAAAGCAAGTAAGTTATGCTTTGATCTTTATGGGTAGTGTCAAATGAAACTAATATGATGAGTAATTTGAGATTGATGATCAAGATCATGAAATTTGTTTTTGTGTTAACGTGAGTGGTAATAGTAATAAAGAGATCATATTTTAAATTTTTGGTGAGTTAATGTTATGCATGAGTTGTTTTAGTAAAAAGCAATTATGATGATGAAATTTAAAAGATGAATGATTATGAATTACAAAGTTTGAAGTATGATGATGTCTGTAGATGAAGAGGTAAATAGAGTTACGTCCTACTTTGTGTTTTGATGAGTGACAAATTATGAGCTTAGGGCTAATAAGGGGGAATATTATGGTGTCTTAAATTGAGATGAATTAAAGTGATAGTTTGGGTTTAAAATGAAGGTGTTAATGAAGAAGAAAATGTGATGAAAATTGATAATGAAAGTGTATACGAATAGGTTCTGTTTTTGGTATTTTTGATAATCATGGGTTTTGAATTGTGTGTAGATGATATTGAACTAAAATTGAGGTATAAATGAAGGGGGTTATCAACTTAAAATGATGGATTTTTGACAATGAACTGTTTGATACTATGAACGAGATATTATGAAAAAAAGGATAGGATTGCATGAAGGATAAGTGTTGGCGCCCGGGTCTCGGTACTTATTACAAAGTTATTTTATGAGAGAATCGGGTAAGGGTTATCCAAAAGACCTTTCTGGATAGTTACTTGCTTTTTCATGCCAGGCCACCAGTAATGTTGTTTCAGTGTGTTATACATTTTGGTAGTACCAGGATGCATAGCATAAGCTGCTAAATGTGTTTCCTCTAAAATCTTTTTCCTCAAATTATCCACGTTAGGCACACATAGTCTTTGCTTTAACCTCAAAATATCATCTCTCACTTCAAACTCAGTATCTGGATTCACTTTCAACTTCTCAATTAACTTCACTAAATCTGGATCTCTACTCTGAGCCTCTTTGATTCTTTCGACCAAAATAGGTCTCAACCTCAAGGTAGCTATCAATGTATCATTTTTCTCTAAATTTAATTCAACATTCAATGCTCTCAACTGAACTAGGCTCGGTAA
>JAOTAY010000008.1:24680620-24693553 GCA_025629805.1 Erythroxylum baracoense | reverse complement strand
CAAAAATTTCACTATTTATTATTCATATGCATATATGAATGCATGTATATGTCAGAAACACTTCCAATTATGCTAACACATTCAAAAAGACCAAATTACCCTTTCCCATAAGTGAGGGGATGTTACAATTTTGGTGTTGATGTTATAGCTTTTGAGAATTTCCTAGCATAATAGGATATTTTTGCCTATTGTTCTCCCTTTAATAAGAACATTTTGCACAGGATCTATAATTTTCCCCAAATTCTTCCTCAATTTATTGGCCAATATCTTGGTAATGGTTTTATAGAGTATGTTATAGCAAGTAATGAGCCTAAATTGCTCCAACTTTGTAGCATTTTGTTGTTTAGGGATTAGACTCACGAAAGTTTTATTCCACTCTTTTAGTAAAATTCCTCTCATGAAGAAATCCTTAATAGCTTCTATTACGTCCCCTCCTATGATATCCTAATTCTTCTGAAAGAATCTTCCATTATAGCATCAGGCCTCCTGGAGCTTTATCAGGATTCATTGAAAACATGGCTTTTAGAAAAAGTTTGATTGAATTATGTGATTTCGCAACTAGTTATAGCATCAACGAACAACTCGAGCTGAGCATCCAAGGTAGTCATTATTCATGCACTAGCTTGTGTGGATTTCCGTTGTAGGAGATGGATTTTGGTTAAGGTAAATCTTCATGGGTTACTTCAGCAATTTTACATTTCAGTAACATGATTATGCTTTAGAAAACAAAAGACGAATGTGGTATAGAAGTTTGAATATTCATGGACCCAAGAGAGAAGATCCTATTAGAAAAGAAAAGGGTTAAGGTAAGCAAAACTTAAAAGCTTTCTATATAAGTGATGAAAAAAATTGATGTGATATATTTAAGAAATTTTAGATAGATATATAAAGCAAAGATATATTTAATAAAATTTGATATAAGAACAATTCTAATAAAAGTGACAAAATTTAAAAATATATGTAAATTTACTATTAAATTTTTTTAAGGTAATAAATATTTATTTATAAAATAAAATGAATCTACGAAATTAATAGTCATTATTTATTAAGAAATTTTTTATTTTAAAATTAAGACAATTATAAATAAGAGTATCTAATTTCTACATACCAAATTAAAATGACTATTATATTACGTATCGAATAAAAAGATCCCTCTTTTTCTTAACTGTTATAAGGTTATAAAAAAAGAAATTAATCATGATATTACCAAAAATTCTCTCTATTCCCTTTTCGAAAGCAAAATCTCTCTTTTCTCTCTCTCCCCCCTCTGCAATTCTCCCTTTCTTTTTTTACTCCTATCAAAAAAGGGATTATCTTGACGAGTTCCTTACATTTATCTAGAAAATAGTTCTCAAACATACTAATTTATCAATATAAAACAATGCTCAACTGATATCTTTAATTTACTGAACAATAATTGACTAGGACACATTCTTTGGTTAAATTTTAGTATCAAAAAGAAATAATATAAAATACTAAAATCTTTTAGAGACTCTCCAATATCACTTAATTTTTTCAAAAATATGTAATTAAATATGATTAAGTTTTTAATTAACTAAAATATAAAAATATATGTTTTATAAATTGTAATATCTAGTGTTATAAAAATTTTATATTTAATAATACAATTTTACCTTCTTATAAATTGATAAAACTTTTTCGGCTTTAGATAATCAATATATAAACGAAATCACTAGAAGGCAATGACAGTTGTGATCACGTCTTAAATAGAAAGATTACCCACTCCAACCATTACACAATATGTTGATATCTTCATAAAAAGAACTTAATAGAGTTGAAAATGAAGCTGATTATGAGTGAGAATACATTTCAAATCCCGATAAACACATGAATACCTAAACAAAGAAAGGTGAAAGCTCCCTTTGTATAAATAAGCTTATGTTTGGTTGGGCTTATACTAGTAGCTTCTATCATTAGAGCTTTTTTTGTATATCTTTTTTGTAGTTCATAATTTGGCAGCCTCAAGATTTTCCTACATTAATATTGTTTAAGTTATTAAACTATCAAGTAATATTAGAAAATTATAAATCTCAAGCTTAAATGCTTACCTTCAATTTCTTTCACCTGCATCAATAGTTTGATTAATAGGATCCCATCCTAGTCCAGTTTACTTACCTACTAAATTTGTCCAAAGCTGCCGATCATTTTCTAATCCATCAATTTATTCTTAAATTGTTTGTATTCATAATTCCTCTTAGTTTCATGGGCAAACCTTGAAACTATATTTTTTCATCCAATTTTGTTAAAGTGGCCATTTAGTTGATTTCCAGCTAATGTCTCTTCCACAAAAAATTTAATTACAGTTTCAAGACTTCTATCATTCCACTCCACTTTAACCCTATTTTTTAATTTATCCCCACCTTGAATTTCTCGACTTGGATTTGACATTTTCTAATAAAAAGGTATAATATTAATAAAAGGTAATTGATTCACCATTTCATTGCAATAACAAGATATGTTTTCACCTTATTAAAAAAATACTAACAGCTATCAACAACACATGATCTAGAAAACAAAAACCCCACTGCATATAACAATGAATCTAGCAAGTATAAGAAAATATAAAATTATAACAAGAAAGACATAGACAAAAGCATAATAAGCGTGACATATAGATAAATAGCTTTTGAGAATTAAAATTTGACAATGAAAAAAAATACCGTGCAGATAACAATGAAACCAACAAATATAAAATAATCAAAATTTTATCACAGTATTTCTTCTTAACTTTGTCAGATTTTTTTAATGGAGCATTTGAGGCAATAAGCAGTAGATCTAATGCTAATATGTTTCTTTCTCTTTAAGAGATTTTTTATTTTAAAATTTTATAAAAGGACATGTATGTTTTGAATGGATCAAGAATCATATCACACAAAATCAAAACTAGCTTCTAGGATACAAAAATCAAACACATAATGAGAACAAAGAACAAAAATTGAATAAAAAATCGAAAACAAATCAACGATTATATAAAAACCTGTAAATAAAATCACCCGAAGAGAATGAAAATGAAAGCACAAAACTAAACAAAAAACCCAAATTAATGCTCAATGCTTATACATTATGGCCAAAATAATTATGCAAAAGAATGAAAAAATATCTCAATGTGTGACTCCTGAAATTATTTAGAGGGAGAGAATGCTATAGAGCTTCGATCAATGTTCTGACCAAAAAAAAAAAGAAAATCAGTTTTAGAGATCTGAAAAGCTATTACTTAAAATAGAAAGAAAAATAAAAAAGGAAAATAATAGGAGAATTGCCTACAGACAACTCGGTGGCTTTCGGTGGTGACTCGTCGTGTTGATTTGTGAGAGACGTTAGTGGTGGATCGTGGCTATGGAGGCGTCGATTATGAGAGTTTGCAAGATAGGGTTTTTTTAGATGATTATACACGTGAAGGAGCAGATGGGTGATTTGTGGGTATTATGGGAATTATGTGTAAATAATAAGGGCAAAAGTGACTAAAAATAGGCTCATTAATTGATTTGAAAAATCTACCCAAAAAGCCATTTGAGAGGCTTTTTTGAAAAGCCCCAAATTTGGCTTTCTTAAAAAGCTTTATTTTGCCAGCCAAAGAAGTCATGTCTATTAAAGAAGTGCTTTTTTATTCTATAGCCAAACACCCATTTTTCTTTTTAAAAAAGGCTTTGTGGTAAAGAAAAGAGCTTATTGACCTCCCGAAAGCCCATCCAAATAGGTGCTAAATGGTGTGTGATTCAACGTCAAACACATTTTCTAAGCCATAATGTAGGGCAAGCAACCAAGCAACCACATTAAATAATCTCTCAAGGAACCAAAAAAGGAATATGTATGTTAGGTAGCATGTCACGAGTTACATATGGATCCATTTTTAATTCTGATATTAAAATTATGTTATTTAATATCATTATATGACTATCACTAATATAAAGCTTAATGATTTTTTATTTATGTGCAATCTATGATAATAATATTGCAATTACATTACATTTGATTGCAGTCATGCCAATTTTATAAACTTCCAAGATTTGTTTATTTTATTTCTTACAATAGATTTTCAAATATTTGGAAACAACATCTTTACTAGTTAACTTCCACAGATTTCATTTCTCGGTGGAATTTTGCATCTCAATAAATTTCAATTAGATATTGTTATAGATTTTCAAATATATTATCTCTTTTCCAAATACATTCCTAAAGTAATTTTATTTTTATGGAAGAGGAAGTAATTCTAAATCCTTACTATTTAGACTATACTTTTGTTCGAAGTCCTCAACTTTATTTTGACATTGTTTATTGTAAAACATTTCTTCAAATGGATTTTTATGTTATATATTATTACAGGTAAAGACGTTATTAATTTTAACTTAATTTTAGATAATATGTACACGCTCCAGAAAATAAAATAATTATATATGTAACATTTCGTTACCCATGTTAGGGCTAGAATTGTGATTTATGGGAAATTTCTGAGAAATTAGGAAAAATGCACATCATGGATGAGTTAATTGGGACATGCACATTTTTTCACATTCATATGACTATACATGCATTCATTGACATTTTCCGGGTATAATTGGACTGAGTTGTGATTTTTGGGAATTTTTGAGAATTTGAATTTGTTTATTTTGGAAATATTATTGATTAGTGGAATTGTGATATTTTTAAATTTTGGTGATTTTCAGAAATTATGAATTTTTATGAAAAATACGAAAAAAGGAGTTAAAGGAATATTAGAGATAATTGGATTGTAAAGATGGGAGTTAAAGGAATTATTAAAGAAGGAACTTAGTTAGAGTTAGACCGCAGGCAAAGTAACAAGTGTTAAGTTGCTTTTATAATTTGTCAGAAGTAAGTTTTGATATCTGAGAGTTAAAAGACTAAGTTCTTTTTCTTATCATCGCCTTCTCTGAATTTCTTCCCATACACAGAGTTTTCCATCAAACTCCTTAACTTTGCTTTTTCATATCCTTTACCACTTACCCCACTACTAAGTGTTTCTTCTGCCTTAAGAAAAACCAGAAGTTGGTTAGTGTTCACAGTGGATTACGTGTTCTTGCATGGAGTTAGGGCTTTGGGATAGTTGAAGCCCTTGGATTTTTTTAACAGGTAAGTAGTGAATAAATCCTTTAGAGTTCTGAATTTATGAAATAAATTTGATGGATTTATGTTAGTTGCATAATCATGGCATTTACGTGTATATATTCATGAACACAGTGTTGATAGGATGAAAATTTTGATTATAGTGTTATTTTAGTTTTGATGATTATTAGTGATCAAATGTTGTAGAAATAGGGATGGCAATTTTGGCCCGAGTTGACCAGGCCACGGGCCAGTCACAGACAAATTATGATCCGCTCAGGCTGGACCACGGGTCGACCATGGTCGACCTGCCCCATTTTGAACAAAATGGCGTCGTTTTGTCCAAAACGATGGCATTTTGTATATTTTTATTAAAAATATATATTTATGGGCCGGCACGGCCCAGCCCACCAGTGGCCCAGCGGGCCACTGGCTGACCACGTGCCAGTAGGCCCATTAATGGGTCGGGCTGAGGGCCAGTCAATCCCAGCTTGCGCAGGTCACAGGTCAGCCCGCAGCCAGCCATAACAGCAAGCCAGGCCCGGGCCGCCATTACCATGCCTATGTAGAAATAAGTTTTGAAGTTTGAAATAGTAATGAAATGGTGTATAAGATGAGTGTAGGAAATGAAAGTATGAAAAGGTGATATGCTTTGTTTTCTATTCACTGTGCATAGATATACAAGTGTGTGTACGTGAATAGATGAATTCTTTAGAGATGATCAAGAAAATAGTTTTTGAGTTAAAGAATAATTGTAAAATGATGGTCTAAGATGGGAATGAGGGTAAAATGAAGGTTGAGAAGAAAATAGTGAATGTTATAAAAAGTTGAAATTTGCAGTACCTGTAGAGAGACCATCCTTGGGTGAAGAACACATGTTTGGAACATCAAGGAAGGATTGAAAACAAGGATCATCATTAAGATTGGGCAAAATAGCACATTATCACCAAAATTCTAGATTTTGGCAAAGAAGAAAAGGAGTTTTCTTATTCACTTTCTATCATTTTAATCTCTTCCTTTCTTTGTAAAGATGGATTATTTGGATGTTTATAGTGTTATGGAGACCATGTTAGGCTAATTTTATATTAGGGATTGCTTTTTCATTAGTTTGTCAAAACTCATGTTTTATTGAATTGAATGAAGTGTCTTTGCTAATTGTTGTTTTTAATTGTCATTTTGCAACAAATCGAGAGAGTGAGTGAGATGAAAATCATGTAGGATTATACAACGAGAGTTGGTAACCTATAGACTAGCAATTATTATGTCAATTGAATAATTAGAAGAGAAATCTAAATTTGTCAATTGATCATCTATAAGATAGTGTAATAACTAGTTGAATCGGTAGAGTCATTGGTTAGGTTGAGAGATCGTTCAATCAATTCCCGTTAATTCAATTAGGGACAAATAGTTACACCTTGAGAGAGGGTAATTAGTGCATTCGAAAATCCTAGGTGAACCAATAAAATATGAGGTAGACAGAATAAGGAAAAAGTAATCTCTAGCAATTAGATCCTTGAATTCAGATTTTCTACAATTGCGGTATTATCCACTGTTTACATTAGTCTTTTAATTTTAATTTAATTTTATAGATTAATTGCATTAAACAATTTTATTTCTTAAATAAAGTCTTTTCTAAATTAAGTGGTGTCTGGGCATCAATCTCTGTGGGATCGATATCTGGTCTTTCTAACTACAAGTCACAACCCGTTCACTTGCGGTTTTTGATCATAAAACAAATAGATAGGTTTTACAATCCATCAACAGCTTCCACATGCACTATAACCTAAAACTTTAAAATATAAATTAAGTGCCAAGTTAACAATTATATGACATTTAACTGACGAAAACATAATCTCATCAAAAGCTTCATTGATTTAAGGTTGAACATGAACAACTTTAAAGTGTTGAGGTTCTTTTTAAATACTCTGAAACATTAGTTATGACCTGTATTTTAATACAAACGTTATAGTTGAAAATACATATTTTTTAGCTTATTTTTAAAAATTTAGGGAAATAGCTAAAATTTTTTTAAAATAATTTGGATAAAAATATTCTTCAAAGGCTGCATTATAATATATGAACATTAAAGACTCATACATTTACCAGCTAAGTAATATTTTTTTAAAAATTCAAATTCAATTTTAGCAGCTAAGAGAAATTATCAAATTTATAAGATAATCATCTTGTATTTCTATTGTAGTTAATTTCTATCCTAGTTCCTTTTACGTATGGTGAAATGCCTAATGGGGCCTTTAACATCAAATTAACATTTAGAAATGGTCACATGACTAGTGAACACTGAATAATGATAAAATAAGAATATGATAAAATTTGTGTTTGTCACTGGTAGAATTTATTCTTTATAAGCTAATTGTATCTATTTTTGTAACACCAAGATAAAATTTCAGCAACCATTCCATGTCCAAATTAATCTTTGTACATATTCAAACATGCACAAATAGAAATTAAATTAAATGTAGTCCCAAACCTTGAAATTGGCCTACTAGCTCTTTTAGTGCTTTTCCTTCTCTTCCCCTTTAACTTTGCTTGATTCACCAACTAAAAGCACCACAAATACATATCTCAATCCCAATTCCAACCTTATAATTCCAACTCTTCATAAGCAAAGCAAGAAAAGATAAAGATGAGAAGAAAAACCACTAACTTTTACCTTGATTTCCACTTAGAATTAGCTTGATTCCTTATACATGCAAAATGATGTACTTAAAAAGACGAAACAGAAAGCAAATGAGAAGAGGAAATATTGGAATTAAACCTAAATACATCGTCCCTCTCTCGTCTCTTATATTCCCGCTTCATGAAAACTTACACACATGCTTCAATCCTATTGGACCATATGTTGACTTTAGGCAAATTTTACATTTAATCCTTCTTCTTCCTTTAGTTCCCATATTGAAATATAATATCATTAATCAATTTCATTCTAACCCATATTTCACGTATAATTATGCACGTCTAAGCCAAAATGAACAAAATACCAATTTACCCTTGTCTTTTAAATTAATTACCATTATGTTCCTTACTACACTTGGATGAACTTAATTCTTTATGTTCACTTCTTAATTCACCCTAAATATGTTATAATGCTTCAAGGGTATGTGTTAAGGCCTCACATTTCTCTCCCCCTTAAAAAGTATTTCGTCCACTTAATTCATACCTGTATTGAATAGCTGTGGGCACTGAGTTCTTATCATCAATTCGGGTTCTTAAGTTGCCTCTTCAATGCCATGATGTTGCCAGAATACATTTACAAGAGGAATTTGCTTATTCCTTAACTGTGTCACTTCTCTAGCTAAGATTTCCTTTGGCTTGTCATTATTTAAGAAGTTTGGTTGGATCTTTATCTCTTGTATTAGTAACACATATGAATCATTTGGTCGGTATCTCTATAGCATTGAGATATGGAATACATCGTGCAACTTAGGTAGTTCCATAGGAAGAGCCAACTTATACATAACTGGTCCAATCCTTTTAAGGATTTCATATAGACCTATAAATCTCAAACTAAGCTTTCCTTTTTTTTTATACAAATTTTAACACCTTTCTCCAAAGCAAAACTTTCAAGAAAACTTTGTTACCTACCAGATATTCAATATCTTCCCTCTTCAAATCGACATATATTTCTTTCTATCACTTATAACCTTCAATCTTTGCTAAATAACCTCATTTTCTCTTATGTGTCTTTGATTATGTCAGGCCCAATCATCTTATCCTCAGCTAATTCTGTTCAACAAACTAGGGTTCTACATTTTTTTTCCATATAATGCTTAATATGGTGCAATGTCTATAATGGATTGATAACTATTATTGTAGGCAAATTCCATCAAAGGAATGTACCTATCCCAACTACCTGGAAATTCCATGACACATGCTCTAAAGCGAATGGGAAATCTTAGAGAGTTATATAATTACTGGAAGACATGCGTATAAATCTCTCAGATTGCCCATTCATTTATGGATGAAAGGCTGTGCTGAAGCTCAGTTATGTACCCAAACTGCTTACAAAATTTTCCAAAATCTCTATGTAAATCGTGTGTTCGGTCAGAAACAATTAACAATGGCACTCCACGTAGCCAGACAATATCATTCACATACAACTCAGCTAATTGATCCATTGTATAGTTAGGTCAGACTGATATAAATTGAACTGATTTGATGAGCCTATCCACTATAACCCATACTGCATCATGATTTCTCTGTGTGAGGAGTAATCCTGTAACAAAGTTATCCCATGTCCACTGTGGAATCAAAATGAGATTCAATAGGTTAGATGGGACTTGATGTTCAACTTTCACCTATTGATAAGTCAAGCACTTGTTTATATAGTCTACTACATCACGCTTCATTCCTGGCCACCAGTAGTGTTGTTTCAAGTCCTACTACATTACCTCCAGGATACATGGTGAACACAATATTATGGGCTTCATGTAATAACTTCTTCTTTAAGTCCTTTACAATTGGTACACATAGTCTACTCTTGAAGTATAGACTTCCATCATCTTTTAGTACAAAATCAGTTTGTTTCCCTTCTTGTACTACTTGTACAATTAATTACAACTTGACCTCATCATTTTTTCCATAAATGATCATCTATCTCAAGTTGAGACTTGCTTTTAACTAAGCTATCAAAGCTCTATTTGGTGCAAATCTCCATCTACTATGTTGTAATGATAGAGATGAAATAGACTTCCTACTTAAAGCATCTGCTACCAAATTAGATTTTCCCGGGTGATAGTCAACTTTGCAATCATAGTCTTTAAATAATTATTGCCAATGCTATTGTCTCAAAATAAGCTGAGCAGGTACTTGAGACCCTTGTGATCCATGTATACCCTATATCTTTCCCTATATAAGTAGTGCCATCAGATTTTTAAGGCAAACACCACTGTTGTCAATTATAAATTATGTGTAGGGTAGTTCTCTTAATGCAGATTTAACTGTCTTGAGGAATAAACCACCACTTTCCCATCTTGCATCAATACATAACCTAGATCATTTCTAGAAGCATCACTGTAAATGGCATATTCTTTGCCTGGAGTTGGTTGTGTCAACACTAGAGCTTCAATGAGCATCTTTTTTAACTACTCAAAACTAGCTTGGCATCTATCTTTCCATTCAAACTTTGTGCCTTTCCGAAGTAACTTTGTTCAAATTAATATTTATACGCATTCAAACATGCACAACAAAAAATAAACTAAGTGTAGTTCTAAACCTTGAAGTTGACCAATTAGCTCTTTTAGTGCTTTTCCTTCCCTTACCCTTTAACTTTGCTTGATTCACCAACTAGAAAATCCACAAATACATATCTCAATCCCAATTATAGCCTTATAATTCCAACTCTTCATGAGCAAAGCAAGAAAAAACGAAGATGAGAAGAAAAATCGCTAACTTTTACATTGATTTCTCCTTAAAAGTAGCTTAATTCCTTATACATGCAAAATAATGTGATTAAGAAGATGAAATGGCGATGAAATGAGAAGAGGAAAATCTGGGATTAAAACCCTACATGCACCGTCCCTCTCTCCTCTCTTATATTCCTATCTCATGAAATTTTTAGACTTATACACATGTTTCAATCCTATTGGACCAAGTGTTGACTTTAGGCAAATTTCACATTTAATCCTTCTTCTTCCTTTAGTTCCCACATTATCATATAATATCATCAATTGATTTCATTCTAATCCATATTTCACGTCTATGTCGAAATGAAAAATTACCAATTTACCCCTGTCTTTTAAATTAATTACCATTATGTCCCTTACTATGCTTAGATGTACTTAATTCTTTAGGCTCGCTTCCTAATACACCCTAGACATGCTATAATGCTTTGAGGGTATATGTTGGGGCCTTACAATTTGTAAATGTACAAAATCAATTGTAGCAAGTTAGTGAAATTAGAGAACTACATGGTATCGATCCCATAAGGACAACTGTTAGATCCCGTTTATGGAATCTAACTGGATAGTCATAGAACGTGAGCGCATCACTCTGTAGGGTTCTTATAATGGAATCTCATTAGCTATCATAGGTTCATCTTCATTCTCATAACATCCCAAAATTTCATAATTGAGCATTTGATATACAACAATCCATTCTTATGTTTATATCCTCAATCGTCCCTAAACGTATCACTCATTTTATCTCTTATTTCCACATCAAACTAAGTACATTTCAAGCTCCATTCAAGCCTATATGTATCATAGGAAAGCATTGATAAGTCCACAATATATACATATATATGATTCGGGACAATAGGCCTAACTTTCACTAGGGATGTCGGATTAAGGCCATTCAAGTATGTTAGGGATGTCGGACTTCGAGTTCTACAACTTTTGTGAAGACCCTAAAGAGAGATTTTACCATCTAGAGGGTCAAAAAAATTCACATTTTCATAATTGTCCCAAGAATGTCCACTTAGCAGACATATGTCCCTCCAAACGGACATAAATTGAGCTGACACACTGGAATTCCTGAGAAGGTCCACTCAGTGGACATTTACGGGTCAAATTCTAGATTTCTAACTCCTACAAGTTGCCTATGACCCCTCTTATGCATATTTATCATTTCTAACTTATTTTTCTCATCATTTTCACCTCTATTCCAATTCAATATCATTTACAACCAGATCATAATCTATGATTGATCATCAACACAAAAACATAACATTCAAACTTACACACATTCATCATAAATTTCTGCATATGATCACACAAATACAACATCATCCATGTCAATACCTTCTTCAATAATTCATCACACATTCAACTCCTTTTATCACCTTCATTTCATCTCTAACTTATCACACTAATTCTTCCCATTTTAAAACACCATAGAACTTATTTTTTGTTAACTCAAGTTAAGAAAAAGGTTATAATGTGTCCAGCATACACCCTATACAGCATCATTAACTTGTAAAAAGCATATCTCTTAACTCCGATCTCTAAAAATTAAACACTTTATATCATTGGAAAGCTAAAAGCATAAACTACAACTTCCAAGAAGACAAATTTGCCTAAATCAGACTAGATTAATACAATTTTTCCCCTGAAGTTAGAACACAGATTTTACTCCTATGAATGCTTGAAAATGCAATGCAAAAACTTGTAAAGTCATGAGAAAAATATAAATATATTTCATTAACATCAAAAGTAAAGAGTTTTACAAAGCTTTAATTGGAATTTCAAGCCACAAATACATCGTTGGTCTCATAATCCAAAAATACAAAATATGCATGAACAAGTTACTTGAAATGCAACTAAAGCCTTGTTTTTCATAAACTAACTTAAATACAAAAATATGTAGACTTAGAGTGATGCCTTGACTGTCTATCACTCGATCTCTTGCTCGTCACCTGGAGATAGGGAGGAAGGGGTGAACTTAAAAGCTCGTGGGTAACACGCAAAACTATTGAAAATATTCGTTGACATAGTAAATTTCATTGAATCCATAAAACATATATTTCTCAAATTCTCAAGCTTGTCAAACAATTCATAAACACATAAGCAATCATAATGGTCTGGGTAGTCCATAAATAGAATGGAACATCACAATCCCACATAATGGTTTTGCGTAGTCCATAAACAGAATGGACCCTTTTGGGGGTAGTCCATAAACATGAGGGAGTCCGTGAAGGAGCTTCATGCCATTAGTGGGCAGGCAGGAGAAGCCTTTAACAGAGTCAATGTGCACGCGACATAACAGAATGGACCACCACAAACCCACACAAACATGAATTTCATATCTTGTAAACATTTTGCCCAAAAGGCACATTTCGAAAACATGATTTCCATAAGCATGATATTTTTCAAATACAATTTTCATCATCATTTC
>JAOTAY010000008.1:24668285-24678434 GCA_025629805.1 Erythroxylum baracoense | reverse complement strand
ATGATTCATAACATCTACATACAACTCATCGCTTATGGTTTTCATATTCACAAAACAGAACACAAACATATACATTCATCTAACAATTTGCTGCACCCAGTTCTTAAATTTGTGTCAGTTTTTTGAGACTCTTAATGACAGAATTCAAATTTGATGTCTTCCTGAAAATGTAGCCTTATGTCTCTAGTTTAATCCAAATTAGGAATCTTCTCATTTAGATAACTAGAGGACAAGTTATGCTTAAAATATAGAAGCATAATCAGTGAAAATGTTGCTGCTAACATTTTCCAGCTCTCTTCCAATTTTCCAGATTTTATACTTCCAATATTTTACATTTAACCTACTTTGTACCTAGATCATCTTTTCTACTTCATTTCCTCTTCATTCTCTGCTCCATTTTAACTCAATTTCATTCACAAGCAATTCATGATCTATGTTAGATCATTAACTAAAACAGAACCTGTACATTTACCCATTCATTCTCCAATTCACTGCACTCATATAACACCATTGTAATGATCATTCTACCTCAACATTATCTCTATAACAATTTATGGTCATTAATGATCATAAAAATATACAAAAGCAAGACATTTACATGAAATTTTCATCACCCACGACACACACATAAAAATTCACACAATCATGTCATCAATCTTAATGTATTCATCATTCTAGCTTCATTTCACCATACCCATGATATTTAAAACATAACTTACTTTATTTAACTCCAAATCTTCAAACACAACAAGAAGCCCTAACTTCTCATGTCACACGATCATCATCTTGAATGTTGGAAAATCTAGGGTTCTTGTGGTAAAGAAGAAGACAACAAGATGGGAGTGATAAGTGAAAGAAAAGAAGGCAAGGTTCAACGTGTATGGATGTTGGAGAAGCAAAAAAAATCGTGAAGGAGAGGAGAAATGGAGAAGGTCACGAAAATAGAAAGAAATGAAGAAGAGAAGCAAGTGAAAGACAACATTTAAAGTGGTCTTTCAAATAAAAGAGTGGAGTGTCGTGAGTGGGGAGGAGTGGCAAGTGGTGGTGACACTTGTCACTGCCACTTGTCACTTTCCTACGGTCTCAATTGGACCTCTTTTAAAAACTAGTCCATTTAACTCCAATTTCTATCCCAATTGTCTCCAAAATTCAATGACATATGTCATTAAATCCCAATATCATATATAAAAATTTTCACTATCATTTGAAATTTATTTCTACAGCCATTGATCAATTGTTGCGCCACTTGGCATTTTTCCTAGTCCAAAAATACCCTTAATTCCAGAAAAATTCTTAAATTTTTCCAAAAGTTCTAAATCAACAAATACATTCTCCAAATCAATTTTAAATACAAATAAACCACAATTCCTAACAAAATCACATTCCACATACCAATTATACCCGGAATGTCAATGAATACATTTACAGTCATTTTAAATGTGCAACATTTCATTATTCACTTGTATGTGTATGTTATATTATGCATGAGCATGAAAAATGCATTTCTAAGGTCTCATTAATCACTCATATTTACTATTATAACCTCCCAAAGGTAATGGGATATTACAATTAAGGTAAAACTTATATAAAATCTACGATGATGTTAGAACATACTTAGTTTGAATGGGTAGCAGTTGAAGTAAGGTAGGAGAAGCCATTTTTCTTATACTTATTCTTTTAACAAATTTTGCATTCCTTACGTATTCATATAAATCCCTTTGTGACTTATGAAAAAAAAACTTAACTTCTTACATATACTTAACCAACCTGAATTAGTTGTTTGATAGAATTATTATGAATATGTTAAACATCATATGTTATGCTTTAATTTCTCACTTTGAATTCAGGGTTTGCTTTAACCATTTTGACTTTGTCTCTTTCTTTTTGTGGGGTTGGTCATTACAGTTTGGCATAATGGCATTTGATAAGGTAATTCTGAGGTTTCACCATATGGGATGTTTTGTTAATATGGCTGATAATTTTAGGTATGAGGGTGGTTTATGGATGAAATTGAATTTGATCTTGACTTACTCAACTATTTGAACTGGTTAATGTATGTAAGAAAAGTGGGTATAATAATGTGAAAAATATTTTTTATCTTATGCCTAGTCTTTAGCTGTCATATGGTTTGAAGGTTGTACAAGATGATGCTAATGTGTTAGATATGGTTAGTGAGATGATGGTTATGGGTAGTATTGATATTTATATTGAACATGGTATAGATACCCCTGTTGAAATGATTGAGGATGAACATAATGAGCCTAATTAGGTTAATGTAGTTGAAGATAATGGTGTGGATGTTAATAATGAAGGGTTTGGAAGTAATGTTGATAATAATGATGAAAATGTTAAGAATATAGAAAATTTAAATGATGTCTCAAATGTTGATGATGGATATGTTGGAGATGATGCAAATATAGAGGATGAATATGGTGAAGAGGATTTAGAGGAAGGAGATGAACACGATGAAAATGATGGAAATGATAGAGACCATGAAGATGATGCAAGTGATGAAAATGATGCAGATGATAAAGAAGAGTTAGTTTTTTCTGAATATTATAACAGTGATGAATATAGGGAACTTGTTAGTGATATAGATGATATGGTAGATGATGAAACTGCATTTGTGATAGGGATATGCACAAAATAGCTTTACAAGTTCAATTGCATTTAGATACTATAAAGTAGATTAGCATATCATTTTATATAGCATGGTAAACCTATGAATTAAGGGAAAAAAGAGTAATTTTTCTATTATCAAGATAACATCAGAAAAATTCACTTATAATCTTAAAAAATCAAAAGGATACACAAGATGTACATTCTTAATACAATTGCATTTAGACAATGTTCTAGTACATCAAACCATTTTCGGGTAAGGCTTTAAATATACAACTATTGTCTGACTTGCCTTCATTATTTAGTCTACCGAATATAATCCAAACTAAAACTTAAACAAGCTACAAATTTCTAACACTTTGTTGAATGTCTTTCATTAATACTCCTAATGGCATGTAACTCATTCTTTAACTTTAAATTTTTTGTAATAAGTTCAGTTTTCAAAACATGTACAACATTTTCTCTTAACTTTACCACTTTAGCCTTTAATACATTAGTTTGACGGTATAACATCTTCTCTCTATTTTTTAGCTCTAAAATAATCTATCTTGCTCTTGGACAAAATCTTTGATCATGTCATTCATGAAATCCATAGACATTTTCACTCTACAATGAAACAAAAAAGAGCATTTCGTTAATGAAAAATATAAACATATTTATATAAAGCAACATCAAAATGTACTAAATTACCAAAAACATTCGACAACCATAATACCTTCTTCCTAGATTTTCATCAGTCCAGGAAGTCCATCTAGGTGCTTTCAAGTTACAGTAACAATATCTAGCCTCTCTATCATAGTCCCATTCAATTGGGTAAGTTGAAGAAATTAGCTTGTATGACCTCGAATCAAGGTTAGAACGCATTCCTCTATTGTTAAAGATGAAAATTTTGAAAATTTCCAGTTAACCCTTCATTACAACCAAAGAAAACAACCATTGAATCATCTAATCAACTTCATTACCTTGAAGAACTACTAATTGATCTCATTCTCAAGTATTCCGTAGCTATTATTTGAGACAAATTCAAGAAAGGTGCAATGCAAACCGTAAAGTCAAAGTCAGAAATTGAAGCATAGCACATTATGTATACCAAATTCATATGGTTTTACTATGAAGTTAAAAGGAATCAAAGGAGTAAAAATAGAAGGGTGGATGAGTTATTACCAACTTGGTCCTTCGATGAGAATACAAGTACATCATAACCTTCCAGTACCTATTCAAAATCTAATCATGAACTGAGTTACTACTCACTATCCACATAAGTAACACCAATATGCTCTCCAAACCAATAAATTCATATAATCAACAACTAGAAAGTATACAACAATAGAACATTAATTTAAAACAAAAGCAACAAAGTTTAAAATATACAACATTTTTGTCTCTGATATAACAATCCTAATGCTAATAACATTTGATAGACCATCATTACCCATATTTAAAACTCCATAATCACTTCAACTATAAGATGTTAATAAATCCTTCTTTATGTCAAAGGAAAGTAGGCACCACTGTCAATAACCCGAATTTACTCATCATAAGCAACAATAATCATATCTTTATTATGGAAAAACAATGTGAAAAGTAAAAATCACAAGAACTAATCTACAAAATAATTCACTGTAAAATCAATGACTACGTTAAAATGAGTTTTCTATTAGTTCAAGAGTTTACAATAATAAATATTCGTTAACAAGAGTGACAATAAATTATATATATATATATATATATATATATATATTATATTCAAATATACCATAAAGACTTTTTTTATATTATGACAACTCCTTTATTGTTTTATGACAATTCTTCTTTTGTACTGCCAATGTTAACTGCTTCTCTACACCACACCAAAGAGAGAAGACAACATCAAACACCTCTCTTATATTATAACTTTAATAGTCTCTACAAAAGCTCCTTTTTCACACTAAAGAAGAAGTTCGCAACAAGCACTCACAATGATGAAGACAATAATCACATCTAAACCAAAAATAGAAAGAAATAAAGTGGTCACACATTAGCTACAAATATAAACAAGATAGGAAGAAGAAAGTGATGCCCACCCCCATACATTACAAATCAAAAGAAGAGAAAGAGACAAATGTAATAGCCACAACACACGTAAGATAAAGGAGGGAAAAAATAATCAAAATAACTCTATAACTCAACGAAACCACATACAAAAATCTTGAAAGGTGAAAAAAGATAGGTACCTTGGCCTTGGCAGCCCTCCCATGTCCAGTCCATGTTCTCCCAACCCGACCCCAGGTGTCTTCCATGACTAATTTAAGGTTCCGATGATTTTCTTTATTTTTTCATTTCAATAAATTCACATAAGCTATGTTTGTTATTAACATGGCATATAAAGACCAATTGGCCTGTCCATAATGGCATGTATATGAGATGCCCTAATTTTTGTCCAAAATTGTCTAATATTGAGCAGACTCACGAACATTTAGCCCTTAATTGAGCAAATTATAATGTTTAATTAAACCCAAAAACCTTTGGCCCCGATTTGGGCATTTAACCTTTAAATGGTGAAAGAACGTTACTATCTCACACGTTTATCCTCTTAAAAATAAGAAATATTCGAGACTTTAAGGTAAAAAGAATATCTCCTAGAAATTAGTTTTCTTATAATCATACTGCATACATGCCAACCAATACTCACAGACTTGATTCTATATTTGCAATTATGTACAATTAGAGTTATCCTTGCATTCTTTATTTTAAGGTATCTGGATCAAAAGCTAAAATTTTTTGTCACATGCATTCCCCTGATATTTAGGACACGCATCATTCTTTCATTGATGACTCTGAGTTCTTTGTTGATTATAGTAGGTAGCGATTGATGCCAGGATGGATTTCAAGAAGGTTACGTACAATATAGTATTTCTCTAGTAAAATAATTGTTGTCAACAAGGATTTGAAGATAATTGGCATTGCTCCTGCACCAAAGGGAAATACACGTCACAATTTCAGGTATTGCTTCTTCGGGATCTGAATTTCCCTTAGTATGTTGATGGTACAGCTCACATTGGATAAGCTTAGTCGGGTGTAAGCATTTCATTGACACTCCATTGTCAATCTTGCCAAATAAAAATACTAACATACTTAGGTTTAAGCGCACCATATTTGGTTTGATTGGTTTGTTATACACATGATAGTTACATTTTGCTTCTATTTGTAAGAGTCGCAAATTGCTTTGTATCAGACACTAGATCTATTTAGAAATAATAAGAATTATAAGTAAAGTTAAGCTACTGAGTGGTGGAAGTGAATTTGAAGAAAGGCTGTTCTTTGAAAATAATTATGTTCTTTTCATGTAACAGTGAATTGCAATTCCTAATTTATGACTCTTGCCGAACTATGTAGGCTATCGAAAAAAATCTCATGCTCACTGATGCTAATGGCCTTGGAGCTTTTATCGAAAGTCAATTGGTATTCCGAAATGTTATTGGGTGCAGAATTAAAAGGATGAGACTGAGGAAAAAAGGAAGAGAGAGAGAAGAAATCCTATGGCATGTAATTAATTGGTAAAGAAATATTGTACTTACTTTGATTAGTTTAACATGCTATCATTAGCCTTTGAGTTCGATGCTAATAATATGCTTTAATATGTAATACTTCGAAAAGTGATTTCCAATCCACTTATGTGATAATTCAAATTTAATGTTTATATAAAATAAATTCTTATTATAAAATTTTAAAAAAAACTAAATATCGTCCACTAACAACTAAGAAACTGTCGGGACTGGAGACTTCCACAGATTTGGTACAATAGAAGCCCATAGACGTAGTTGATAAGATCTCAACCAATCAAACATGGTGGCGGCCCATCATTGCTACTCTGAGGCGACGCGCAAACCCAATAGATGACAAGACTCCTCTCTCGTTCAATAGGTTTAGATAAGCAATACTTAATTATGCACTAATGATTAATCTATTGAGAAATTAGGGCGAGATTCAATCTTGAAAGTAGTAGAACAATTATAAAAATTTTCTGTAATTCATTTTTTCAAAGTTAATATCACTTAAATTTTATAAAATGCTTAACATATAAATCATAATAAAACATGAATTGTAATTCGTATCTTATACTAAAATTTGTTCTTTTTCTTTTGTTGTTTCCCTCGAATATTTTCTAAAATCGGCTCATTTCAACCACTACAAGTGTTTGACTTCTAACGGTATCTTCAGAACTTGTTGAGAGAATTCTATAACTATTGTAGAAAATGTTAGGTAAGGAGTGCTAGTTAACTTATTTGGAGTTTTAAGTCTATTCATAATAAGTTTTGAATATTTTAGTAATTTAATTGAAATTAAATTTTAATTTCAATTAATTAGAATTACAATTAATTCTAATTAAATATCGATTATTCTCAAATAACATATAATATCTTGTATTAATTTTTATTTATTAAATATCTCATATTTAATCATAAAATTTTTCAAACTTTATAATCAATTCCAAGTTGATTAAAATATTTTTCTCTATTCAACTCGTTTTTTGTGTGTGACTTATTCAGTTCTCAAATATGTTGATAATGGATTTGATTATAATCCTAAAACATATTTAGGATTAGATAAATTAAATTCTTTCAATTTATCTTTAATTCTTTAATTAAACAATATATATCCATAAATTAATATTAGCATCTAGCAATGTATCATAACCACTTAAATATTTAGGAATGTCAAAATAGTTTTCAATAACATTTATGTATATGATTTTCCATATAATTTAATCATTTTATCATACAATGTTTTGAATAGACATAGAACATAAAAATAATGTCTACTATATTTAAGTCCAATCATATTAGTTCTCTACTATTAGTAATTAATTCAATTAATGATATTTGTAAAATATTTAACAAAGTGTTATTCCACCTTTGAGAAGGATTTTTTGAATCAATACTAATTGAGAGCCATCATATTTGTTCTCCACCATTAGTAATCGATTCAATTAATAACATTTGTAAAATATTTAACAAAGTGTCATTTCACCCCTAAAAAAAGATTTCTTGAATCAATACTAATCAAGAACAATGAAACGATCTCCTTATTCACTTTAAAATGATGAATCATATATTAATTACTCAACTACGTCTACATAATTCATGTCATATTTAATGATTTTCAACTAAGTTACCCTTGATTAGAATAAGTCATAAGCGGTATCAAAATATAACAATTAATATTTAGTATAATTTTGGAAATCTCAAATCAAAATATCATTTATACAATTATCAAAATGAAAATTTCTATTAACATACAAATAATATTTCAAATGGACTTCTCTTATAGAGTTAGTTCAGTAAACTTATTTTCTAAAAATAACTCACACGTTTGTTTAAATATCTTTATATTTTAGTTTATGAAATCAACTATTTTTTATAAGAAAGAAACACAAATTGTGCTAGTTTTTTTAATACTCTATTAATATCTTATCTTAATACGACAATGATTATAAACAATTTAAGAATAATGCATAATTAGAATCCATTATAAATTCATTTGCATTATATACTAAATTATAACTAACTGATTGACTATAGAGCAAAAACTAATTTGTAATATATATCTGTTACATAGACCTTATCATATACTTCTAAATATACATAAAATAAATAATGTTTTTAAATTATTTTATCATTAAACTATACCTAGGTGATTAGTCGTAAAATACAAACCAACATAGTCATTGCTTATCACATTCGTAAATTAAGGCAGTACAACAATTAGTATACTCTTACTGTTTCGGTTCAAATTTTAATAATAATGCTTTGCCAAATTCTCCATGTAATTATATTAATTTTATCAGCTGCACCAAACCACCCATTCAATAAACACAGTTAGTTTCGACTAAGAAAGCAAGACGATCACACCCATAGGTGCATGTCCGGGTTTAATTGCGTAGGACGAGATAATAAAAAAAATACATTTTATCAAATCAAACATCTAGGTGTAGACTGTAGAGTCTCTATGTCAGGCATATTCTTTTACTATGCTTCTTTCAGTTTTTCAAAGTGGAGAAGACAGAGGGATTGAAATCTGAATAGTACCTATAGACTCTAACGTTAGGGCCTTGTGAGTTTCATCTTAGCTGTATCGAGAAATGGTGCGGTGCGGTGCAGTGAAGACTGAAAACACGGGCAGCCCTGACAAGTTTAGACTTGTATATGGATAAATATCTGAAAACTAGGAAGCCAGAAAGAGACATCGTAATTCAAAGTTGTTGCCAAACATGGGTTGGCGTATGCTGGCGGAGGAAAATACACAACACACACATATATATTTGATGGAACACATGCATGTGTCCTGATGCTGTACCTACGACATTGGCTGTGCTCTGTGCAAGCCAATTATTCACGTTATTCCTTCCTCCGACATGTATTGTCATGCCAAAGCTAAAGAAGAAAACTTTCATGTGTGTGTTCTGCGCGAGCTAATTATTCACGTTATTCCTTCAACATGTACTGTCGTGCCAAAGCGAAAGGAGAAAACTTTCATTTCTGTGTTCTGTGCAAGCTAATTATTCACGTTATTCCTTCCTCCAACATCTACTGTCATGCCAAGCTAAAAGGGAGAAAACCTTCACTTCACGTCCACGGTTTTGGATGGGGAGTGCGATTCTTGCATTCCAGTTTCAGTTTGTCGTTTGATGTGATATCTGAAGTTCCGAGTTTGAAGTTTTCCCTATTACAACAAGTAATCGAGCTCGGCCATGTAAAAATAAAAATTATAATAAATATTTATTGAAATTTAATTATTATAAAATTAAATCAAACTACATTTTAAACATTAAATTTTGTTTTTTAAAAAACTTACATTTATCTACTTTGGATAAATATATATTATTTAAAAATCAAATCATTTTTAAATAAAAATTTGAGTTTTGTATTTAATTGCGTATGAATGATAAAAGTATGATCAATTTATAATTAATATTTGTAAAAAATTTCCTACCATAACAAAATATTCAATAAAATCATATAATAAATATTAATAATATGATAAATTATTTATTTATATTAGAAAATTTTAATTGAATAATTTATCATTATTATAACATTAAATTGAATTAATTTCAATGGACCCACATAGTTTGACATATTATTAATATACTCTTAGACATTTAAAAATTATCGATAAGTTTTTTATAGTTTTAATTTTATAACAAATGTCCATCTGTTATCAAATTTCATTAAAAATTCCAGATGCGTACTCTAAAACGACGTAGATTTTGTTACATGACATTACGTGAGATACTACACGTAACACTACACAATTTTGTTTTGAAGTTTGAAATTAAGGTTTGCAACAAAAGTTGACAGTAAAGGGACAAGTGTTAAAAATTTATTGATGATTTTTAAAAGTTAAGAGATATATTAATAATATATTAAATCAGAAAAGGTGCAGAGAATTTTAGCCTATAATTTTAATTATTTATATTGGAAGAGATATTAGGAAATAATCATTAATAAATATTTAAATTAATTAAACATCCATTTATAATTATATATA